>BSBM01000426.1:2752500-3192500 GCA_027924585.1 Larix kaempferi
ATGGAAGAAACACTAACAATGTGTTTCACGAGTTAAGGAGGTAGGACAGAAAAGAAATTGAAAGAAAATAGGAAAAATTAATATTTCAAAATAAAAGTTACATATTTGGAATCTGCAGAAAAAATGCTATTTGTGTCTAAGATTTCGTCAAAAATGACTCTGTGTAGCATATTGTAACGAGTGGCTAAGCACAGGCTTCTCCAGAAACTGGAAGAAATACCCAATTAGCTTTGGTTTTTCATTAACATAGCACAGGTTTGGAATTACCGAAGCAAACTCCAAAGCATACACATAGGATTATTGTTGACATGTGAGCATGTGACTCGGCCTGTTTAAATTCAAAAATATTGCCGCGCTTTTAGATTTAAATAACGCGTACGCGTTATATAACTAAATAACGCATGCGCGTTATATCAATAATTAACGCGTACGCGTTATATAACTACATAACACGTACGCGTTATATAGTTACAAAACGCGCTCGCGTTATTCAAATCATAAAATACATGTTTAATACTTGAGAAAGAGGGGGTGTAGAAGTCAAGGGAAATTTTGTTTAATATTTGAGAAGGGGTGGGGAAGGGTCAAGGGAATCTATGGTTAATATTTAATAGGGGTGGGAAAGGGTCAAGGGCTTAGAAGGATGTTGGAAGCTTGAGTGGGGAGAGATGAAGGGAATGAGAACATGATGGGCTACAGGGGGTGAAGGGAAGTGGAGCTTGAGAGCACTATTAGGAGTAGATAGGTTCTGAAGAGGTATAGGGTTAGAAGTTGAAAGTGAGACTTGAGTGACGAGGGGGAATGGATGGAGGCAAGGGGGATGTGAGAGAGAAATAAAGAATACAAGGGGGGGAGAGACATAGAGCGAGGGAGGGAGAGGGACAATGGGGAGGAATGGATTTGGAGGGAGTGAGAGATAGATGGGGATAGAACGAAATAAGAGATAGGAAGGGAGGGACAGAAAGTGTTGGTGGGAGACATGCAGAGAGTGGTGGCGATGGAGAGAGAGGGAGTGATGGAGAGATTGGGATAGGTTGAGGGAAAGATGAGGGAGGGATAGAAGGTGAGAGACAGGCGATGAGAGAGGGAGGGAGAGAAGGTAGGGTGAGGGATGGAGGGAGAAAGTTGGAGATAGATATGGATGGAGGGGGTATGGGTTTGAGAATGGAAAGTGACATAATGTGTGTGTATGTGTGTGTGTTTGAGAGAGAGAGAGAGAGAGAGAGAGAGAGAGAGAGAGATTGATGGTTGGGGAGAGAGAGACTAGAGGGAGTTGTGAGCATCATATTCTCCATCAGCATCATATTCTTCATCATCATCATCTTCATGACCATCATCGTCATCATCAACATCTTCATCATCATCACCATCATCATCATCATCATCATATTCCTCATCAAATCAAAATCTCCATCATCATTATCATCATCTTATGAACATCATCATGATCATCATCTAAACATCACCATCACCATCATCATCAACATCTTCATCATCATCACCATCACCATCATCATCAAAATCTTCATCGTCATCACCATCACCATCACCATCACCATCACCATCACCATATTCATCATCATTTTCATCTCTAGGTTCCCCATCAACATCAACATCTCCATCATCATCATCTTCTTCATCATCATCATCTTCATCACCATCATCATCATCATCAACATCTTCATCATCATCACCATCATCATCATCATCATTATCTTCCTTGAATCAGATCAACATATCCATCATGTCACCATCATCTTCTGAACATCATCATCTAAACATCACCATCACCATCACCATCATCATCATCATCTTCATCATCATTACCATCACCATCATCATCAACATCTTCATTGTCATCACCATCATCATCATCATCATCATTGGCATTTGTAGGTTCCTCATCAACATCTCCATCATTATCATCTTCTCCATCATCATCATCTTCATCACCATCATCATCAGCATCAACATCTTCATCATCATCACCATAATCATCATCTTCATCGTCATCAGGTCAACATCTCCATCATCATCATCTTCTTCATCATCTTCACCATCATCATCATCATCATCATCTTCATCGCCATCTCCATCATCTCCATCATCTCCATCATCATCACCATCACCATCATCATCATCTTCATGACCATAAACATCTTCATCATCATTGTCATCTCCCCCTTCCTCATCAACATCTCCATCATCATCATCATCATCATCATCATCACCATCTGAACATCACCATCACCATCATCGTCAACATCTTCATCATCATCATCATCATCATCAGCATCATCATCAGCATCAGCATCATCATCAAAATCTTCATCGTCATCACCATCACCATCTTCATCATCATTGTCATCTCTAGGTTCCCCATCAACACATCTCCATCATCGTCATCTTCTTCTTCATCATCATCTTCATCACCATCATCATCGTCATCTTCTTCATCATCATCATCTTCATCACCATCATCATCGTCATCAACATCTTCATCATCATCACCATCATCATCATCATCATCTTCCTCATCAGATCAACATCTCCATCATGTCACCATCATCTTCATCTTCATCATCATCATCATCATCATCATCATCATTACCAACACCATCATCATCAACATCTTCATCGTCATCACCATCATCATTGGCATCTGTAGGTTCCTCATCAACATCTCCATCATCGTCATCATTGGCATCTGCAGGTTCCTCATCAACATATCCATCATCGTCATTTTCTCCATCATCATCACCATCATCACCATCATGATCTTCTGAACATCATCATGATCATCATCTAAACATCACCATCACCATCATCGTCAACATCTTCATCATCATCGCCATCAGCATCATCATCAAAATCTTCATCGTCATCACCGTCACCATCTTCATCATCATTGTCATCTCTAGGTTCCCCATCAACACATCTCCATCATCATCATCTTCTTCATCATCATCATCTTCATCACCATCATCATCGTCATCATCTTCTTCATCATCAACATCTTCATCATCATTGTCATCTCTAGGTTCCCCATCAACACATCTCCATCATCATCATCTTCATCATCATCATCATCTTCATCACCATCATCATCGTCATCAACATCTTCATCATCATCACCATCATCATCATCATCATCTTCCTCATCAGATCAACATCTCCATCATGTCACCATCATCTTCGTCATCATCATCATCATCATCATTACCAGCACCATCATCATCAACATCTTCATCGTCATCACCATCATCATTGGCATCTGTAGGTTCCTCATCAACATCTCCATCATCATCATCATTGGCATCTGCAGGTTCCTCATCAACATATCCATCATTGTCATTTTCTCCATCATCATCACCATCATCACCATCATGATCTTCTGAACATCATCATGATCATCATCTCAACATCACCATCACCATCATCGTCAACATCTTCATCATCATCGCCATCAGCATCATCATCAAAATCTTCATCGTCATCACCATCACCATCACCATCACCATCACCATCTTCATCATCATTGTCATCTCTAGGTTCCCCATCAACACAACATCTCCATCATCATCATCTTCTTCATCATCATCATCTTCATCTCCATCATCGTCCTCATCAACATCTTCATCATCATCACCATCATCACCATCATCATCATCATCTTCCTCATCAGATCAACATCTCCATCATGTCACCATCATCTTCATCACCATCATCATCACCATCATCATCAACATCTTCATCACCATCATCATCAACATCTTCATCATCATCACCATCATCTTCATCAACATTATCATCTTTATCATCTTCATCTGCATCATGATCATCTTCATTGTCATCACCCTCCTCCTCCTCATCATCTTTATCATCTTCATTTACATCATGATCATCTTCATTATCATCACCCTCCTCCTCCTCATCATCTTGTGCACTTATGCACTTAGGGATTAATATTTAGAAGAGGGTCTAAAGGCCTTTATGGGGGAGGGGCTCTAGGAACAAGGTAAGACAGAGAGGGCAGGGGGGAGGGATAAAGGCGTAGAGGGTTAGTGATTAAGGGAGAAGAAGGGAGAGAGTGCTATAGGGAGGGATAATGACGAAGATAAAGAGAAGGTGGAGAGATGGAGAGTGGGGTGGTAGAGACATGGCTGAAGGGAGAGAAAGAAACATGAAATAAACATGTAGGGAGAATGAGGGACAGATATTTAGAAAGAGATAGGGGGTATCTAGGGATTATTGGGAGAGAGCTAGGGGGTATTAAACCATACAAAACATTTGTTTTGTATGCAATCATATAAATTATTACTTTTCTTTGATTTTGTTCGTTGCCCTAGCCGTGCACCTAACCTATTTATTGTGCTTGACTATATCGCGTTCGCGTTTTGTCACTACATATCGCGCACGCGTTTTATAAGTATATAACGCGTACGCGTTTTGTAACTCCAGAAATAATGGACTGTTGCTGTCCGAGAGCAACTTCACTCTGTCCGAACGAAAGCAACAATCCCGCGATTTTTCGAACAGCACGAGCCCGCGTCTGAAAATTTTCACATTCTACACCAACTCCATCATTTTTTTTTATGCAGGTGCAGCATTGAGGACATCTTTCATGGTTGCTCACTTTGGTGTTGGGTTATATGGCCATATTTGAAGAAAATAATTAGCAAGCTTGAAGAATCTCCAATTGAAGAACACCAAAGATAAGGCCTTTGAAAGATTCATTTTGCCTATATTTGAGGAGCACACAAGGTAAGATATCAAGCTTCAAGACCAACAAGGAAGAACTTCCATTTGCTTATTATTGAAGAGCTTGTAATTGAGGAGCAACAAAAACAAACTATATTGAATTGATCATTGTGGTGATGGGGAATGCACGTAACCGAGTAAACAAATCAACAAGGAAGAAGAGACCTCAAGAAGTCATTGAAGAAGAGAAAGAAAAGAAAAGAATATACATGATGAATCGGAGGCTTTCTTTGGAAACTAATCCAAATCCAATTGTAGAGGATACCATGGTTCATCCTATTAATCCACGACAAGAGGGACCTTCAATTTCCACAATAGTTGTTGAACAAGCACCCCATGGAAGTAATCAAGAAGCAAAACGTAGGTGCTCATTAGGGGATGTTTCAATTCCCACTTCAAGTCAAAGTGATAAGTTACCATCTCAAGATGAAGCTCACGAAGAAACACCCAATTTGCTATCCGGATGTGGTTATACAAGCGATGAAGTCAGAGAGGCGTTGGACATTTTGCCTACTGTTGAAGAAGAGAATGTTATCCACACCATCGATGAGGATGTTGGACTTCCACAAGGGGATGTTGGACTTCCACAGACCATGGATGAGGATGTTGGACTTCCACCATCCAACTACCAGGAAGAGAATGAAGGACACCAAGCTACTACTGAAACGCCAGAGCGTCTTGGTGATGCGCTACATGGTACAATTCCAACCCCCTTACCTCCATTAGCAAGCACACGTCGAAGAACTCCGAAGCGTATACAAGTTGATGAAAGACTTATGAATTCCATTGAAGGTACGCTATCTAAACGTAGTATTGCTTATCAAACTCAACAGATACTTGATAAATATTTTGTTTCTAAATGTGATGGAGATAAATGTAGATTATTTTTATCATTGTTAAAATCTAGGAGCATGAATGTTGTTAGGAAAAAGTTAGGGATAAAGATGATAAAGAATTCTGAACCAAGTTCTCATATAGTTAAAAGCCTAGTAGATGCATTTGGTAAAATTGGTAAGAACACACGTTCAAAGGACCGCAATGCTGCTCGTCGTGTGTTGTCACAATCAATTGCAGATAAGAACACCAGGGCCCTTCGTATTCTCAGGCCTACATCGAAACTAGTTAATTTGAATGTAAAAACCCTCCGTAGGTATTCTATTAGAAGAGAACATCTTGACACAACCGATCAGACAGATTTTTGGGCCTTTGTTGGTCGGTTGCCACGTCGTGACATGAAGCTAGTTGATGCAGTAAAGGGACTAGTGCATAGTTTTTGGCATGATCACACAAGGCCTTCTTCAAACCGAAAGGATGTACTAAAACTAAGAAGGGGTTCAAAGGATCGTGAGCCACATACTAAGCATTTTCTTGATATAACACAGACAGAGCTTTACGAAAAATTTAAGATTGAGCATAGACAATTGAACTTGGGGCAAAGATCTTTTGAGAAATGTAAGCCATGGTATGTTAGAATAAATACTCTTCGTAACACTTGTTGTTGTAGATACCATGTAGAATATGAATATTACTATGAAACATTTTTGTACATTCGTCGTGTGTTGCATACTAACATTGTGCAGGATTGCTCCATGACAATACCACCGACTTCATCAAGAGAATTCATTCATAGCATCATGTGCAATAGGCCCGAGGGGCAAACATACTATGCAAAATCTTGTTTGGATGGAACATGCTCCAACTGTGCTGGAATGGCATTATTGAGCCAATGTATGCACGAGAATGGAGACAGTGAATTTGGGAAAATGGTTACAGACATGAAAAGTTTCAAATATATCAACTATGAAATAGTCCCAGGGAAAGAAAGCAAAAAAATACAATTGGTGACATCTCAGGTATGCATTTATATCTATAAAATTATGTTGTAACGGTTACATTTCAATCCTTACTTACAACAAAAAACTGACATTGAGATCATTTTGTGTCACCAGGTACAAGTTAGTGACTTCATCAAGGAATTTATTGAAAAGACACATCAATATGTTCAGCATGTCCACGTGGCACGATGGCAGGATGAGAAGTTTAGAATATGCAGAGATACATTTCCCCTTGGTACTATACTTTCAGTTGTTGATTTTGCCGAGAACTACACTCTGCAACCTCAAAATGAGATCCAAAGTCAGTATTATCACTCTGAGCAGGTTTCCTTGATGGTCCATATCACATACAGGCATGGCCCAAATAGCACTGAAGAGCAAAGAGAAGTTCTGAAGGAATATCACTTCTACATAAGTGATGATAGGTGCCACGACTTCCACTATGTACGTCATTGCTTCATCATGTTCTATGATCACTTGAAGGGAAGGAACATACAGATGGACCGACACTGGATTTGGTCTGATGGGTGTGCTGGTCAGTTCAAAAATGCACGCATATTTCAGTGGTTGTGTTCATTGCATAAAAACTACAAAGTGCCACATATGTGGAACTATTTTGAGACTGGGCATGGTAAAGGAGAGCATGATGGAGCCGGAGCATGTGTCAAAACAGCCCTACGAAGAGAGGAATTGAAAGTATCTACAGAATCTACTATTCTAAATGCTCAATCTATAGTCAGGTGGTGCACGTCAGTAATGGGAGAGGAATCAACTATGCGAGTAGAATCCACAAGAAAGAGACATGTGGAGAGATTTTTTTGGGAGGTGGTAGACATAGATCGTTCACATGCATGGGAATGCAAGACTGTGCCTGGGACTCGTGGCTTTCATTCGGTTCGAAGCTCTGATAACCCAGTATTTGAAATTTGGACCAGAAAACTTGCTTGTTTTTGCCCGCCTTGTTGTGATGGTGACTGGGATGGGTGTGAATCATTGGATTGGGTTGATGGATGGGATCGCATATCACTTCCACTTGATCAGCGTGCAATTGTTGAGTTAACTCCGTTGGAAGAAGACCAATCATCTATTTCTGCAGATTTTGATCATGTCTCAGACCTTGTACAACCCGGTATGATGCATTTCCTTAACATTTTTTGTTTGTTTACGTAGTCTTCAAATGCACATTAATGGCCTTGTATCGCACGAAAAATATTTTGATCATATACCTACAATCATATAATGCAGGGCACATATACGCAGTGGTTGCCTCAAAAGATACTGAATGGGGTGATGAATACTGGTTGGCACGCTGTATAGATGGAAAGCAAACCCTCATTGTGTCCATGACTGACGATGAAAACAACCACTTTCCAACTGGGTCTATGGTTGTTAAAGGTGAATACTTGACACGGGACAGCAATGGAAGAAAGAAGGGTGGATATGTTTACAGGGATTACAAACCAGGTGCAAGTGTATATCACTTTACCAACTTAATCATTGGCACAAACCTTCAGGTACGAACAATGCCTAGTCGAAATACATCGAAGGTACGCTACTTCTTACCGGATACAGAGCACGAGAGACTAATGGAGACCATCAGTATAAGAGATGATCCAGAGGGCTTGGTTGTATGATAATAGGTGGGATCTAGCATGATGAGGTACGTTACATACTTTTAATACTATACTATTTTCACTATTTGTAATTGAATATTGATATATGCTCAATTTTCACATGTATGTTTCATATGAATATGTCAATTTTGCGTTCTTGATATGCCAAATTTACAAGAGATGGATTAAAATTATATTATGTTCATATGATCAGTAAACCATATATTAATCATGTTTGAGAGGTTGCTTAGCTAACTTTAGGGGCATTTAAGCTCTATGTTAAGCCCAACTAAATCCTTATGAATCACTAGACAATCGAATTGGTTCCTTGAGTAATTCAAATTTCTTTATGTAAAACCATTTTTCATTCATTTTAGTATGAAATCAAGTTTTTAGTATTTTTTTCTCTTTACTGGCTCTATTCTAGTTTCCTTTGAAAAATTGCTCAAAGTATTGTTGTTCTTAGTTTTATGAACCTATTTGTGATCTCTTTCATGTGATCATAAGATTTTACACATCACTGCCATAACCACTAGACAATTGTACACTATACAACTATGAAAGTCTCTCTTAATCTAGCGACAACCACCTTTTACCCATTTCTATAGAATTTATTTTCTTTAATAATTTTCTAATCCAAATTTTAATAGCTATTACATTTTCACTATACAACTATGAAAGTCTCTAGTGACAACCACCTTTTACCCATTTTTATTATACATCTCTAAGTTATCCACACAAAAACACACACATATATATATAATAATTATTGTGTATTCATAGTCAAAACTAAAAAATATATGGATTAAAGTGGATAAACATTAAACTAAAATTATAATAATTGTGTTTTTTAATCCATTTTTTACATATGATCAGTAAACCCTAAAATTATATTATGTTCATCATGTTGGTTATTGGCTTCACCCAACAAAATTAATTCAATTCATGCTCACTATATTAAACAATACACTTATATTAAATTTAATTCATGTCTTGTTAAATATTTCATAATGAATTAGCTAGTTGAGAGCACCACCTTAGACCAAGCCATCATCATCAACATCTTCATCATCATCATGGACCTGCAAAACCCTAGTTTCCAAAGTGTCTAGGCAGGTTCGGGCTAGGAACACTAGCCATACCCGCCCGGTGGATGATTTTCCAAAGTTGACCCCCGTGTGCAAAAATTGCACACTCCCACACTGAGCAAAACCCTAGTTTCAAAGATGGACCTGCAAGGTGACACATGGGCCACCGGGTAGGAGGGGAGGGGCACCCCTGGCACTATCCCGGTGTGCTGAATCCAACGGAGTCGACGGTTCGTCGATCCGAGCCACGGTCTTCATTCTATGGCTCGTCCCGTCTCACTACCAGAAGGCCTTCAGGGACACCTGCTGGATACCTACCGGGGGCATAGAACTCCAACCATGCAACAAAACCGGGTTCCGGGGAGACCTGCAGGTGTGTCTAGACAGGTTCGGGCTAGGAACACTAGCCATACTTGCCCGGTGGATGATTTTCCAAAGTTGACCCCCGTGTGCAAAAATTGCACACTCCCACACTGAGCAAAACCCTAGTTTCAAAGATGGACCTGCAAGGTGACACATGGGCCACCGGGTAGGAGGGGAGGGGCACCCCTGGCACTATCCCGGTGTGCTGAATCCAACGGATTCGACGGTTCGTCGATCCGAGCCACGGTCTTCATTCTATGGCTCGTCCCGTCTCACTACCAGAAGGCCTTCAGGGACACCTGCTGGATACCTACCGGGGGCATAGAACTCCAACCATGCAACAAAACCGGGTTCCGGGGAGTCCTGCAGGTGTGTCTAGATAGGTTCGGGTTAGGAACACTAGCCATACTTGCCCGGTGGATGATTTTCCAAAGTTGACCCCTGTGTGCAAAAATTGCACACTCCCACACTGAGCAAAACCCTAGTTTATGAAATGAATGCACAATGAAGCCACTGGGCCATGGGGAGACGAGGGAGAGGGCCCCCTAGAGGTAATCGCACGCCAGGAGACCAATGGAGTCGACGGTTCGTCGGTCCGACGTCCGGTTTCCGAGTTATGTCGAGTTGCAAGTCGCATGAAAATGCCGTTCAGGGACACTTGGTGAATTTCCGTCCGGGAGCCAAAAAGCAAACGGAGCAGGAAAATTGCGTGCCGTTGGCTCCCGCAAGTGTGTGTGGGAAATGCCGACGTGGGAACACTGCCGGGAGCCATAAATCCATGATAGTAAATTAATTCATGACAAAAAAAACTGAATTATTCCTTTCAATGGATGTGGTTTTCAATTTCCTATGTTGTTAGGTCAATTTGGCACATTCATTGAAAGAAATTGTAGACTTTAATGATGATCACAACAAGTGTGTTTGTTAAAACCTTGTGAAATAGAGCATCAAAAGACCTACATTGTAGGCCATATAATTGTGTTTGTTTACCTTTTGTTTGATGGACCATGCACAATAAGCCATAAAATAATTTTTGAAGTAGGTCATTTTATTTTTCTGATTTTTTCTTTGGTGGTGTTGAAAAAGACCATTGTTCTTATTGATGGGATTTCATGTGCTTATGATTCTTTGGATAAATGAATTGAAAAATTAACAAAATTAACAAACAACCCATATACCTTGGAATATAACACAAGAGTGACCATGTTAGGCAATCTTACTTATCTACTTACCTATGGTCATCTAAGTAGACCATTTGGATCATGTCTATTACTAATGATCTCCATTAACTTTTCATGTTCACAATGAGGCTTGAAGTATCATACCTTGGCCCCATTAATTATCTTTCAGGGAAACCATTGCATATATGTTCATTTTAAAAAACATCAGTTCCAACGTGTGAGTCCACTAAATAGACAAAATGTAATGTATTCATGCTAGTTGATAAGATTTAATCTCATATTCACAAAACTTGGTTGTACAAGATTTGAGACATGATCATAATGTGGTGAAATGGTTGATTAGTCCTCATCCAACTAGGATAATTCAATATTTATACCTAGAATAATGGCGAGTGATAGAATTTTCTTGTTCATATTTCTACTATAACATTGTTTGAGTTTCAAACTAAATGAAATCCACAAATTCCATGCATTATTCTATGTGATTGATCTACATCAACCACCTCCCAAAAATATCTCGTCTTCTTGTTCCATCTACAATTATTGAAGAACACCATTCAACAATAGATTTTGTGTAACTAATGAGAGAATTTCTCGTAAACTTCCATTTTTACCTGCAGAATATAATGTTTACCTACACAACATCTCGATCATGATCCCCTTTCCCACACTCAGTTTCAAAAGTCCTGTAAAGGCAACCTTTACATTTACATTTGCATTAACATGACAACCAAGTCTCAAAAATGAGATTGATGGTGTTTATTCTCATGCAATGTATACAGTTAGGATTAAGACAACTGTATAAATCTATGGAATTATAAATGGAGATATTAATCCAAAAGGAAGCCAATGTTGGCCTTGCCAATCTTTTCTTCCGTGTGCAAACGAAATATTAGATTCCATTTTGCTATGTTTCCATGTAAAATATATTTGAAAAAAAACATATATTTGGATTATATGGAAATCCTTCTTACCTTTGACATTGTTTGGGATCTGCAGGATGGGAATGAAGTATTTTTTAGGGATTAAGAGGAGTATTCAATTACGCAAACTTATGAATGCCTATTGTGACAAGCAATCCATTGATTTCAACTCCATCAAATTTTTGTTTGATGGATGATGTTTGCAAGGTGAGCAAGTTTAACCCACCAATGCGAGATTGCATGCAATTACACTGAGCAAAACCCTAGTTTACGAAATGAATGCACAATGAAGCCACTGGGCCATGGGGAGACGAGGGAGAGGGCCCCCTAGAGGTAATCGCATGCCAGGAGACCAACGGAGTCGACAGTTCGTCGGTCCGACGTCCGGTTTCCGAGTTATGTCGAGTTGCAAGTCGCATGAAAATGCCGTTCAGGGACACTTGGTGAATTTCCGTCCGGGAGCCAAAAAGCAAACGGAGCAGGAAGATTGCGTGCCGTTGGCTCCCGCAAGTGTGTGTGGGTAATGCCGACGTGGGAACACTGCCAACACTGGCTCGGGGGAGGTTTTTGCAGAGTTGACCTACCAATGCGAGATTGCATGCAATTACACTGAGCAAAACCCTAGTTTACGAAATGAATGCACAATGAAGCCACTGGGCCATGGGGAGACGAGGGAGAGGGCCCGCTAGAGGTAATCGCATGCCAGGAGACCAACGGAGTCGACGGTTCGTCGGTCCGACGTCCGGTTTTCGAGTTATGTCGAGTTGCAAGTCGCATGAAAATGCCGTTCAGGGACACTTGGTGAATTTCTGTCCGGGAGCCAAAAAGCAAACGGAGCAGGAAGATTGCGTGCCGTTGGCTCCCGCAAGTGTGTGTGGGCAATGCCGACGTGGGAACACTGCCAACACTGGCTCGGGGGAGGTTTTTGCAGAGTTGACCTACCAATGCGAGATTGCATGCAATTACACTGAGCAAAACCCTAGTTTACGAAATGAATGCACAATGAAGCCACTGGGCCATGGGGAGACGAGGGAGAGGGCCCCCTAGAGGTAATCGCACGCCAGGAGACCAACGGAGTCGACGGTTCGTCGGTCCGACCTCCGGTTTCCGAGTTATGTCGAGTTGCAAGTCGCATGAAAATGCCGTTCAGGGACACTTGGTGAATTTCCGTTCGGGAGCCAAAAAGCAAACGGAGCAAGAAGATTACGTGCCGTTGGCTCCCGCAAGTGTGTGTGGGCAATGCCGACGTGGGAACACTGCCAACACTGGCTCGGGGGAGGTTTTTGCAGAGTTGACCCACCAATGCGAGATTGCATGCAATTAAACTGAGCAAAACCCTAGTTTACGAAATGAATGCACAATGAAGCCACTGGGCCATGGGGAGACGAGGGAGAGGGCCCCCTAGAGGTAATCGCACGCCAGGAGACCAACGGAGTCGACGGTTCGTCGGTCTGACGTCCGGTTTCCGAGTTATGTCGAGTTGCAAGTCGCATGAAAATGCCGTTTAGGGACACTTGGTGAATTTCCGTCTGGGAGCCAAAAAGCAAACGGAGCAAGAAGATTGCGTGCCGTTGGCTCCCGCAAGTGTGTGTGGGCAATGCCGACGTGGGAACACTGCCAACACTGGCTCGGGGGAGGTTTTTGCAGAGTTGACCTACCAATGCGAGATTGCATGCAATTACACTGAGCAAAACCCTAGTTTACGAAATGAATGCACAATGAAGCCACTGGGCCATGGGGAGACGAGGGAGAGGGCCCCCTAGAGGTAATCGCACGCCAGGAGACCAACGGAGTCGACGGTTCGTCGGTCCGACGTCCAGTTTCCGAGTTATGTCGAGTTGCAAGTCGCATGAAAATGCCGTTCAGGGACACTTGGTGAATTTCCGCCCATTTTATAATTTAAGCCACTTTTAAATATTTGAACTTCCATATTATTTTTGAAAGAGTATAATATTTCAAAACTCCTAAAGAGACAAAAACACATGATCAAAACTCCTAAGGCTGTAATTTAGAGTAGTAATAATGGGGGTGATGGAGTTGAATTTGATCCTATGGAAGATAATGATACTAATATTATTGAGAATAAAGGGATAATAGGTTGATCCATGACACCTTTGTTTGCATGGATGAGGATGCACCTATGTATGAGACCTATGATAATATTCATGATGTACATCTTATTGATAAGGCACACAAAGGCCTATACAAGAGATCAAAGATGGGTCACTTTGTCTACTAATTTGATGTTGATAAAATTGAAGGTATTGAATGACATTTCAAACAATGGTATGACAAAGATCCTAATGTATACACAAGGTTAATATATAAGGTGCCCCATAAGGTTCTTTGTCATATCCCTATAATTCTAGGTTTTTGATGATTGTTTAGGTTAAAAAACATAGCACATTATATGGATTATCATGTACAAAGATAAGTGAAGATGGTATTATATGAGTGGCTACAAATGGTTCTCAATTTACGATCATCAAGGAAATATTACCCATTTTTTAAGAAGAACCTCATAATGTTAGACTTTCATTGGTAGTTGATGGCAATGGGTGTGCATGAGTGAGTTCGTTGAAACCTTGAAAACATTGTATTGCATTTAGTTTGATTAAATTACACGAGCAAGAACTTTGACATAACTTGTAATGATCATCCAAAATCACAAATTTTAATTAGATACCAATTAGTGCATGCATGTAGTGAATTCGTTGAAACCTTTGAATATAATAGTTTGTTCTTTTGACATAGTGCATTCATGAGTAATAGATAATCCACACAAATCAACACATTAGAATGACACAAGTACATGTATCCAAAAGTACATATATATCCAAAAGTGCATGTCTCCAAAAGTACATGTATATCCAAAAGTCTCCAAAAGTGCATGTCTCCAAAAGTACATGTATATCCAAAAGTATCGAAAAGTACATGTATCCAATGAAGTCAATGTACATGTCTCCAAAAGTACATGCACAATAAAGTCAATGTACATGTCTCCAAAACTGAATGTATCGAAAAGTACATATATATACAAAAGTATCCAAAAGCACATGTGTCCAAAACTATCCAAAACTATCAAAACTCAAGCTTTCTCTTGTTCTTTCCCGACGTTGATCCTCTAGGCACATCCCTAGGATCAATGTGCATCCCTGGATCCTGCAAATTAAATATCAATTGTTAAATTCAACTAACTATGTACACTAATACATTATCTCAACAATTATCAACTGGTGCATGGAAAGTGCATGAAACACTTGGTCACTGAAGGACATCTCACCTCAACTGACAAAGGAGATTGTGTTGCTTGTGTAGCAGATGGAGCCGTCGGTTGAACATCCAGGATGGTTGAACCAGGGGGGCCAGGCACTGCTCCTGCTGGTGGTGGCTACAATGAAAAAATGTTGAAATAGTTAGAAATGCATGAATAAACAATATGTCCAACAATAATAAACTATGTAAAGATAATGTTGAAATAGTTACATACCTGTGTGTGATCAGTCGCCACTGCAGATGCGGCACTAACTGCTGCATCAACCATCGATGCAAGGTTCTCAGCAGACAACTCGGGTTCCTGTTGCAGTAAACATGCAATTCAAACATTAACAAAAACGATTTATGCACTGGATTTCAAGTTAAACAACAAATATCATCGAAGGATATACATTACCGTGGTGTGAGTAAGCCCATGGTCGTGGGCAGCTGGAGTCTTTCTCGGAGTAGAACGCCTCACATACACACGACCCTTGTTCACGAATGGCCTGGAGGGAGATGCAAATCCAGGCAATGGGCCAGATGTGTCGGATGGTGCCTACAGTCAGCAAGTGTTCATGTAGTTAGACATGCATGATTCAACAAACAAACATGTATTTAAAAAATGTCATTTTTAATTGTTTACCTGGAGCCCAGACGTTTCAGGGGACGGTATGACCATGGGCACTACCTCCACATTACCTTGCCCCTGTGAAGGATCTGCCATCTGCAAGTTTAATAATTGTAAATATTAGACCGTATATAGCATTAATGAACTAAAATGTAAAGTATGTGGAAATTAACAAATTAACAAGTATTAAAAAACTGAAATTTTAAAATGTTTACCTCGGTGTGAGATACGGCAATAGGTGGTATATAAGATGGGCCTGCCGAGTCTGGAACATCCGGCTCTGGGGCGTCACTGCCGGTAATCATCATCAACTGCAAGTTCACAAAATTAATATATTAGCTCAAACTATATATATGTGTACAAAGACGAAAATAAATGAAGAATTTATTACAATTAACCATCAAGATACCTCTCTCAAAAAGCCACTGAAGGCAACATCTGATGCAATACCATAGCAGGGACGACCACATGACGTGCACTCGTGAGGATCAGTACTAGGATGGGGAATAGCTGATGGTCCTCCACTAGTGGATGGTCCTGATGGTCCTGCAGTAGTGGATGGTCCTGATGGTCCTGCACTAGCTGATGGTCATGCATGGTGACGAGCTGGTGTATGTACCACACCAGGGACAGATGTCCCTTCCTCACCCATATGTTGAACCATCCTGCCATGGCGAACAACTGTCCGTGCCAAACTCAAAAATGCATCCCGTGTCTGCGGAATAATGCGATGTGCTGGTGGGACATCTGGCCCAGGCAACTGCCTGCGAGGTGCAGGGATAGGGCGATCCTGGTCTCGAAGCCTGGCATTGGGTCGGTTTTGGGGCATCCCCCCACCGATCCCCTGGAACTGTAAGATGTCAAAATAGTTAACGTGTTTATGCAACACGAACTCTGCATACATCTTTCGAAGGAAATATAAGGGAATTTCCCTGTTGTTGTGTGGTGGCATATCAAAAACCATGTACCATCTGTCCATCCAGTTATCAACAAATGGTTGAAACGTGCACCACTCAATGGAGATATGCGGCTTGCTTGCATTAGGGATTTCCCCCGTCCGAGGGTCCCTAAACAATGAAAATATAACCTCTTTGGATATTTTTAGCTTTTTTACTGCATTGTAATCTAGTCCATCAGCATATTGTTGTCTTTTTCTTTCTCTGTAAGATGCAATATCATACAGGACATTCGTAGATTGTGAAATTGTGTCCACAATTGCATCCAAGGTTGATGCAAGTGAACGGCGAATCCTGTCGCCACCACTAAAAGCTTCACTTATGCCCCTCAATTGGGCAAGCTCAATCAATATTTCGGCATTGGCATCCATAGCCGCAACTGCAATAAAGACATTAATACGAAAATCATTAGAAACATATACATGGTATATAATGACGTCTCTTCAAAATTGAACATGTATTAAATCAAACTCACATAAGCAATTTAATGGCATTTACTTACATACATTTAAAACTTAAAATTAAACATTTGACAATTAAAAAGTAAGTTAGTCAGATTGGTAGAGAGGAGGAGGAGGAGGATCAAGGCAGTGATGAGTTTGTTGATTCAGGCATGGAGGAGGAGGATCAAGGCAGTGATGAGTTTGCATCTATGTGTCTCAATGTCTCATTGTGTTTTGTGATTGTGAATGACAAATGTGTTGTGATTTGTGAATGATCTAATTTCTATTGAATATTTCATATTTGTAATTGTAAATGTAATTTCTATTGAATATTTGTAATTGTAAATGTTAAATTTTATTGGATGATCTATATGTCTATATTTTTAAATTTTAATATATTTTAAAAATATATTAATTCCGGGGGTCACCGTGTCCTACGTGTCATAATTCCGGGGGTCACCGTGTCTAGTGGGGACCAGGGATCAAATTTGAAGGGTGGGGTCCCATTTCACTATGAAGGGCTATGAGATATTGAACACTATTGAAGGGCTATGAGAAATTTATTAATATTTATTCTATGTGTATATATGGATGTGTTCATGTTGTATGGATTGGATTCTAGGTTAACCGAGGCCTTTTTAGAGCAAAGAATGGGGTAATTACTATTTGGGAACAAGTTTTTTATCAAATGTAAATTGCGGTGATGGAAGATATTGAGGGTGCCACATGTTGTGGAGAAAGTAGTATTGATTCCTATGACGTAATAGGGAGTTCAAAAAGTCTGGTTTCAAGTATTGTCATGCGTAGCTCGATTGATTTTTCTCGCGCTAGGGTTGTAGCAACTGTTATGGCCATTACTGTTAAAAGGATTGATGGGGTGGAATCCCGTGAAACGATGAATTCTTTTGTTAAGACGTAGATTCAGTGAAATTTGGTGGGAGTCTTATGTTCATTTTATGCACAAAATTCGATTACTTGATTTTGTTGCATTGTTAACTCTCCTCCTAGTCATAGCTACAATCTCTTATATAATTGTGAAGGTTATCAATCCACTCAATATATTAAAGTTGTAGTAGGCCAAAATCATCCACATATTTATTGTACTCACAAATGTTGACATTCCAATTTCTATGTAGAGCGCCCATTAACATTAGATTGTATGGGACATGTTTTTGAGGCATGATGTCATTATCTCATAACAACAAGCTTTTTATCCATAAATATGTCATCTACAAGCCAATGGAATTGTTCCTAATCCTTTATAAAACTTTGTCATAATTATATCAATACCAACATTCCTACCTATTGACTTAGCTTAGAAGATATTACACCTTCGGATAACCAAACCTGATTCCAAGGTTGGTAATCATAAACGTAAAAGCATCATCATAAGGAAATAGCATGTTGTGTTGAGGAAATTCCTTTTTTTCCATTTCCTTCTCAGTATAATATTTGGTTGTGGATCATTTAAAATGTATAATTTATTTTAATATAATTGGGAAGCTAAATTCAAATTCATTAATATATTAATATGATTTGATTTTTTTATTAATAATAAGTTATTCTTTTCATTTGAAAATGTAATAGTACATCAAAATTTCAATGTTTACTAACGTAGTAAAGTTGAGAGGCTTTATTTTTCAGTGGATATAGCAGACCTGTAAATTCATAGGATGTCAAAAATCTAGTCAGCCTTGAAGTTGAGCTCCTCAAAGAAAACGAATTTCTTTAAATATGTTTATGGCAGGCTGGCATTGCCAGCTTCGCTCCGCAAACTATCCTGGAGGACTGGAGGAGATAGGGTAGGTGGAACTTGGAAGTAGCTCATCCACAGTGGAATAGGGGTATAAGAAAAAGCTTGTTTCTATTCATGCAATATGGTCGGAGCCATGGAAGCATGGAATTCCAGCATTGACTTGATACAACAAAGAAAACAAAAGGTGGAACTTGGGAGCTGCAGGATTGACTTGATACAACAAAGAAAACACAGGGTGTGAGGCTGGGAGCCGTAGATGGTAGGATTAACTTGATACAACAAAGAAAACACAGGTCTATAGGTAGGGGCCACGGGCAGGAACAACAACCTGCAACATTACAAGAAGTTTATGGATTGTGGATTTTGTCTGAAATGCCAAATTCGCGGGGGCATATTAACATAATATATTATACATTGAATACTCAATTAACTCACGGAGTCAGCATTCACGAATTGGTATGTGATAACTTGTAACTTGGTAAGCCCGCTAGCAAAAACACGTATGAGCCACCTTCCAGGTTTAATAATTTTGTTGATGCCATTAAATGTGTTAAACACGTAAGCGCTCGCTACAAACACGAGAACTTCAAAGCGTTCAAGCCATGGGCTACTCAGTGTAAGCCCGTCCACGTAAGTTGCTCAATGATATTATTAGAGGCCCAATGGTCCATGATCCATGGATGATCGAACACGTGGATATTGGAGAGTAAGCGAGTCCCACTCCCAAGTCACCTAGCTAGTAGCCGCATTCCCAATTTCCCACTAAAAATTGTTGATGGGTGAAATTTGAAGCTACCCTTCTGTTGCAATTTTAAACAGTAGTGGTTAATTTAATTATTGAAGGGCTTACCATGAAATTAAATTTTTTTTGCATGGTAAAATTTGAAGTGGCCTTCTATGACGTGTGGGTAAAATTTGAAGTGGCCTGAAGGCTTCAAATTTGAAGCCTGGTGGGGACACTCGTGTCCCGTGTCCTCGTGTCGGGTGACTTAGATGAATACATTGTAGAAAGGGGGGAGTTTTAATTTTTTCAATTTTTGGTTTGATTATGAAGTTTTGAGTTTTTTGAAAAGGGTTTCATTTTGAGGTGTGAATTTAATTACAAATTGGGTTATTCCCAATTTGATCAATATTACAAAACTAGGTTAAACAATAAAAAAATTGTAATTTGGATTAAAAAATCACAAAAAAATGATTTGGGTGAATAAATTACCTGACTAGATGAGAATGCACCGGTGAATTTGTCTCCCCTCCAGCGAAATCGAGCAACACGGATAGTTGAGTGGGCCACAAAGCGTCCTCGTCCAGGTTCAATTTCGCCTCTATTCGCGTTTCTGATGCGTGAGTGTCGCGGGTGGTCGGCAATCGGCCGACTGTGTTTTTAAATTGATTTTTAGTTTTACATATCGCGTACGCGATTTGTAAATACATAACGCGTACGCGTTTTTTAACTACATAACGCGTACGCGTTATTGTTACCTAGCCTACATGTCCAATGACATGTTAGGCTCGGGTCTTACCATGGCAGGTGGTAAATATCAGAAACGCGTTATGTTTTAGGTATCAGGAACGAGATTTAAAAAAAGTAGCATTGCATCTAAAGTGACCCTCATCTTCTTGCACACACCCAAACATAAAAATAGGGAAGGCGGGAGGAGAAAACGCAGAACACGGAAGGATAAAAGCATTTTGGTAATATCTTTTCATAGCAATAACGCTAGCGCATTATGTATCCACATAACGCTAGCGTGTTGCTTATAACATTGGGTGCCAAAACACTAAAATTTGAATTTAAATACAACGCACACGCATTATTTGAATTTAAACATAATGCATGCGCGTTCCTGAGCACCTACTCATCCACTCCTCCCGCCCTCGTATGTCAGCCACTGTCCTATGTGGCTAGTTCGGACTTACCAAACCCGTGCTAGGGAATTTTTAGACCATAGCTAATTTGACATTTTCAACATTTTTCTGAGTATGCCTGTTTTTCACCGCTCTCTACAGCATGACATACCTGACCATTATTGACGAAATTTTAGGCATAGATAGAATTTTTTATGTAGATTCCAAATATGTAATTTTTTTTTTTAAATATTGAGATTTTGTATTTATTTCCTAATTTTCTTGTGTCATCATTCCGTTGGTCAAAAAACATACTGTTAGTGTTTATTCCGTAACTTTTTCATTTCACAACCATTTTAAAAAAAACTTGTATGCTGCACTAGAGGACACCGACCTCTACATCCTGTAAAAAATCCAAGTCAAAATAACTACATTAAGACCTTCAAAGGCTGCACCCACATTTGACGTACTGTTCTCGAGGTTTGACCACTTACATAATTAAAAAAAAATAAAATTAAACATTTAATTTTGGAAAAATAGCGCTGCACTAGTGCTATGGGTTCTATACATGTATACCATATTTTGTAGCCTGAAACCGTCATTTAGGCAGTGAAAGGCTGCACCCACAAAAACATATACCTTATCATTTTCCAAAACAATAAAAAGTGACTGTTAGAAAAAATGAAATTTGACATAGTTATGTAAATGTTCAATACTTAAAAGTTATATATTCGGAAACATGACTCAATTTCCTACATTTCATATTTTTTACTCGATGCAAGATATCTTGTGTAAGCATCTCAAAAAAACTAAGTAAGTTGAGGGATGCCTGATTTTTCCATTTTCTATTGCATCTAATGAGCCAAAAGTGACCCTCATTAGCTTGCACATGCCCTGCTTAGTAATCCTTGTCATGAATGTTATCAGGAAAAATAGAAAAAAAATTCTAGTTCTCTCTACATTTTCTACTACATGTATAAGAAGTTGGCCTTTGAAACTAAATGGACTTGCAGGAAAAGTGTAGAGTTGGGCAAAATTAGCAATTTTGATAGGTTGCAACTTTTTGCTTAGGAACCAGAAATATAGATGCTCATAATCATTGGAAAGATTATCTAAAGGAGAATAAAATAAAATGTTCTTATATTTTAAACTAGTTTTTAGTTGTTTCAGAAATCAAGTAGAATAGAGCTGCTGTGCTTGATTGAGTAATAAATTCTCAATGTGGGCGACTTCCAAATTAACTTAAAACTTTGGGAATCTTTTGTATAATGGTATAAGAGTTTACCAAAGATGAAAGTGACTCAAAGTGAGTAAATATTATGATACCCATTTCATGGTAATGGTGCTCTCCCAATAAAGTGGAGACACAACCGAGAAATCAAGAATTTGTTAGCAAGCAATGTGAAGAATTAAACCAATTAAAGTTGGATGCTTGGTATCATGATAATTTTGTTGATGATTAATGATATTCAAGAGATAGTATCATGGTAATTCCTATTAACAGGTGTGAATACATGTTGGGTAGATAAGATTACACTCTTGCAGATTGTATTTGATAAACACTCGTGATGGAAGAAGGAGAACTGTTGGCAGGCAGTTTGATGGGGTAATGGTGCAATACCGCTGACGCTGCGACACATTGGATGAAGACACGAAAGGAGTATTTTATGCCAAAGTATACCGCAGTTGGCGAGTTTTGGATCACTTGGACCATGTATTTTGTAATATTGAGTCAAGTATACTGCCGTTGGCGGGTTTTGGGTCATGTATTTTGTAATATCGAGTCAATTGTATCGCGGTATGCGGGTTTTTGGGTCATTAGACCAAGTTAGTTAGTCGATTGTCCATAGTGTTGGATAGGAGTCAGTTGTAAGTGGACAAATATTGTAATGGAAGAAGCTTATAAATAGATGAGAATTGTAAGTGTTAGGGATATAGATAGAGATATATGCGGAGAAGTCGATAGATGAAAGATAGAAATGGAGCTATATGCGGAGATTGATAGAGAGATAATGCAGGAGTTGTGCAGAGATTTATGTATTGCTTTTGGTTTGCCACAGTAATATAAGGATGATGATTTGGTGCAATTTGTGTGTAATGTTGCTCGATATTTATGTTATTGTCTTGTCTTAATGCAATTATCCATTTCTGTCGCTATGATGTGAATGCCGCAATGATATGTTATAGATATCTGTTTACTGTAAATGTTGCGATTAAAGTGATGTGCTATAACTTCATGATGAATATTTAGAAGTGTTGTTGGTATCGTACTGCCGCAACTCACCTCCTCCCTCGACGGAAACATGGTTCCGTCTGCTCTTCCTGGACGCCTCGGGTGAGACCTCATCCGCTCTGTTGGTGTTGTTGGGTGGGCTCAAACCTGCCCGGGCCGGTGCACAGGGAGACTGCAGTATGTGTTGACAGTTGGTGAACCCCTGTCGACTGTGAGGCCGCGATCTGGTCAACAAATGGTCGCCAAGGAAGATGAATGCCATAAGCTCCGTGCGGCCCAGTTGGAATAATTCCAGGACACTGGCATGAAACTGATGTTGCAGGCAAGTGAAGCACTCCCAGCAGTACAGCAGTATCGATAACAGGTCATGGACATGCTTGTCGATCACCCATCGACTGAAGATGTGATCAGCAGTTAGGCAGCAGCTCAGGAGGCCCAGGAGTTGGTGAAGAATGTCGCACAGCCGTATGTGGACTTCAAGGCAAGGACTGCGACGCGTACTCTGTCCTGCAGCTGATGTGGCTCGAGGGCAAGCCACAAGATTATGTTGGGGGCCTGTTGGCAGGAGGTTTGATGGGGTAATGGTGTGATATTGCTGACGTCGCGACACACTAGATGAAGGCATGAAAGGAGTATTTTATGCCAAAGTATACCACAGTTGGCGGGTTTTGGGTCACTTGGACCATGTGTTTTGTAATATTGAGTCAAGTATACTTCCGTTGGTGGGTTTTGGGTCATTTGGGTCATGTATTTTGTAATATCGAGTCAATTGTATCGCAGTATGCGGGTTTTTGGGTCATTAGACCAAGTCAGTTAGTCGATTGTCCATAGTGTCAGTTATGATTCAGTTGTAAGTGGACAAATATTGTAATGGCAGAAGCCTATAAATAGATGAGAATTGTAAGTGTTAGGGATATAGATAGAGATATATGCGGAGAAGTCGACAGATGAAAGATAGAAATGGAGCTATATGCGGAGATTGACAGAGAGATAATGCAGGAGCTGTGCAAAAATTTATGTACTGCTTTTGGTTTGCCACAGTAATATAAGGATGATGATTTGGTGCAATCTGTGTGTAATTTTGTTCGATATTTATGTTATTGTCTTGTCTTAATGCAATTATCTATTTCTGTCGCTATGATGTGAATGCCGCAATGATATGTTATAGAAATCTGTTTACTGTAAATGCTGCGATTAAAGTGATGTGCTATAACTTCATGATGAATATTTGGAAGTGTTGTTGGTATCGTACTGCCGCAACTCGCCTCCTCCCTCGGCGAAAACATGGTTTCGTCTGCTATTCCTGGACGCCTTGGGTGAGACCTCATCCGCTCTGCGAGTGTTGCTGGGTGGGGTCAAACCTGCCCGGGCCGGTGCCCAGGGAGACTGCGGTATGTGACGAAAGTTGGTGAACCCCTGTCGACTGTGAGGCCACAATCTGGTCAGTAGGAACTAAGAGGAAGTGATGGTTCCTTAGCCAGAATGTATGCAATGCATTCTCTATGTCTAGAATGTGCAATATGAATTGCATAAAGGGGTTGTGGAAGCCATTTTTAAGAGTAATCAGTTTTCATATACATTATTGATGAGTGAAAACCATGTCTAATAATGAAGGCATAAAAGAGCCAATAATAAACATTAGTGCCTTGGATAAGAATGCATCCAATGTATTATTGTGAGAAATATGTGCAATTTGAATTGCAAGGAAGAGCCATGTGAGCTCTTAATTATTAAAGATGGATATTGTATTCCATAAGAGAATTCTAAAAAAGGTATGGAATATGCCAATAGGTAAATGACATACAACTTGTAAGGGTGATGGGTGAATCATCCTTGTGGTCAAGTGCATGTATGCTAAGATAAGTTTCAGGATATTGTAGGATATGAACCTACAACTTATGAGTAAGTAATGAGAATGGGTAAGTAATTCCATTCACCTAGAAGTTGTCATTAATGGAGCAATACATTCTATCATGTCGACCTATCATGTAGTTCATGATAACAATAGAGGGGCCATGAAAAGGTTTCTAATCAGGGGATGAGCCATTCCCATGTGTGAATCAATTGTGTGGTTCAGAATTGTGGCAAATATTTCCATGAGAAAGGAAAGGTGGACTTGGCTAGAGGTTCTCGTGGTTATTGGAGAAGTAAGGCAATTTGAATAGAGTGCAATGAGAGCTGTTGTAATGACCAAGGAAAGCTACATAATACTAATAAGATGGTTGTAGCATAAATTGGAGAATAATCTCCATAAGTCAACAATGATAAAGAGAGAAATTTCTTACCTTAAACTATTTTTTTTATGGCATAAAAATGACATGCTTGGAAAGTAGCAAATATAAATGATATACATGTGTATATATATTGAATTGCTGCTTGGTGAGAAAAGCATATCTAATGACCCCTTGTGTGCTTGGCAGAGAGGCCATAAAGTGGATTAGCTATGACATGGAAGGAGAAATTAACCAATTAAATGGTAATATAATTTTATTATGAAGCTTTGGAAGACCTAGGAATATTGAACCTTGAAAGTGCCAGATTTAAATGGTATGCAGGAAAAAATAAAAAATTTGACTATGGAGAAAGATGACCTATAAAGATTAAGAAAAAATTAGTTACATATAAGTTTGAAGATAACATTATTTAAGCAATTGCAATTTTCTTTTTTTTGCAAAATTACAGTATATAGATGTCAAGATATGTCCATTCATTATGTTTTTTTATGATTATAAATGGGATTATTTCAAAAAACTAAATTTCCATGAAAATGATTGTCAATTAGTTTTAATATTTAAATAAAAACTTTCTTAAAATGTGAATCAAAGTAATAAATTGCAAGAGCATAGAAAATAGAGTTAAAAGGTGAATTAACATATTGATGATACAAATGAAGAGAGAAAAAATGTAAAGAAAAATTTACATTTAATTAAATATGGAAAAGGCAACTAAGAGGTTATAAAATTTACAAAATCTCTTTTATTGTTTATTTGTAGAATGGAGATTATTAAAATATAAAGTTAAAGAAGTGTTATAAATTAATTATTGTTAATAAAAGTAGAAATAATATACTAACGAAAATGGTTAAGTTAAATTTACTTAAAAACAAAAATCTACATGATCTTATAATATGGTTTTATAAATCTTTGTGGTTCCAAAAGGGTAATGTGTGTGCTTAATAAGCAAAGAAAGGTGGTATTTAATATTAAAGATTATAATATATTATGTGATATGAATATAGTTGTTGTCTTTTTGTTAATAGATAGATCTCACTATAATTTAAAATATGAATAATATATTATGAAATAGGAATCATACATGATGATTTAAAATATGAATAATATATTATGAAATAGGAATCATACATGATGGGAGGGAAAATATGTAAACAATTTTAAGGATGTAAATATATGTTTTTTTTAAATTGAGACAAGTGATGTTGTTTACTAAAACATTTATGATTGTTGTTTTGAAAACAAAGAGGTGTTATGTATCTTGTTATCGATGGTTGCATAAGAAAATGTATGATAGTATTGAAAAAAAAGGATTTGAAGTACCTTGTTTCCCACGGTCATGTAAGAAAATGTAATTTTGTGGATTTAAAGTACCTTGTTTCCCAAGATCATGTAAGAAAATGTAATTTTGTAGAAAATGCACTTCATAAATTAATGAATTATTGAAAAAATACAAAGATAATGATATAGAAGATTTGTCAAATTGATTTCTAAACAAAATCATGAATCAAATCAACTTAAAAAAAGGTTCCTCAACCAAGATGCACATCGAGTATTTTGTAAAGCAATATACACATAGATTATTTGGTCAACCAAGATGCAGATAGAGTAAATCAAAAGAATAACCAAGCAATAAAAACATTGATTAATGAGTTGTTGTCCGCAGGCTTGATATAAGGAAAAGTATGAGCAAAGTGCCAACGTTAATCACACTAACGGATAGAACCCATAAAATGTATATAAATTCCATAGCATTAACTACATGTTTTGAGGAGGAGATTAAAGCATAGATAGAACCCATAAAATGTTTATAAATTCCATAGCATTAACTAAATGTTTTGAGGAGGAGATTAAAGCATATATAGAACCCATAAAATGTATATAAATTCCATAGCATTAACTACATGTTTTGAGGAGGAGATTAAAGCATAGATTCCATAGCATTAACTACATGTTTTGAGAAGGAGATTAAAGCATGGATTCTCGAGTTTTGTACAAAGGCTTGATAAAGAAGGGTATGAGTCCATGTAAATTGTCAATACTAATCACACTAAAAGATAAAACCTATAAAATATGTATAGATTTCATATAATCAAATACATGTTTTTTTTTATTTAAATAAATAATTTAATGTATTGTTGAAATGTCACTAGATAATTTTTCAAAATAGATTTTAATTATAAATATCATCACATTGTAGTAATGAAAAAATAAATGAAAAGTTACATTTAAAATAAAACGTGTTATAAGTATTGTGTTCTTTACACCAACCAATACATAATGGAATTTTATTTATATAAAAGCATAGAGATAGTGAGATAAAGAATGATAATTGACAATAATAATAATAAAAGTAGTATTATTAATAAAATATTTTTTAAATAATTTATTTATATATATCATCTTAAATTTATCTTTAGTTTAGATTTATTAAATATTTATAAAAATAAAATTTATTTAAGTATAAATAATTAATTTCTACTTGTTAAAAACATATTAAAAAATTTAATTTTCTAAATACTTTTAAATATTAGATTAAAATAAATTTTTATTAATTATATAATTTAAAAATTGTTTTATTTAAAAATTTAATATTCTTAAAACTTATTGAAAAATAACATAACCATTTTGTTAAACTATTTCAACAATTTTTTAAACATTTTACTATGCTGAATATTATTTTATTAAAAATTTTACTCAAATTGTTACTTTAACTATTAAAATATGAAATTAAATATTTATATATAAAAGATAATTCTAAACCACAATAAATTTGTTATTATATATTTTTTATCCACAATTGTTTCTACTCATCTTTATTTTTTATTTTTTATTTATTAAAAACATATAGTAAAAGATAAATGTTTCCACTAATTTCTATTTTAAAGACCTAAATTTAAAATATATATATTAAAAATGATTTATATAAACAACTTTTAATATTTTGCTAATGCCTCACCTTAAGTATAGTGTGTAACTTCTGCTAACTAAAATAGTGGATTGCCATGATATTTGGGTATTCTTAGTGAATTTATTTATTTATAAATTGTATAAAATAAATGTACATAACACATCTCTGGCTGGAAGTATTTTAGTACTTTTCATTAAAAGGTCTATTTTTAAGTTTTTAAGTTTTTAAAATTATATTTATTTAAAATAAATTTTAATATTAATTGATTTAGGATAGGCGTTAAATTTAATTCGGATTTAAATATTAATAATTTATAGTTTTTTGAGATTTTTTTAGTATTTAAAATTGATTTTTGATTGTAAAAATGAATTTAGTTTTTCAATTACTTTATTATTATTATTTTTTTAAATTATACAATCTTAACAACTTTTATATACCATTTTAATAAGTCTTACTTTATTTAAAAAAATATAATAAAAAATGAACCAAATAATCATTTCTTTAGATTAGTAACTTTCCAACAAATTTTCAGTTATTTAGACTACTAGCACACTCACTTAACTTGTGGTCTATGAACACCCATAAGCAACTAGTGACACGCATGTATAGCTACCGTTTTATTTATTTATAATTGTTTATTTTGAATTTTGAACTACTATCATGAAATCAATATCTACATTACACTTGTCTCATCCTCATACAATCTAAAAAAAGCATAAGTGTTAGTCCACCCCAAATTCTAAGATATAAACACCTATCTTCCCAACAATTACAAGTACGCATGAGTAACCAATCATGCCAACTAGCAAATTCATTCTTGCTGATGTTTGTAAGTATCCAAAAGGGTTTATAACTAAAAAAGAATTTGGAGCATAGCTGAAAGGGTTTGCTTCATTATTTTTCAAAATTTTAAGACTATTTGGAAACTAAAATTTCATGAATGTCATTAAAACCAATAAGAATATGGAAACTAAACGGTTTACCTGCTTTAATTTGGACCTTTTTCCATACAAAATTTAAAATTTAAATATATGTTTTAAAAAATCAGGCTTCTATCTGATATCTAAGTTTCGACACCCCTCACACCCAATTGGTGTATCGTTGATGAATTTAATAACTTGTAAATCTTATAGAATAATGCTTATATTTCTTACATAAAATTGTTAACAAAATATTCTTCTTTTGTGTTTAACTTCGATTTTCTCCACAACTTCTAATAATGAATTTGTTGGGGTCAACCTGGACGTTCAACATTCTCACAATGATCTTAAACAATATACAAAACTTATTCCTCGTAGAAGAGGAATTTAATTTTCTAGCTCAGAGAAAATTCCATAGAAATAGGAAGATTGAAGAAAATAAAAGATGTAACAATTTTTGTTGATAATGAAACTCAATATTGTCACAATGGTTTTAAGAGAAAAAACATTCTTTGTATAGGAGGAATTAATTTTCCAGCTCAACGGTTTAGGGAAATAGGAAAATAGAAGGATGTAAGCTCTGAATTACAGACATCATGATTCATATATTGTGCTGTGAAATCAGATCGAGGTTTCAATCTTACTCTTCATACATCATATCTTCTCTGGAATCAGGGCCAGGTCTAAGATGGGAAGCAGGTTGCAGAGTAAGATTGAAACCTCAATTACGTAAGGTGAACTCAAAAATTTACAGAATCTCTTGGGTTTGCCTTCTGGATAACAAGGCCAGTACACCAAAGATGTTTTAGAACTTTGGAAAAGTATCTAGATAACATTGAGGTAGATCCTAACTTAACCCTAGGTAGATGGCACTTAAATTGGGTGAAAGTTCAGTTCTGTACACGACGTCCATATATTCCAGGTCTTCTTAATAAACATTTTGAATTCCTATTTCATTATATTAAAGCTATCATCCTTCTTTTAAATCAAAATAATAACATAGGAGAAGAAATGGAATTCCATTGGGAAAAAAAATTCAAATTTTGACTTTTTGAAGTTGTATAAATGCGATTCAATTGGGCAAACATTACAATTTTTTTTTGCTTCTTGACGTTGTTCATACAATTTAAAGGGTCTTTGTAATAAATGTTTTCAGTTTGCATTAAAATATAGGATATAATTATTGAACCTGCCGTCCTTTCCAATTAACTGATCAAGTGAAGTGAAAGAGCACTCATAATTTTTAAAAAAAGTACAGTTCACAAAGTAAACTCCAACAATTCGACTGTTAAATTTGTTTTTTAACTGTAACTCTACAAATACTGCAATGGACAATATAGTACATAACTGCAGTGTACAAAGAATTTGCAAAAAAAACAAAGAAGCCGGAGACAAAGTTTGCATAAAATCTGTACAGGAGGAATCCCTTACAAAAAAACTCTCCCACTCTGTATATTATACTTGAGTTCGAATTTGCAAAAGGAACAAAGATGCAGGAGACAAAGTTTGCATAAAATCTGTACAGGAGAAATCCCTTACAAAAAAACTCTCCCACTCTGTATATTATACTTGAGTTCGTCTTTCACTGAACTCTACTTCAGGCCCTGTGGCATTCGTTCAATCACCATCACATTTATAACAAAAATAAAGTGAGAGTAAATAAACCATGCACCATTCTTAAGTAAGATTTCAATGAAGATTTTCTCAATTTATGCAGCATTATGCTTTGCCACTCATCTGTTTGGCCGAATAATATGCTAAAATTGGATGGCAACCTATTCTCTCGAATTATTACAGGCTTGTAACTTTAGAAACTTCAAATTTGACAACCTCTCTAAAAAGTTACAATTTTAAGATCCTCAAACTTACAAGTGCAATTTAACGGACTTAACATGAAATCTATAGCTTCAAGTTCAATTTAACGGTCTTAACATGAAATCTATAGCTTCTTCATGTTCTGCGTGTCCTGATAATACCGTGTAGACATCCATAAGTACCTGGTCTCCAACTAGGTTTTGTGTCCGCTTTAATTTCTGGCTTTTTTACAGCCAACTCTGACAGATTTATGAGACCCCTTAAACTCCAAACACTGCTTTGTGAATTACTTTCCACACTTATTGAGGACATTGTCCTCACTCTAGAGTCTGCTCAATCAAGTTCAGAGATACGTACATTTTTAAGCGCTCACATAGACATAACAGCAAATGCCTGATGTAGAGCCCACATAGTGTAAAACTGAAGCAGTTTTAGTTGCCCTACTGACGTTGGCGCTGAAATTATTTCAGTGTATAACAGATCTAGAAACCTGAGAGAACTCGAGCTGACCTGGACTCTTGATCAAACCTCTTACGAGACTTACAAGCTTTAGGCATATCAATAAACAACAACTCCTATAAAAAATGTTAAAACCTCTTATGAGACTTACAAGCTTTAGGCATATGAATAAACAACAATTCCCCAAAAAATGTTAAATAGTTGCATCCAATGGCAATGTCCATTAAATGGGTTGCGTGTTTGCTCCTAACTAGCCCTTTTGTAGTCCACATCTTTTCTGATTTTTCCAAAGTAATTTCTTCATCTTCCACACGCATGCCTGTGTTTCATGTTTTAATGTGTCAAAGCATCATAACTCCATCTTAATTGTTGATAGAGATCTGGATCAAAGGTAGAGTAGTTGGAAAAAATGACTCTGCTTTTTTTTATCATAAATTAAAAAATACAAAATCATGTAAACTGGTTTTCATTGCTGCTCTTGAGGTTTATGGCCAAGGGCAAACCTTTACACTCGTCCACAATTTTCTGGCCACATTCCTCTATATTGCCCACAGCATACTTAACCATTCACCCTACAAACCCAGAGGCTGGTACGTTTAGAACATCTTGAAGCCAGGAATGTACTGACTTGCGTTCCACTCTCTAATTTGTCTGGAGAGTGCAGTAGAGACACAGTTGTTGTGGTTGGGAGCGATCGAAGATGTGTTTGGCCCTATAAGAGAAATTTGCAACTACTAATTCGTGACAGTCCCCTAGGGCGTTTTCTGCGGATCTTACTAGCAGAAGGTTAGGGTTTTGTGCCATAGCCTACGAGATCCATGGGTTCCCAGCGGCAGAACAAAGCATAGCATATAAAAAGAGGGGGAGAAATCTATGTGCATATAAAGGGGAAAGAAAAGTTCTGATCGAGTGGGAGGTGGATTGGGCATTGGTAGGAAATCCTCAAAAGCATAAACAGTGGTGGTATATGGTACCGTAGAATGGAAAAGTACCTCTGCCTCTTTATGTGGTGAAGAGAGGCTTAGCTTCCTGATTAAACGGTAAGTGTGAACAGTTGTAATACAAAACTTTATTAAGGATATTGCAATCCAGGTGAGCTTGTTTAAAGAAGAAGGTTATAGGTTCGATCACCATCAAGATTATCAAAACATTTCAAGATTCTAGAAGTTTTGCACATACTATCATATAATTACACAAGACTTTGGTGACAAAATCATCCATCTTTATTTACTTTTCAGATTCGCCACTTGTAACAATAATAGATGCCAAGTGTCGGTGGAGTCAAAGAAAAATCTTATTGACGATATTGCAAGTAGGGTGAGCGACTTTAAGTTCAATCATCGTCAAGATTATAGAAGTTTAGCACATTGTCATATAATAACAGAGGACGACTTTGGTGCCAAAGTGATTTGCCACTCGTAGAAATGAATAGATACCGAGTCTCAAAATAAACACCAAAGAATAGCGCTAACGCGGTACTTTGCTGTAAGCACTTGTTTGATCAAGCCAATAAAGCATTTTGGCAGCTGTAATGGAATCATTCACACCAGAACTATGAAGCAATTTGACCATATATACGTACGTTTGTCCATTTCGACGCGGCCATCCTTTTAAAAGCATCTCTGCCAACTTTAGACTCAATCAAGATAGGACATTTTCCCTTGATTTTCCAGCTGGCATAGTGTTCTTTTCCCGTGGATCTATGGGGTTTGTCGTTTTACGAAGATTCGCTGCCGTTCTTAGTGGCTATTTGCCATTTTTAATGGCTGTTTTTTATATATGTATCATTGGGCGCAGTGTTGGAATTTCACCTGCCATATTTTTTTTTTTTACGTTTTGGGTTTTAACATTCCCTTCATTAAACGTTTTGCTTACATATGTATCTTTCACCTTTCAGTAATAACATTTTAATCAGTCATACTATTTTTTTTACGTTTTGGGTTTTAATATTCCCCTTTATTAAACGTTTTGCCTAAATATGCACCTTTCACCTTTCAGTAATAACATTTTAATGTTGAAATTTGGAAATATAAAATAAACTAAAATAAATCAAACACAACAACTTACAACTATAGGTTATTTCACAGATAAAAAATAACAATAACAATGAAGAAGCATTCCTCTTTGATTACTTGATAGGAATATGGGCCATTTACTATGCTTCATTAACTATGACATTGAGTCGTTATTAAGTGGTTACCTTAGAAAATATGTTATTGACTTCATCCTATAAAAGTATATATTACCATTTTATGTCTACCATCATAATTGTGATAAATGGATAATGGGGCACATAAATTTTGAATTGACCTCATCCTTAAGAATTATCAATTGGAATTGTCAACCATACGGGAGAGGGAGGATGAAATTTAAATAACTTCTTGGCAGTCATCAATTTGTGAAAGACACTTGTGCAATATTGCCTAAGTTTGATCAGTCTTTGGCATAAACCGGTTTGACTTGGATCCTGAATTTGTCAAAAGACCACACAAAACAAAACATGAATTGACTAAGTCTGTGTTAGCTAACACATCAACCTTCCCAACAAACTGAGGCTCGTCAACTCCAAGTTGAATACCAAGTCTCCAATCGAGCCCTAAGGGAAAGCCTCAAATAGTCCGAGCCAAGATGAATTCTGATGAATTTGAAATAAACAACAAATTCATAGTTGTTTTATGACAAGGAAAGGTAGATGCATCTTGTTGGCATTTAAAAATTAAAAAAAGAATAATGTCTAGTAGCAAGCAAGTAGTGAAATTCATTTCAACAAGACCAAGATGTAAAGTTGCAAACAAGATGAGAGAAATCCTCTAATACATTACAAATACAATTTCCAAAATAGTAATGACACAAGTTTCAATGACTTTAATACAAATTATAATTAATTTCCCCAAAATACCAATGATGTGTCATTGACCTTAATACAAAATGTAGTTATTCTAAGGGGGAATTGAGCAGAGAGAATATAAAGAAGACATAGGAACATCATTTGCAAACCATATTTTGTAACATAGAAGACATGGGAACATGATTTGCAAACCATAATTTTGTAACATAATCGCTTCCTCCACAATGAGCTTGGGAAATAAACCAACAATATCATTATGCACATCTTCATAACAACATTTACTCTAAATTTATGACTGTCATTGCATGCTGATGGATTTCCCTCTCTACTTACGATGATATTCTGATTTTGTGTATTGTTTGTCAAAAGTATAACGTGCCAATTTCAACGCCCTCCTTTAATAGATAGAACCCATTCACTGAGCCACAATTTCAAGAACAAATGGTTGTACTCTACATTATACCAAAGGGAGCATAGGAAAATGGGAATATGTAAACATCCATTGAAAATTCTACAAAACAAATAAAATCCATCACTAGGGTTTTCTGTGTAGACCAACTCATGACGAAGATTGTGTAGTAAAGTGGGGTAGGGGCAAGCAACAACCCAGATTCTAAAGAGCAAGAGAATACAAAAATAGACTATTCTAAGTAAACCTAACAGAGAAAAATAACATGAAACACTATAATGTTCTGATTACCAAAAAAAGTAGTCCAGAATTAGACTGATGTTATTACAGAAATTCTAGAGTATAAATGTAACTAGCTAGACTAACGGGTTGATTTGTACTGTAGATTCACATCCTATAGACCAAATCAATCTAAAAGAAGAGTTCATCAAATTGAGCTACAGGGGATATTTCCAGGTGTTGTTGAGTGAAGCAAATCATGTTGTTGTTAGATGAAAAAAGCACGTTTCTCAAATACTAAAGGATAAAAAATAAATTCACTGCGCAAAAGTTCAAACACATTTTTTAGAACTTAACCCTCTTGATCAGGATTTAATAAGGGTTTTGTTGATGGATTGACTATTAACTTATCAACGTCAACTCTTGATATGAATATGTGGGAATCGAACTAGTAACCTCAAAGGAAAATCCTATGATACTTAAATCCCCAATACAGGATGAGAAAATTTAATAAACACAACTAAGTCATGAGATCAATCCCATTAATGTGAAAAACATGGATTGGAGAAATAATTGATAGACCTAGTAACAAATTTTCTCTGAAATCGTATGAGACAAAGGGTATGAGACTATCGTCATCGGAAGATATGTCAATTAAACAGAGCCTCTCCATTTCTAGATAGTGCTTGCCCTCCTATAGTAGAATAGATTGTCTGGGACCACCATTCCTCATGTTGGTAATAACACGTATATTGTATTATGATTGTAATGCGGCAACCCAGGTATGGAAAGGACTAGCAGAATGGAATAAATTGCAAAGCAGGGAAGAATGAAGACTGTTTAAGACTGCCATTCCTCATGCTAGTAATAACATCTATATTGTATTGTGATTATAACATGGAAACCCAAGTATGGAAAGGAATAGCAGAAGGGAAGGGATTGCAAAGCTAGGAAGAATGAAGAGTGGTATATATTTCCAATGGTCTAATGGGAATTAGCAGAATCTAAGGGCCCATACACTACCCACAAATTTAAAAAAGCTAGTATATCTATAAATCTGATCAGACTCGGTGATCCTGCATTTCCTGGAGGTTGGAATGATAAGAGAGATCCAAAATAAAACAATTTTGATAGCGATTTTAAACTCCAACTATTCCTATGGCATCTTCCACCAGGATCCCTCTTGCACTACCAGAGGCCTTGAAACTCTAGATGATGGCTTCCTATCAAAGGACATAACGATTGACCCATGGTCCACCCACAGGGTTGATATCTTGAATCTTCCTACCCCAAGAACAAGACGATGATTCCATCCAAAGGCTCCTCGTCATTTTGTCCTTCCACGGCGGAGGGTTTGTACTCAATAGGCCCAGCACCATTCTTTTCCATGAAAGCTGCCACAAAAACCACGAAGGCCTGCAATTCCATCTTTGTCTCCATCGATTATCGCCTCACGCCTGAGAAACAACTTCCAGAGGACGTCACCACATCCTTCCAATGGCTTCGATCGTAGGATCTGGGAATTAGAGAATGGAGTGATTGATCCCCGGTTCGAATCTCAGGAGAATTTCGTCGGAGTTTACATCAGCGACGAGAGCTCGGGTCAGGATGGTAGCATGCTCCATTATGCGATCAATATCATTTATGACCCATCATCATTATACCACATTTATTCGATTTACCTAACACATAACTATCAACCCATTCTCCAACCTCCTAACCCCTTTACAGTCCTAGGTTTCGAATCCCTATTCCTATCACTACTGTCTACCTTTAAACCTTTAACATATTAATGACACTTTGGGAGGATTCTTAAACGTAAAAATAATGTTTTATAAAGAAAATTGCACTTCTAACAAAACGTTTTATCAATACTTTTTCCCGTATTTGACAGGAAAAATGCCTGTCAAATTCCAACTCTAATTGGGAATTATCGTGTGAAGGCGCCTAACGTGTTGTGTTATAAGGAGAAACACTCCTAGTCATAACTATCTCAGATGGCCCTAAGTTCACAATTCATCGACTCATCACTAGCGAACCAGTTCAGCCCTCGGCACCCACAACAATGTCTGATGCGTATGGTGCACGTCCTTTCAGTTGATTGGACGGATGAAACTCAGAACTTATGTACTTCCCTACTATGTGAGCATAGCGAGCTACGAGACCCGAGCGTAAGGTAATGATATTAGTCATGTTACATGTATATCCATCCAGCCTTGGAATTTGAGGTTCTACAGAACGTTTTTTTCCGTTTGTAGATGTATTTGACATTGGATTACAAACTTGTTTCGTTAAACATGTCTATTTGATGTTCAACCATTTAGATAACCTAATCATAAATTTCGATATTTGTAAATTGTAATCGAGTAACTCCTCAACATGCTCACACTACAATGCATGTATTAGGATAACTGAATCTTGATGTTAGTCCCTAGTCATGTTGGTATTCTAAGTCTGATTTAAAACTAATAGACAAGAAAAATGGACAAATATAACACATATATTTAAAAAGAGTTTAACGTGGTAAAACCTCAATTTGGGAAATATCCACCCGGCAAAGTATTGATGTCTTATTCCTTGCAATAACATAGATTAAAATCAGGCATTTTCTCATCCATACATTTATCTCATACTTACTCCTCTCAAATTACATATAAATATAGGTTTAGTAAACCAATACCATGTTTTGTGAAACCATCTTTGGTTAATTAGTTGTCACAATTTTAACAATCTCCACCTTGACAACAAATTATCTAATACTTGGGTGTGTGCAAGAAGATGAGGGTCACTTTAGATGCAATGCTACTTTTTTCAAATCTCGTTCCTGATACCTAAAACTTAACGCATTTCTGATATTTAGCACCTGCCATGGTAAGACCCGAGCCTAACATGTCATTGGACATGTAGGCTAGGTAACCATAACGCGTACGCGTTATGTAGTTACAAAACGCGTACGCGTTATGTAGTTACAAATCGCGTACGCGATATGTAAAACTAAAAATGAATTTAAAAACATAGTCCCGACGATTGCCGACCACCCGTGACACTCACGCATCAGAAACGCGAATAGAGGCGAAATTGACCCTGGACGAGGACGGTTTGTGGCCCACTCAACTATCCGTGTTGCTCGATTTAGCTGGAGGGGAGACAAATTCACCGGTGCATTCTCATCTAATCAGGTAATTCATTCCCTCATACCATTTTTTTGTGATTTTTTAACCCAAATTACTATTTTTTTATTGTTTAAAACAACCTAGTTTTGTAATATTGATAAAATTGGGAATAACCCAATTTCTAATTAAATTCTCACCTCCCTCAACCAAGATTAGTGAATAATTAAAATGAAACCCTTTTCAAAAACTCAAAAATTCATAATCAAACCAAAAATTGAAAAAAATAAAACTCCCCCCTTTCTACAATGTATTCATCTAAGTCACCCGACACGAGGACACGGGACACGAGTGTCCCCACTAGGCTTCAAATTTGAAGCCTTCAGGCCACTTTAAATTTTACCCACACGTCATAGAAGGCCACTTCAAATTTTACCATGCAAAAAAAATTTAATTTCATGGTAAGCCCTTCAATAATTAAATTAACCACTATTGTTTAAAATTGCAACAGAAGGGTAGCTTCAAATTTCACCCATCAACAATTTTTAGTGGGAAATTGGGAATGCGGCTACTAGCTAGGTGACTTGGGAGTGGGACTCGGTTACTCTCCAATATCCACGTGTTTGATCATCCATGGATCATGGAACATTGGGCCTCTAATAATATCATTGAGCAACTTACGTGGACGGGCTTACACTGAGTAGCCCATGGCTTGAACGCTTCGAAGTTCTCGTGTTTGTAGCGAGCGCTTACGTGTTTAACACATTTAATGGCATCAACAAAATTATTAAAACTGGAAGGTGGCTCATACGTGTTGTTGCTAGCGGGCTTACCAAGTTACAAGTTATCACATACCAATTCCTGAATGCTGACTCCGTGAGTTAATTGAGTATTCAATGTATAATATATTATGTTAATGTGCCCCTGCAAATTTGGCATTTCAAACAAAATCCACAATCCATAAACTTCTTGTAATGTTGCAGGTTGTTGCTCCTGCCCGTGGCCCCTACGTATAGCCCTGTGTTTTCTTTGTTGTATCAAGTTAATCCTACCGTCTACGGCTCCCAGCCTCACACCCTGTGTTTTCTTTGTTGTATCAAGTCAATCTTGCAGCTCCCGAGTTCCACCTTTTGTTTTCTTTGTTGTATCAAGTCAAAGCTCGAATTCCATGCTTCCATGGCTCCGACCATCAATATATAATATTGCATGAATAGAAACAAGCTTTTTCTTATACCCCTATTCCACTGTGGTTGAGCTACTTCCAAGTTCCACCTACCCTATCTCCTCCAATCCTCCAGGATAGTTTGCGGAGCGAAGCTGGCAATGCCAGCCTGCCATAAACATATTTAAAGAAATTCGTTTTCTTTGAGGAGCTCAACTTCAAGGCTGACTAGATTTTTGACATCCTATGAATTTACAGGTCTGCTATATCCACTGAAAAATAAAGCCTCTCAACTTTACTACGTTAGTAAACATTGAAATTTTGATGTACTATTACATTTTCAAATGAAAAGAATAACTTATTATTAATAAAAAAATCAAATCATATTAATATATTATTGAATTTGAATTTACCTTCCCAATATTAAAATAAATTATACATTTTAAATGATCCACAACCAAATATTATCCTGAGAAGGAAATGGAAAAAAAGGAATTTCCTCAACACAACATGCTATTTCCTTATGATGATGCTTTTACGTTTATGATTACCAACCTTGGAATAAGGTTTGGTTATCTGAAGGTGTAATATCTTCTAAGTTAAGTCAATAGGTAGGGATGTTGGTATTGATATAATTATGACAAAGTTTTTATAAAGGATTAGGAACAATTCCGTTGGCTTGTAGATGACATATTTATGGATAAAAAGCTTGTTGTTATGAGATAATGACATCATGCTTCAAAAACATGTCCCATACAATCTAATGTTAATGGGTGCTCTACATAGAAATTGGAATGTCAACATTTGTGAGTACAATAAATATGTGGATGATTTTGGCCTACTACAACTTTACTATATTGAGTGGATTGATAACCTTCACAATTATATAAGAGATTGTAGCTATGACTAGGAGGAGAGTTAACAATGCAACAAAATCAAGTAATCGAATTTTGTGGATAAAATGAACATAAGACTCCCACCAAATTTCACTGAATCTACATCTTAACAAAAGAACTCATTGTTTCATGGGATTCCACCCCATCAATCCTTTTAACAGTAATGGCCATAACAGTTGCTACAACCCTAGCGCGAGAAAAATCAATCGAGCTATGCATGACAATACTTGAAACCAGACTTTTTGAACTCCCTATTACGTCATAGGAATCAATACTACTTTCTCCACAACATGTGGCACCCTCAATATCTTCCATCACCGCAATTTACATTTGATAAAAAACTTGTTCCCAAATAGTAATTACCCCATTCTTTGCTCTAAAAAGGCCTCGGTTAACCTAGAATCCAATCCATGCAACATGAACACATCCATATATACACATAGAATAAATATTAATAAATTTCTCATAGCCCTTGAATAGTGTTCAATATCTCATAGCCCTTCATAGTGAAATGGGACCCCACCCTTCAAATTTGATCCTTGGTCCCCACTAGACACGGTGACCCACGAAATTATGACACGTAGGACACGGTGACCCCCGGAATTACTATATTTTTAAAATATATTAAAATTTAAAAATATAGACATATAGATCCAATAAAATTTAACATTTACAATTACAAATATTCAATAGAAATTACATTTACAATTACAAATATGAAATATTCAATAGAAATTAGATCATTCACAAATCACAACACATTTGTCATTCACAATCACAAAACACAATGAGACATTGAGACACATAGATGCAAACTCATCACTGCCCTGATCCTCCTCCTCCATGCCTGAATCAACAAACTCATCACTGCCCTGATCCTCCTCCTCCTCCTCTCTGCCAATCTGACTAACTTACTTTTTAATTGTCAAATGTTTAATTTTAAGTTTTAAATGTATGTAAGTGAATGCCATTAAATTGCTTACGTGAGTTTGATTTAATACATGTTCAATTTTGAAGAGACGTCATTATATACCATGTATATGTTTCTAATGATTTTCGTATTAATGTCTTTATTGCAGTTGCGGCTATGGATACCAATGCCGAGATATTGATTGAGCTTGCCCAATTGAGGGGCATAAGTGCAGCTTTTAGTGGTGGTGATAGGATTTTCCGTTCACTTGCATCAACTTTGGATGCAATTGTGGACAACATTTCACAATCTACGAATGTCCTATTTGATATTGCATCTTACAGAGAAAGAAAAAGACAACAATATGCTGATGGGCTAGATTACAATGCAGTAAAAAGGTTGAAAATATCCAAAGAGCTTATATTTGCATTGTTTAGGGACCCTCGGACGAGGGAAATCCCAAATGCAAGTAAGCCGCATATCTCCATTGAGTGGTGCACGTTTCAACCATTTGTTGATAACTGGATGGACAGATGGTACATGGTTTTTGATATGCCACCACACAACAACAGGGAAATTCCCTTATATTTCCTTCGAAAGATGTACACAGAGTTCGTGTTACATAAACACATTAACTATTTTGACATCTTACTGTTTCAGGGGATCGGTGGGGGGATACCCCAAAACCGACCCAATGCCAGGCTTCGAGACCAGGATCGCCCTATCCCTGCACCTCGCAGGCAGTTGCCTGGGCCAGATGTCCCACCAGCACATTGCATTATTCCGCAGACACGGGATGCATTTTTGAGTTTGGAACGGGAGGTTGTTCGCCATGGCACGATGGTTCAACATATGGGTGAGGAAGGGACATCTGTCCCTGGTGTGGTACATACACCAGCTCGTCACCATGCAGGACCATCAACTAGTGCAGGACCATCAGGACCATCCACTAGTGCAGGACCATCAGGACCATCCACTAGCGCAGGACCATCGACACATCCCCATCCTAGTACTGATCCTCACGAGTGCACATCATGTGGTCGTCCCTGCTATGGTATTGCCTCAGATGTTGCCTTCAGTGGGTTTTTGAGAGAGGTATGTTGATGGTTAATTGTAATAAATTCTTCATTTATTTTCGTCTTTGTACACATATATATAGTTTGAGCTAATATATTAATTTTGTGAACTTGCAGTTGATGCTTTATGCCGGCAGTGACGCCCCAGAGCCGGATTTTCCAAACTCTACAGGGGGGCATGATGCTACCCATTCGGTAGGCCCATCTTATATACCACCTATTGCCGTATCTCACACCGAGGTAAACATTTTAAAATTTCATTTTTTTAATACTTGTTAATTTGTTAATTTCCACATACTTTACATTTTAGTTCATTAATGCTATCTACGGTCTAATATTTACAATTATTAAACTTGCAGATGGCAGATCCTTCACTGGGGCAAGGTAATGTGGAGGTAGTACCCATGGTCATACCGTCCCCTGAAACATCTGGGCTCCAGGTAAACAATTAAAAATGACATTTTTTAAATACATGTTTGTTTGTTGAATCATGCATGTCTAACTACATGAACACTTGCTGACTGTAGGCACCATCCGAGACATCTGGCCCATTGCCTGGATTTGTATCTCCCTCCAGGCCATTCGTGAACAAGGGTCGTGTGTATGTGAGGCGTTCTACTCCTAGAAAGACTCCAGCTGCCCACGACCATGGGCTTACTCACACCATGGTAATGTATATCCTTCGATGATATTTGTTGTTTAACTTGAAATCCAGTGCATAAATCGTTTTTGTTAATGTTTGAATTGCATGTTTACTGCATCAGGAACCCGAGTTGTCTACTGAGAACCTCGCATCAATGGTTGATGCAGCAGTTAGTGCCCCATCTGCAATGGCGACTGATCACACACAAGCATGTAACTATTTCAACATTATCTTTACATAGTTTATTATTGTTGGACCTATTGTTTATTCATGCATTTCTAACTATTTCAACATTTTTTCATTGTAGCCACCACCAGCAGGAGCAGTGCCTGGCCCCCTTGGTTCGACCATCCTGGATGTTCAACCGACGGCTCCATCTACTACACAAGCAACGCAATCTCCTGCATCAGTTGAGGTGAGATGTCCTTTAGTGACCAAGTGTTTCATGCACTTTCCATGCACAAGTTGATAATTGTTGAGCTAATGTATTAGTGTACATAGTTAGTTGAATTTAACAATTGATATTTAATTTGCAGGATCCAGGGATGCACATTGATCCTAGGGATGTGCCTAGAGGATCAACGTCGGGAAAGAACAAGAGGAAACTTGAGTTTTGATAGTTTTGGATAGTTTTGGACACATGTGCTTTTGGATAATTTTGTATATATATGTACTTTTCGATACATTCAGTTTTGGAGACATGTACATTGACTTTATTGTGCATGTACTTTTGGAGACATGTACATTGACTTCATTGGATACATGTACTTTTGGATACTTTTGGATATACATGTACTTTTGGAGACATGCACTTTTGGATATATATGTACTTTTGGATACATGTACTTGTGTCAATCTAATGTGTTGATTTGTGTGGATTATCTATTACTCATGAATGCACTATGTCAAAAGAACAAACTATTATATTCAAAGGTTTCAATGAATTCACTACATGCATGCACTAATCGGTATCTAATTAAAATTTGTGATTTTGGATGATCATTACAAGTTATGTCAAAGTTCTTGCTCGTGTAATTTAATCAAACTAAATGCAATACAATGTTTTCAAGGTTTCAACGAACTCATTCATGCACACCCATTGCCATCAACTACCAATGAAAGTCTAACATTATGAGGTTCTTCTTTAAAAATGGGTAATATTTCCTTGATGATCGTAAATTGAGAACCATTTGTAGCCACTCATATAATACCATCTTCACTTATCTTTGTACATGATAATCCATATAATGTGCTATGTTTTTTAATCTAAACAATCATCAAAAACCTAGAATTATAGGGATATGACAAAGAACCTTATGGGGCACCTTAGATATTACCTAATTAGTTCAATATCTATTGATCTCACATTCATGGCATTTTAAATTTGTTGCATGCTATCTATAATATATCATTTGATCATAATTAGGACATGCATCAATTGTTTGATACTCCTTTCTTGTATCTTTCATAAGGGCACACAATTCTCAATATGTGCAAGGTAAAGTATTAGAGTTATTGTGTATACATTAAGATCTTTGTCATACCATTGTTTGAAATGTCATTCAATACCTTCAATTTTATCAACATCAAATTAGTAGACAAAGTGACTCATCTTTGATCTCTTGTATAGGCCTTTGTGTGCCTTATCAATAAGATGTACATCATGAATATTATCATAGGTCTCATACATAGGTGCATCTTCATCCATGCAAACAAAGGTGTCATGGATCAACCTATTATCCCTTTATTCTCAATAATATTAGTATCATTATCTTCCATAGGATCAAATTCAACTCCATCACCCCCATTATTGCTACTCTAAATTGCAACCTTAGGAGTTTTGATCATGTGTTTTTGTCTCTTTAGGAGTTTTGAAATATTATACTCTTTCAAAAATAATATGGAAGTTCAAATATTTAAAAGTGGCTTAAATTATAAAATGGGCGGAAATTCACCAAGTGTCCCTGAACGTCATTTTCATGCGACTTGCAACTTGACATAACTCGGAAACCAGACGTCAGACTGACAAACCGTCGACTCCGTTGGTCTCCTGGCGTGCGATTACCTCTAGGGGGCCCTCTCCCTCATCTCCCCATGGCCCAACGGCTTCATTGTGCATTCATTTCGTAAACTAGGGTTTTGCTCAGTGTAATTGCATGCAATCTCGCATTGGTGGGTCAACTCTGCAAAAACCTCCCCCGAGCCAGTGTTGGCAGTGTTCCCACGTCGGCATTGCCCACACACACTTGCAGGAGCCAATGGCACGCAATCTTCCTGCTCCGTTTGCTTTTTGGCTCCTGGATGGAAATTCACCAAGTGTCCCTGAACGACATTTTCATGCGACTTGCAACTCGACATAACTCGGAAACCGGACGTCGGACCGACGAACCGTCGACTCCGTTGGTCTCCTGGCGTGCGATTACCTCTAGGGGGAGATCTCCCTCGTCTCCCCATGGCCCAGCGGCTTCATTGTGCATTCATTTCGTAAACTAGAGTTTTGCTTAGTGTAATTGCATGCAATCTCGCATTGGTGGGTCAACTCTGCAAAAACCTCCCCCGAGCCAGTGTTGGCAGTGTTCCCACATCGGCATTTCCCACACACACTTGCGGGAGCCAACGGCACGCAATCTTCCTGCTCCGTTTTCTTTTTGGGTCCCGGACGGAAATTCACCAAGTGTCCCTGAACGATATTTTCATGCGACTTGCAACTCGACATAACTCGGAAATCGGACGTCGGACCGACGAACCGTTGACTCCGTTGGTCTCCTGGCGTGCGATTACCTCTAGGGGGCCCTCTCCCTCATCTCCCCATGGCCTAGCGGCTTCATTGTGCATTCATTTCGTAAACTAGGGTTTTGCTCAGTGTAATTGCATGCAATCTCGCATTGGTGGGTCAACTCTGCAAAAACCTCCCCCGAGCCAGTGTTGGCAGTGTTTCCATGTCGGCATTTCCCACACACACTTGCAGGAGCCAACGGCACGCAATCTTCCTGCTCCGTTTGCTTTTTGGCTCCCGGACGGAAATTCACCAAGTGTCCATGAACGACATTTTCATGCGACTTGCAACTCGACATAACTCGGAAACCGGACGTCGGACCGATGAACCGTCGACTCCGTTGGTCTCCTAGCATGCGATTACCTCTAGGGGGCCCTCTCCCTCGTCTCCCCATGGCCCAGTGGCTTCATTGTGCATTCATTTCGTAAACTAGTGTTTTGCTCAGTGTAATTGCATGCAATCTCGCATTGGTGGGTCAACTTTGCAAAAACCTCCCCCGAGCCAGTGTTGGCAGTGTTCCCATGTCGGCATTGCCACACACACTTGCAAGAGCCAACGGCATGCAATCTTCCTGCTCCGTTTGCTTTTTGGCTCCCGGACGGAAATTCACCAAGTGTCCCTGAACGACATTTTCATGCGACTTGCAACTCGACATAACTCGGAAACCGGACGTCGGACCGACGAACCGTCGACTCCGTTGGTCTCCTGGCGTGCGATTACCTCTAGGGGGCCCTCTCCCTCGTCTCCCCATGGCCCAGTGGCTTCATTGTTCATTTCGTAAACTAGGGTTTTGCTCAGTGTGGGAGTGTGCAATTTTTGCACACCGGGGTCAACTTTGGAAAATCATCCACCAGGCGGGTATGGCTAGTGTTCCTAACCCGAACCTGCCTAGACACTTTGGAAACTAGGGTTTTGCAGGTCCATGATGATGATGATGGTGATGATGATGAAGATGTTGATGATGATGGCTTGGTCTAAGGTGGTGCTCTCAAATAGCTAATTCATTATGAAATATTTAACAAGACATGAATTAAATTTAATATAAGTGTATTGTTTAATATAGTGAGCATGAATTGAATTAATGTTATTGGGTGAAGCCAATAACCAACATGATGAACATAATATAATTTTAGGGTTTACTGATCATATGTAAAAAATGGCATATTCATAAACTTGACATACAAGAGAACTTTTGGCATATTTATAAACAACATAAACGTAAATTTGGCATATCAAGAACGCAAAATTGACATATTCATATGAAACATACATGTGAAAATTGAGCATATATCAATATTCAATTACAAATAGTATAAATAGTATAGTATTAAAAGTATGTAACGTACCTCATCATGCTAGATCCCACCTATTATCATACAACCAAGCCCTTCGGATCATCTCTTATACTGATGGTCTCCATTAGTTTCTCGTGCTCTGTATCCAGTAAGAAGTGGCGTACCTTCGATGTATTTCGACTAGGCATTGTTCATACCTGAAGGTTTGTGCCAATGATTAAGTTGGTAAAGTGATACACACTTGCACCTGGTTTGTAATCCCTGTAAACATATCCACCCTTCTTTCTTCCATTGCTGTCCCGTGTCAAGTATTCACCTTTAACAACCATAGACCCAGTTGGAAAGTGGTTGTTTTCATCGTCAGTCATGGACACAATGAGGGTTTGCTTTCCATCTATATAGCGTGCCAACCAGTATTCATCATCCCATTCAGTATCTTTTGAGGCAACCACTGCGTATATGTGCCCTGCATTATATGATTGTAGGTATATGATCAAAATATTTTTCGTGCGATACAAGGCCATTAATGTGCATTTGAAGACTACGTAAACAAACAAAAAATGTTAAGGAAATGCATCATACCGGGTTGTACAAGGTCTGAGACATGATCAAAATCTGCAGAAATAGATGATTGGTCTTCTTCCAACGGAGTTAACTCAACAATTGCACGCTGATCAAGTGGAAGTGATATGCGATCCCATCCATCAACCCAATCCAATGATTCACACCCATCCCAGTCACCATCACAACAAGGCGGGAAAAAACAAGCGAGTTTTCTGGTCCAAATTTCAAATACTGGGTTATCAGAGCTTCGAACCGAATGAAAGCCACGAGTCCCAGGCACAGTCTTGCATTCCCATGCATGTGAACGATCTATGTCTACCACCTCCCAAAAAAATCTCTCCACATGTCTCTTTCTTGTGGATTCTACTCGCATAGTTGATTCCTCTCCCATTACTGACGTGCACCACCTGACTATAGATTGAGCATTTAGAATAGTAGATTCTGTAGATACTTTCAATTCCTCTCTTCGTAGGGCTGTTTTGACACATGCTCCGGCTCCATCATGCTCTCCTTTACCATGCCCAGTCTCAAAATAGTTCCACATATGTGGCACTTTGTAGCTTTTATGCAATGAACACAACCACTGAAATATGCGTGCATTTTTGAACTGACCAGCACACCCATCAGACCAAATCCAATGTCGGTCCATCTGTATGTTCCTTCCCTTCAAGTGATCATAGAACATGATGACGCAATGACGTACATAGTGGAAGTCGTGGCACCTATCATCACTTATGTAGAAGTGATATTCCTTCAGAATTTCTCTTTGCTCTTCAGTGCTATTTGGGCCATGCCTATATGTGATATGGACCATCAAGGAAACCTGCTCAGAGTGATAATACTGACTTTGGATCTCATTTTGAGGTTGCAGAGTGTAGTTCTCGGCAAAATCAACAACTGAAAGTATAGTACCAAGGGGAAATGTATCTCTGCATATTCTAAACTTCTCATCCTGCCATCGTGCCACGTGGACATGCTGAACATATTGATGTGTCTTTTCAATAAATTCCTTGATGAAGTCACTAACTTGTACCTGGTGACACAAAATGATCTCAATGTCATTTTTTTGTTGTAAGTAAGGATTGAAATGTAACCATTACAACATAATTTTATAGATATAAATGCATACCTGAGATGTCACCAATTGTATTTTTTTTCTTTCTTTCCCTGGGACTATTTCATAGTTGATATATTTGAAACTTTTCATGTCTGTAACCATTTTCCCAAATTCATTGTCTCCATTCTCGTGCATACATTGGCTCAATAATGCCATTCCAGCACAGTTGGAGCATGTTCCATCCAAACAAGATTTTGAATAGTATGTTTGCCCCTCGGGCCTATTGCACATGATGCTATGAATGAATTCTCTTGATGAAGTCGGTGGTATTGTCATGGAGCAATCCTGCACAATGTTAGTATGCAACACACGACAAATGTACAAAAATGTTTCATAGTAATATTCATATTCTACATGGTATCTACAACAACAAGTGTTACGAAGAGTATTTATTCTAACATACCATGGCTTACATTTCTCAAAAGATATTTGCCCCAAGTTCAATTGTCTATGCTCAATCTTAAATTTCTCGTAAAGCTCTGTCTGTGTTATATCAAGAAGATGCTTAGTATGTGGTTCACGATCCTTTGAACCCCTTCTTAGTTTTAGTACATCCTTTCGGTTTGAAGAAGGCCTTGTGTGATCATGCCAAAAACTGTGCACTAGTCCCTTTACTGCATCAACTAGCTTCATGTCACGACGTGGCAACCGACCAACAAAGGCCCAAAAATCTGTCTGATCGGTTGTGTCAAGATGTTCTCTTCTAATAGAATACTTACGGAGGGTTTTTACATTCAAATTAACTAGTTCGGATGTAGGCCTGAGAATACGAAGGGCCCTGGTGTTCTTATCTGCAATTGATTGTGACAACACACGACGAGCAGCATTGCGGTCCTTTGAACATGTGTTCTTACCAATTTTACCAAATGCATCTACTAGGATTTTAACTATATGAGAACTTGGTTCATAATTCTTTATCATCTTTATACCTAACTTTTTCCTAACAACATTCATGCTCCTAGATTTTAACAATGATAAAAATAATCTACATTTATCTCCATCACATTTAGAAACAAAATATTTATCAAGTATCTGTTGAGTTTGATAAGCAATACTACGTTTAGATAGCGTACCTTCAATAGAATTCATAAGTCATTCATCAACTTGTATACGCTTTGGAGTTCTTCGATGTGTGCTTGCTAATGGAGGTAAGGGGGTTGGAATTGTACCATGTAGCGCATCACCAAGATGCTTTGGCGTTTCAGTAGTAGCTCGGTGTCCTTCATTCTCTTCCTGGTAGTTGGATGGTGGAAGTCCAACATCCTCATCCATGGTCTGTGGAAGTCCAACATCCTCATCGATGGTGTGGATAACATTCTCTTCTTCAACAGTAGGCAAAATGTCCAACGCCTCTCTGACTTCATCGCTTGTATAACCACATCCGGATAGCAAATTGGGTGTTTCTTCGTGAGCTTCATCTTGAGATGGTAACTTATCACTTTGACTTGAAGTGGGAATTGAAACATCCCCTAATGAGCACCTACGTTTTGCTTCTTGATTACTTCCATGGGGTGCTTGTTCAACAACTATTGTGGAAATTGAAGGTCCCTCTTGTCGTGGATTAATAGGATGAACCATGGTATCCTCTACAATTGTATTTGGATTAGTTTCCAAAGAAAGCCTCCGATTCATCATGTATATTCTTTTCTTTTCTTTCTCTTCTTCAATGACTTCTTGAGGTCTCTTCTTCCTTGTTGATTTGTTTACTCGGTTACGTGCATTCGCCATCACCACAATGATCAATTCAATATAGTTTGTTTTTGTTGCTCCTCAATTACAAGCTCTTCAATAATAAGCAAATGGAAGTTCTTCCTTGTTGGTCTTGAAGCTTGATATCTTATCTTGTGTGCTCCTCAAATATAGGCAAAATGAATCTTTCAAAGGCCTTATCTTTGGTGTTCTTCAATTGGAGATTCTTCAATCTTGCTAATTATTTTCTTCAAATATGGCCATATAACCCAACACCACAGTGAGCAACCATGAAAGATGTCCTCAATGCTACACCTGCATAAAAAAAAATGATGGAGTTGGTGTATAATGTGAAAATTTTCAGACGCGGGCTTGTGCTGTTCTAAAAATCGCGGGATTGTTGTTTTCGTTCGGACAGAGTGAAGTTGCTCTCGGACAGAGTGAAGTTGCTCTCGGACAGCAACAGTCCATTATTTCTGGAGTTCCAAAATGCGTACGTGTTATAGAAGTACAAAATGCGTGCGCGATATTTAGTGAAAAAACGCGAACGCGATATAGTCAAGCACAATAAATAGGTTAGGTGCACGGCTAGGGCAACGAACAAAATCAAAGAAAACTAATAATTTATATGGTTGCATACAAAACAAATGTTTTGTATGGTTTAATACCCCCTAGCTCTCTCCCAATAATCCCTAGATACCCCCTATCTCTTTCTAAATATCTGTCCCTCATTCTCCCTACATCCCTCCCTACATGTTTCTTTCATGTTTCTTTCTCTCCCTTCAGCCATGTCTCTACCACCCCACTCTCAAACTCTCCACCTTCTCTTTATCTTCGTCATTATCCCTCCCTATAGCTCTCTCTCCCTTAATCACTAACCCTCTACGCCTTTATCCCTCCCCCCTTCCCTCTCTGTCTTACCTTGTTCCTAGAGCTCCTCCCCCATAAAGGCCTTTAGACCCTCTTCTAAACATTAATCCCTAAGTGCATAAGTGCACAAGATGATGATGAGGAGGAGGGTGATGACAATGAAGATGATCATGATGTAGATGAACATGATAAATATGATGAGGAGGAGGAGGGTGATGACAATGAAGATGATCATGATGCAGATGAAGATGATAAAGATGATAATGTTGATGAAGATGATGGTGATGATGATGAAGATGTTGATGATGATGGTGATGATGATGGTGATGATGATGATGATGAAGATGATGGTGACATGATGGAGATGTTGATCTGATGAGGAAGATGATGATGATGATGGTGATGATGGTGATGATGATGATGATGGAGATGAAGATGATGATGATGAAGAAGATGATGATGATGGAGATGTTGTGTTGATGGGGAACCTAGAGATAACAATGATGATGAAGATGGTGACGGTGATGCCGATGAAGATTTTGATGATGATTCTGATGGCGATGATGATGAAGATGTTGACGATGATGGTGATGGTGATGTTTAGATGATGATCATGATGATGTTCAGAAGATCATGATGGTGATGATGATGGAGAAAATGACGATGATGGATATGTTGATGAGGAACCTGCAGATGCCAATGATGACGATGATGGAGATGTTGATGAGGAACCTACAGATGCCAATGATGATGGTGATGACGATGAAGATGTTGATGATGATGGTGCTGGTAATGATGATGATGATGATGATGATGATGATGAAGATGAAGATGATGGTGACATGATGGAGATGTTGATCTGATGAGGAAGATGATGATGATGATGATGGTGATGATGATGAAGATGTTGATGACAATGATGATGGTGATGAAGATGATGATGATGATGAAGATGACGATGATGATGGTGATGAAGATGATGATGATGAAGATGAGGATGATGAAGAAGATGACGATGATGGAGATGTGTTGATGGGGAACCTAGAGATGACAATGATGATGAAGATGGTGATGGTGATGACGATGAAGATTTTGATGATGATGCTGATGCTGCTGCTGCTGCTGATGATGATGAAGATGTTGACGATGATGGTGATGGTGATGTTCAGATGGTGATGATGATGATGATGATGATGGAGATGTTGATGAGGAAGGGGGAGATGACAATGATGATGAAGATGTTTATGGTTATGAAGATGATGATGATGGTGATGGTGATGATGATGGAGATGTTGAAGATGATGGAGATGGCGATGAAGATGATGATGATGATGATGATGGTGAAGATGATGAAGAAGATGATGATGATGGAGATGTTGACCTGATGACGATGAAGATGATGATTATGGTGATGATGATGAAGATGTTGATGCTGATGATGATGGTGATGAAGATGATGATGATGGAGAAGATGATAATGATGGAGATGTTGATGAGGAACCTACAAATGCCAATGATGATGATGATGATGGTGATGACAATGAAGATGTTGATGATGATGGTGATGGTAATGATGATGAAGATGATGATGATGATGGTGATGGTGATGGTGATGTTTAGATGATGATGATGATGATGATGAAGAAGATGATGGTGACATGATGGATATGTTGATCTGATTCAAGGAAGATGATGATGATGATGATGATGGTGATGATGATGAAGATGTTGATGATGATGATGATGGTGATGAAGATGATGATGATGAAGAAGATGATGATGATGGAGATGTTGATGTTGATGGGGAACCTAGAGATGATAATGATGATGAATATGGTGATGGTGATGGTGATGGTGATGACGATGAAGATTTTGATGATGATGGTGATGGTGATGATGATGAAGATGTTGATGATGATGGTGATGGTGATGTTTAGATGATGATCATGATGATGTTCATAAGATGATGATAATGATGATGGAGATGTTGATTTGATGAGGAATATGATGATGATGATGATGATGGTGATGATGATGAAGATGTTGATGATGACGATGATGGTCATGAAGATGATGATGATGAAGAATATGATGCTGATGGAGAATATGATGCTCACAACTCCCTCTAGTCTCTCTCTCCCCAACCATCAATCTCTCTCTCTCTCAAACACACACACATACACACACATTATGTCACTTTCCATTCTCAAACCCATCCCCCCTCCATCCATATCTATCTCCAACTTTCTCCTTCCATCCCTCACCCTACCTTCTCTCCCTCCCTCTCTCATCGCCTGTCTCTCACCTTCTATCCCTCCCTCATCTTTCCCTCAACCTATCCCAATCTCTCCATCAGTCCCTCTCTCTCCATCACCACCACTCTCTGCATGTCTCCCACCAACACTTTCTGTCCCTCCCTTCCTATCTCTTATTTCGTTCTATCCCCATCTATCTCTCACTCCCTCCAAATCCATTCCTCCCCATTGTCCCTCTCCCTCCCTCGCTCTATGTCTCTCCCCCCCTTGTATTCTTTATTTCTCTCTCACATCCCCCTTGCCTCCATCCATTCCCCCTTGTCACTCAAGTCTCACTTTCAACTTCTAACCCTATACCTCTTCAGAACCTATTCTACTCCTAATAGTGCTCTCAAGCTCCACTTCCCTTCACCCCCTGTAGCCCATCATGTTCTCATTCCCTTCATCTCTCCCCACTCAAGCTTCCAACATCCTTCTAAGCCCTTGACCCTTTCCCACCCCTATTAAATATTAACCATAGATTCCCTTGACCCTTCCCCAGCCCTTCTCAAATATTAAACAAAAATTCCCTTGACTTCCACACCCCCTCTTTCTCAAGTATTAAACATGTATTTTATGATTTGAATAACGCGAGCGCGTTTTGTAACTATATAATGCGTACGTGTTATGTAGTTATATAACGTGTACGCGTTAAGTATTTATATAACGCGCACGCGTTATTTAGTTATATAACGCGTACGCATTATTTACATCTAAAAGCGCGGCAATATTTTTGAATTTAAACAGGCCGAGTCACATGCTCACATGTCAACAATAATCCTATGTGTATGCTTTGGAGTTTGCTTCGGTAATTCCAAACCTGTGTTATGTTAATGAAAAACCAAAGCTAATTGGGTATTTCTTCCAGTTTCTGGAGAAGCCCATGCTTAGCCACTCGTTACAATATGCTACACAGAGTCATTTTTGACGAAATCTTAGACACAAATAGCATTTTTTCTGTAGATTCCAAATATGTAACTTTTATTTTGAAATATTAATTTTTCCTATTTTCTTTCAATTTCTTTTCTGTCCTACCTCCTTAACTCGTGAAACACATTGTTAGTGTTTCTTCCATAACTTTTTCAATTCTCAATCATTTAAAAAAAAAATTGTATGGTGCACAAGAGGACACTAACCTCCACGTTCTATGAAAAACCCATTTCAAGATTTTTGCATTAAGACCTTCAAAGGCTCTACCCACAAAAGAGGTACTATTTTCGAGGTTTGATCACTTAGACAATTATAAAAAAATTATAAAATTACTAATTTAATTTTCGAAAAATAATGGCGCACAAGTGCTATGTGTTCTCTACATGCATGCCAATTTTTGTAGCTTGATTCCATCATTTAGGCCCTCAAAGTCTCTACCCACAAAAACATATACCTTATCATTTGCCTGAAAAATAAAAAGTGTCTGTTAGGAAAAATGAAACTTGACATAGCTATGCAAATTTTCAATACATAAAAGTTATATATTCAGAAACGTGATTCAATTTCCTACATTTCATCTTTTTTACTCAATGCAAGATATTTTCCGTAAGTAAATCAAAAAATCCAAGTAAGTTGAGGGATGCCTGCTTTTTCAGTTTTCTATTGCATCTAATGTGCCAAAAGTGACCCTCATTAGCTTGCACTGACCCACTTTTCCCAAGACTATTCATCACCTCTTTTTCAAGCCAAGAGAAGCCACACACCACCATAGCTTCTCTAATAACACCGGGTTTGTGAACATATCTGCACAATTTTCTTGAGTATTAACCTTTTTCATATCTACTCCACCTTCACCAATGGCTTGTCTTACAAAATTATACTTTACATCAATATGTTTGGTCTTACTATGGTAAACATGATTTGTAGTGAAATGTATAGCACTTTGGCTATCACAAAAAAAAGCACACTGTTCTACAACCTTCCAATTTCTCCAAGTAGACCTTTCAACCAAATTGCCTCTTTGCAAGCATGTGAGACAAAAATGTATTCAGCCTCTGTAGTGGATAAAGCAACTGTTTCCTGAAGCTTTGACATCCAACTTATAGCTCCACATGCAAGAGTAAAGACATAACTTGAAGTAGACCTTCTCTTGTCCAAATCACCTGCAAAATCTAAATCGACAAAACCGCATACATAATCATTGTTATTATTAAAGGTGATACAATAGTTACTTGTGCCTCTTAGATACCGAAGCACCCATTTCAATGGGTTCCAATGTTCTTTTCCTGGATTTTCCATGTATTTACTGACAACACCTACCGCATGTGAAATATCAGGTCTAGTACACACCATCACATACATTAAACATCCTACTGCATTGGCATAAGGAACACATGACATATAATCATTTTCTTCATCACTACTAGGACATTAACCTGAAGAAATCTTAAAATGGGAAGCCAAAGGAACATTCACCGGTTTACCTTATTCCTTCTGAACCTTACAAGTATTTTCTCAACATACTTTTCCTGTGAAAAGCTAAGCTTACCATTTCTTCTCTGTCAGTGTATTTCAATACCTACAATTTGTTTTGCAGCTCCAAGATCCTTCATATCAAATGCCCTAGCCATATGAGCCTTTAACCTATCAATATCATCCATGCTTTTACTCACAGTAAGCATATCATCAACATACAATACTAAGATAATGAATATGTCATCCAACTTTTTGAAGTACAAACAATGATCATACTCACTTCTAGTATAACCTTGGCTCGCCATGAAAGAATCAAACTTCTTGTACCATTTCCTGGGTGACTGTTTTGGGCCATACAATGATTTCTTGAGCTTGCAAAGTAATCTTTCTTTATGATACTGCACAAAACCCTTTGGTTGTTCCATAAAAATATCCTCATCTAAATCTCCATGTAAAAATGTTGTTTTAACATCTAGTTTCTCTGACTCCAAATCAAGCACTGCAACTAGTGCTAACACAATATGAATAGAGACAAGCTTGACAACTGGTGAAAAGATCTCATGACAATCAATAACTTCCATTTGAGAGAACCCTTTCGTGACCAATCTGGATTTGTATCTTTCAATCTTACCATCATTACCTTTCTTCAACTTGAAGACCCACTTACATCCAACAACTTTTCTATCTTTGGGGAGTTCAACCAAGTTCCATGTCTCGTTCATATCCAGAGAATTCATTTCTTCTTTCATTGCCATCTTCCATTTAGCATTGTCAACACAATCAATGGCTTCCTGAAAATAAGAAGGTTCTCCATCATCAGTAAATAAAGCAACAAACAAAACAAAATCGGTTTACCTTTTAGGAGGATTTCTCTCCCTAGTAGATCTTCTTGGTTTAGGTTGTGGAGTTTCCACATTTTCCTGAATTTATTCATCCTCTATGACTTCTTTATCACCAGAAAATTCTTCTTGTTTCTTTGAGTCATGAGAAGATTGGGACTCCAACTGAACTAGTTGTTTGACGGTACCTGTTCCTGTTCCACATCAACTTTTACATTTTCTGATTTAATAAGAGAAGACTCATCAAAACCTACATCTCTGCTAATGACGATTTTTTGAGCAGCAGGATCCCACAACCTATATCCTTTCGTTACATCATCATAACCAACAAAGATGCATTTCTTTGATCTGGGGTCTAGCTTAGAACGCTGATTTTTAGGAGTAAGTGCATAAGATTCACAACCAAAAATTTTCAAATTTGAATAACTACAAGGCTGACCAATCCATACCTCTTCCGGAAATTTACAATTTATTGAAATTGACGGTGACTGATTTATTAAATAACAAGCAGTGGAAACTGCTTCTGCCCACAACTCTTGACCCAAATTAGCATTGTTGAGCATGCTCCTTGATCTCTCTAGAAGAGTCCTATTTATGCATTCTGCCACGTCATTTTGCTGAGGAGTGTATAAATTTGTTTTATGTCTTACGATCCCTTCTTCTTTTCAATACTTTTCAAAGTCTAAAGAAGTAAACTCACCCCCGTTATCCGTTCTTAATCATTTGATTGTCTTGCCAATTATTTTTTCCACTATCATAATTTTAAAATGTTTGAAAGTGTCAAAGACATCAGCTTTTCTTTTTAAAACATAGACCCAAACTTGAAAAATCATCCAAAAACAACACAAAATATGTTGCTCCTCCATAGGAAACAATAGGAGATGGACCCCATACATTAGAATGAAGTAGTCAAGAACACCTTTACTAACATGAATCCCTACTTTGAATTTTTGTCTACATTGTTTCCCAAATATACAATGTCTACAAAACATCAAATCCAAAGATTTCAGATTTGGAAGTAATTTACGATTCATTAATACCTGTAGTCCTCTCTCACTCATATGACCAAGACACTAATGCCATAATCGAGTGGATTCTGATGCCTTTTCAGATACCAATGTTGTTTCATTAACTTGATTTCTTCCAACTAGTTTGTAAAGGTTTCATATTTTCAATGCCTTCATGACCACTAAAGCACCCTTGGATACTTTTAGTACCCCACTTAAACCTGTAAACTTATGACCACAAGAATCCAACACTCCCAAAAAATTTAAGATTTTATTTAACTTAGGCACATGTCTAACATATTTTAGTGTTCTTATAACTCCATCAAACATTTTAATTTTAATACTTCCAACCCCAACAATCTTACATGAATAATTGTTTCCCAAAAGAACTACACCACCATTAACTGTTTGATAAGAAGTAAACCAATCTTTATGAGGACAGACATGGTGCGAAGCACCAGAATATAACAAACATTCTTCATTGTATTCTAAAACACTACAAATGGACAAAACCTCGTCAATCATACCTGAATAAGTTTCAACTGAATTTGCCTCAGATTTGGGGTCTTCCTTTTTGGATTAGATTGTCTTTTCTAACAACCCTTCTTGAGATGACCATTCTTGTTGCAGTACCAACATTTGAGTTTGATCTTTATGCCCTTGAATTGGATCTGGAAGTACCTCTTGATTTTTCTCCTCTTTATTTGGATTGACCTCTAACAAACAAAGCTTCTGGTGTAGAGGACTCACTACTAGCTTTATTTCTTAACTCCTCATACAACAAAGTTCCAACCAAATTGTCAAATTACAAAATATCAGTTGTACTAAGACTAATAGAAGATACTATGTGACCCCAAGATTCAGGTAAAGTACATAAAATATTTACTGCCTTATCTTCATCATAAATATTAACATCCATACTAGTCAACTAGAAAATAAGAGTATTAAAGAAATTCAAATGATCTGCAATCTCCGTACCTTCTTTCATTTTCATACCATATAGTTGCCTCTTCAAGTAAATTCTGTTTGTTAAAGACTTCGTCATATACAAGCTTTCCAACTTGCTCCATAAACTTTTTGTTGACTTTTCTACAACAATATTGAACAAGACATCGTCCGTGAGACACAACCAAATTGTGCTAAGTGCTCTAGCATCTAGATCCTCCCATTCATCATATGTCATAGTTATGGGTTGCTTTTTCTTTCCATCTAAGGCCTTCTACAATCCTTGCTGAACTAACAGATCTCGCATCTTAATTTTCCACAATTCAAAATTATTTTTGCCATTAAACTTATCAATTTCGAATTTAGTATTTGACATTTTTGCTATCAACTTTTTAACACAGACTTAAAAAAAAATACTCCAGAATATGTTCACATAAATTTTAATAAGCCAAAATTTCCAGCCCATTAAATTTTTTTTTCTTCACCTTAAGTTATGGTTTCAATATTCATGCTTTCACAAGCAACGCTTCCAGTTTCCTTCATGTAGGTAACACACGGGCTACCTCCCTTACTGTTCACGAAGGCTCCAATTGCTGTTCATGCACTCTCCAAAATAAATGGTGGTTAGCTCCATGCCTTTCCTTCCTCAAATAGGCGATGTTGCTTCACGTGGGCCCTTCCTCACTCAGGCAATGGATGCTCTGCTTCACGTGGGCATCTGACCTCTCCTCACACACAAGTTGAAAACACTGCTTCTTGTATGGACAGTCTCTTCATCTTTTTATAGAGATCTTTGGAGGCGGGCATCTTCTTTGGCGGCAGAGATGAATTCCTTTTAGCTACAATGCGGCTTGCTCCATGTTTGAATCTATGCAATAGGGAACAATGACTCTTTTACAACAACCCCTACAATCTGACTTTCAACCAGTGAAACGAATAGGCTAGGGTTTTCACGGTTTACTCTACCTTCGGCTCTGATACCACTTGTTGGCATTTTGATTCTGAATTAAAACTTATAGACAAGAAAATGGACAAATAGAACACAGAATTTTAACAAGATTTTAACGTGGTAAAACCCCAATTTGGGGAAACATCCACTCGACAAAGTATTGATGTCTTATTCCTTTCAATAACGGAGATTAAAATCAGGAATTTTCTCATCCATACATTTCTCTCATACGCACTCCTCTCAAATTACATATAAATACATTTGTTCAAGAAGTTACAAGTTAGGAGAACTTCCCACCGGACTTCCAACCAACCAATGCTTAGACAAACTACCCAGGTTTAGTAAACCAATACCAAGTTTTGTGAAACTGTAACAACTCAAAAAATCCATAAATAATTTTTTTTTGTATATCGTATTATTGCTACTAAGCTCTATAGTTTTGATTAAGATTTATTTCTTTATTTTGTTAACTACTGGAGTGTAAACTTGCACTGGCTATTTCTATTTGTTTTGCGAAGTGCATGTTAGTTTGTTTTCTCATGATGTCACTATCGATGTTTATTTGTCGGATATTTAATTCATACGTCTTGAAATCGTCGTAATATAGTTTCTTAGTTTTGATGTTGAAATGTTGATTACATTCTCTTTGTTTGAAGGGGTGTTCTTGTGACGACCTTGGGATTACTTAGCTTTCATGAAGCTAATGCGTGATGATAAGCTTGTACAGATTTCAGGTAAGGACCTATACTACCAAGTTTGGTTGGATATTTAAAAGACTTGAAAAAGGAATCCTAGCTAAGGAAATAATACATTAAGTAAAGGTTAATCCTTGGTTTCATAACTATAGGACCATGGTTATCCTATCTTAAAAGCCCGATGGTATTAAATCCAAGTTTTCAACATGTGAAGAAAACTATGGGAAAATGAGCATCCTAGCATTTAGCCCCAAGGCATTAATCCAGGCTTAAGATCAGGTGTGATATCCCTCCTTTATGACCTGTTATGGTAAAAAAAAAAAAAGTATAATAAAAAATGAAAACATTGTTGTACACTTGGTTACTAGTCAGGAGCTCAAGGCCAAGGCCCCACTAGTGGACCTTGAAATTATTATTATAGTATTTCCTAAGCTTTAGATGTTATTGTGAATCTAAAGGACTAAAGGAGGTGACACAACTTAACAATGGGCGACTAAATACGCTAAGAAGGAAAGTGATCGGTAGGGTGACCATCAAGATCTAGCGATAGATGGTGGGTATCATCTTGGTGCCGTAGGCACTTAGAGGAAAGTAACGACCTATTTAGTCGACCTTAGGTGAGCGATCCTAAAATTAATAACTAACTCGTCGCAAGGGTTGAAGAACTCTTAAAATGACGTATTCTCTAAGTTAAAGAAAAAGTTAAACTTTCAGTATATAATCCTCAGTATAACTAATCAATCACCTTGAGTTATTCTTATTCTCGTTTTAAGTAAACGTTAGTGATTATTAATCACAAAGTAAGTAATCTATCCCCTATTACATTTTATGATCAAGCTAGCTACTATTTTAAATCAAGACTAAGTAGTCATCCTTATTATCTGGTTTCATATCAAATCACATACTTAATGTATTGAAAATATAAAAGATGAAGTTACTTTTATCAAGTATTTAATTGTATAAGCTGAATTAATATGTGATATTATACACATATGAAAATGAATTCAAGTTATGAAGATTTTCGCTAAGGAAAGCTAACTTTAGCCTAAATCACTAGAGGTAGCACACTTAATATCTTGTCATATTTATATGTGTTACCAAATAAAGAAAACTACATTAAATTACTAATTGTGGATAGCCATATATAAGTGGAAAGCTAAACTCAAATTTTGGCGTATTTATATATATGCCACGTTTTTACATATATGAAATATATATGTATTCAAAGAATTAGAAAAAGAGATAAACTCATACCTTGAAATGAGGATTATTACCCGATTTGGCAGACTCCACGAAGTGGGGTATTGGTTGATTTATGAAAAATAAAGTAAACATATATCTCATATATACTTTGAGTAAAGATTATAAGTAAGAGCACTCCGAGTCTTACCGTTGCCAATTTTTTTTTCCCTGCGCGAAATGCCTTGGTAAGTTCGCCTGCACCACTTGTCAAATTTCCATTGACATCTGTCGAGAAGAAGCTTTAGGAGAAAACTGTTTGGGGAGGGTGAGCGATTTCGGCGAAAGGATATCTAAGTCAGGTTACCTGTAAGTGTTGATAAGGACTCAGGCCTTCGACGACTGCACTTCTGCGTGAATGGTCGATTTACTTTTATTTTTTGCCCAGACTTCAGATCGGCTCGGCCTGGAAACAAGCTCGAAACCTGGTCCTAAATCTTTTTCGTTGTCTGCCCTGGTGAGTTCATAACTGATTGGTTTGCTAAATTCGTTTCCTTGTATGAATCCATTAAGCTTGTCGGAATTGGAGTTTCTGCATTATTTTCAATCTTTCCAGGATGGATCTCAAATAGCAAATATGTGAAATATAATTGCATCATTGTAATGCCGATTTTCTGTCAGGAAGGAATAGCCGAGATTCAAAAATAGAATTTCACCATTTTTTTTAATATCGATTTTTCTGCCACGAAGGAATAACCCAGATATGCAATAGAGATCTGGTTTACATCATTTAACGTTGCATTGGATCTCAAATAGCAAATATGTGAAATATATTTGCAACATTGTTAATGTCGATTTTCTGTCAGGAAGGAATAGCCGAGATTCAAAATAGAATTTGCACCATTGTTAATATCGATTTTTCTGCCAGGAAGGAATAACCCAGATCTGCAATAGAGATCTGGTTTACATCATTTAAACATTGCATTGGATCTCAAATAGCAAATATGTGAAATATAATTGCAACATTGTTAATGTCGATTTTCTGCAGGAAGGAATAGCCGAGATTTAAAAATAGAATTTGCACCATTGTTAATATCGATTTTTCTGCCAGGAAGAATAACCCAGATCTGAATAGAGATCTGGTTTACATCATTTCAACATTGTATTGGATCTCAAGGATCATAGTTCATTCCTAGGCATTGGACATTACTTTTAATGTGGGTTTTTCTATCAGTAAAACTTAGCCCCGTTTGTGAAGTAGGGATTGCAGGGTATATGCTTTACATTGGCAAATTTCTCATCCTTCCATGATCGCAATAAACGCTAAGACCTAGAGACAAGGTTATAGTTTCATGTCTGCAGTTAAAGATCGATTTGCTTTCAGGAAAGAATAGCGCTGAATAGGAAAAGAGAGCATAGTTTTCTTAGATCTCAGTATGAACCGAGTTAGCCGTTTTTACTTTTCATTGGTTACTACAATGGTTTAAAGGATCTTTGTATGGAACAAATATAGCCTAGTGTAGCTATAGCCCGTCCGTATGTTTGTTTTATCAAGTTATTATCTGCCTTCATTTTAAATCTCTGGATAGAATCAAGCTAGAACAGCCTAGTTGAGATACATTGTTAATAAGAAGTCGAGGCATGGTGTATTATCTCAGCCATTAATAAGCTACCTTTGTTCAAGTTTATCAAAAGGGAGTTTACAAAAGTAAAATTCTGGATCGGGATCCTTGATCCTTAACATAGATTCCATAGGGTTTGTTTTTCCAAATCGTATGGGTCTTGGTACATCATTGCTTAACGATCTATGGACAGAGATTCCGCTTGGTCTTTCTGTATAGTATAGGCCTTCTTGTTAAAACTCGTTGAACTCAGACCTCTGTTTTTCATGCTCGGTATGATTCCTAGTTGTGATCTCAGTAGATAGAATTGTCGTGTTTTATTTCCTTTGCGATTATATTTGTTCTAGGATGCAAACTACACATTTTAGTCATCCCAAGACAAGTCTTGTAATTTAGGTTGGTGTTGGGGCGAATACCAGCATTTTTAAATATTTAATAATATTCGAGAGAAGTCTTGTAAGCCTGTGCTCACCCTCGTGTAAATACCAGCAGTTATAAATAAATATTAATACCAAGATGGATTTGGAACTTGTACATAGATGTAGGAGGTGGAATGGAAATTATGTAGACAGTTACTCAATCACCATGCTGGTTTGAAATTGCATTTTTGTCCAGCATTGGATCTCTGCCTTTTTACTAACCATTAATCTTTCATTGCGAGTTTTTCTTCTTTATTGATGCCACGTCTGACTCTCCGCTTAGAGATGGATAGGGATATTGTACTGTGCGTTAAAAAATGCTCAAAGTCCTTGTGTGGTAAATCGATCTGTTTAGAACCCTTCGGTTATATTATGGATTGAGATTTATGGTTCCTCCATCTTGTGCAAGGTTTCATTTACTCTGTCGATAATGCATACAGAGATTTCAAGGGTTCAGCGTTGTGTAATTATTACTGCTCTGTCGATTTGCATACCAAGGTTTCGGTGGCTACATGTTGTATCTTTTATTTTGTTTCTATTGTTTATTGTTGTCGATCGCTTATTGAGGTGCCTCCATTGTTGTGATTTTTATAGGCTATTCACTTATAGATCCCTGTCGTATTTTTGTTATAATCAACGATTGAGTACATACAGTCATTGTCTTATGTTTTGTACTAACAAGTGTTTATGCCATCGTTTTGGTATAGAGATGATTCTGGCTTAAGAGGCCTGCAAGGGTAGCATAGTCTGCAAGAGAGTAGAAAGTAAAAAGGGCAACAATGGCATTGCCGGATGTAACCCCTTGTGGCTAAATAATAAAAGAATGCACACACCTTTTGTGGACTAGCCCGTGTACGGGTGAACCACGTTATATTTTGCCTCCCATGTTTCCTATGGTGTTTCTCAATGTGTTTTATATATGAGTACTTGTTTCTGTCCTTAAAATGTTTATGATTACTTTGATGTATATAATTCATATAGAAGGTTGGTTGTGGATATAATGCTTCTCTTATGATTATGATTGTGTTGTTACCATTGAGATTGTTTTATGGAAAGCAGTATATGTTCCTTAAAGGATGTATATTAAGACATAATGAAGTTTGTGTTTCCCGCAAGATTTAAGAAATGGTTGACATCTTAAGTTAAGCACTGATTTAGTAAAAACATCTATCTATTCATGCAAAATGACGGGAGATAGTACTTAATATACATGAGTTTCATTGAGGGATCTTTTCCTTGATTATTATAATGACATTTTTAAACAGTAATAAACATTGCAAGGTTTTAATTATTGTAAGCAATAAATTAAGAAAGTAAACCCACACTTTTTATTTCCGCATATATTTTAGTGGCATTTTAGGCACTTAGAAAAGTTTTAAATTTTACGAAATTTTGGGTTCGTGACATCAGGTGCAAAGACTATAGCAAAGGGAGGTAAGAATTTAAAACGTAGTGGATAATAGTTGTAAGGTTTTATGAGGCCACGTGAAGACCCTTTAGTGGAAAACTATGCTGGAAAAACCCTAAACTTTCGTTTTCGATAGGGGCTTTATTGACATTCCTTTGTTTTCATTTTCTTTGTGGAGGCGAGCTTGGCTCTCGGCCTTCGTGGCTGTGGAGATACTCCACACAGGATTAGCTATTCGTCATGGAGTGAGAAAGTTCCAGAGTAAAGAAAAGTCTTTGCAGGGGTAAGCACTTTGTGTTTAATTTATGTTTTGAAAACATTTCAATTTATTAATGAAAGAATAATTTCTAATGTCTACGTTCTATGTGTTGGCAAGAGGGTTTCGTGATACCTTGGAGTTCACTGGTCGAGGTTAAAAGCTTGGAAGTAAAAGCAAATGGTGGAAGGCTCCAAGGTTTTGGAGCAGCTTCGGTAAGCCTCGGGCCTTCCTGGAACATCCATATCAATGTTTCCCTGTGTTGTTGTTTGCTGCCAGCGTCGGTCTGCTTAGAGTTTGTTTGTCCTCTGTTCAATCATTTTCCTACCTTGTTTCTTAATCCTGTGATGTTGCTATAATGTATTAAAGGGACAGACCGGTCCTGTGTAACACATTTTGATTATGAAAATGCTGTTGGAATTAGGTTTTATTTTTTGTTTTTGAAGCTATAATGGAGAATCTATCTAGCATTGCTATAATGTAAATGCTTCTGGACTATAAGCCTTTAGTTGGGGTTTTGCCCAACATATGATGAATATAGTTTTTTTGTACGCCTTCGGGTAACAGAGATTTGTTTTACGCATAGTTTATATTTATTTTGGGAACCCTTAACTTCCAGACCTTGAAGTCTATGTGGAAGGACAAACTCTTGGTCATTGCACTTGTTTGAAGCCCTTCTGATAATTTCTGGATTTAAAAGTCTTTACATTTATTGCATCTTTATTCTCTATTCTGAATAAATTTCATGATGGTTAGAATTTCTACTTCTGTATGTTAATTGTCATAATGAAATGAATTTGTTTTTATTTGAAAACTGGGCAAGGCCCTAAGCATAACGGCGAGTTCGATTATAACAATGGGTAGTGGATTTTACCAATAGTGCCAAACATGGCTCTGTTAAACCTTTTATTATTTTCTAATTATGTATGAGGTTAAAAAGGATTTGGTAGTGTTTTTTGAGAGATGCCCCAGTTGTGGAAAGTGTAATGCTCTGTTATAATAAGAAATGGATTCGTTTTTCATTTATTATAGTTTAATTAATACTAAATCTGTGTTGGAAACTTCGTTATTCGTTTTAAGGGTTGTAGTTTGGTTTCTTATAATCTATTTTCTGGAAAACATATGGTCTAAGGATGAGTAACGATCCTTTACAGGATTCGATACAGACCTGTGTTTGTTCCTTTTAAATTTTGGTTTTAAGATATTAATACGGAGTGTAATCCATACTTATATAGTGTATAATATCTTGAGAATTAATCTGTATTTCAATAATGTTTGTTTGGTCTCTGTAATAAATGCTAATTGTTTATCATTTATATATAATACTTAAATATTAGGTGAAGCTATATATACAAACAATTTGTGAAAAAGAGGTATTCTGCATTTCAAAAGTACTTACTTGAATTTCATGATAATTGTTGTACCTGATTATACTAACTCGTATCTAAGCCATATATAGTAAAATGATACTGTTTCTAAATAATAATAAAAGATAGTCTACAAATTCTACTACGAAATTCTGTTTAAGCAGTAGAATTCATTTCTTCTGTGCTTAACTTATAATTTATAGGAAAATAATACATTCCTACTTTATTTCGAAAACAAATAATATTTTTGGAAGCGTTCATCGTTCGTGAAATCTTTCAGAAATATACCAAAAAAATTGAAGATGATAATCCAGAACATTGTAGAACTTGTGAACTTTTGAAGTGGACCAACATCCAAAGAAGGTCGTTCCTCCCAACCGTCTCCTGAAACAACCAAGTTTACTTGCTTCAGGACCCCGAGCATGTTCACTAAACCACCAGGACGAAGACTTGGTGTAGAAGCTTGTTCTGTTCTCTCTGTAACTCAGCAATGAAACTTGCAGATAAACTGCCAGCAATCTCACTTTAGCTTTCTCCTCATCGAATACCCTCTTGTGTGCTTAAATTTTCAGTTTGCAGCAAATCCACAAGGTTCTAATGTGTGAACCTCCTGCTCATTTGATGGATATATGCTTTCCTAGGTCTTTAGGTCGGGTTTTGAATTTAATGAGCCACCTGCTCAGTTCCTCCTTTCTAGGGAACATGACCACAATTTATGGAAGATGCCTCCTGCATCAGCTAGAAAGTGAATGTTGTTGCTGCCATTTGTCATTTTTTCCTTCTACACCAGATCATTCCTCCTAGTAGGTCAGTGAACACTCTTCAATGGTCTTCTTTGGATAGGTGTCTCTTCTTTTATTGATTTAATAATAAAATATTCAATTACAGTCATCTTTGACCATACTTGGTCAACAACATAAAACTTTCCAATAACTTTTTAAAATAATGTTTTTTTTCCACAACATAAAAGTGTTTTTAGTTCTAGGTGGGTTATAGAAACCATATTTGGTTAATTAGTTGTCACAATTTTAACAAGTCACATAATAAGTTTAGTGGGTTCTTTATATGGCTAACATATAAATCAGTTTTTGATGTGTTTGTAAAGCCTTTGGGATGGTTGTTAGCATTCAGAAGTCAACTTTCCTACATAATAGCGTGGACGAGCAATGCCTGGAGAAAATTTGGGCCATCTTTCCATATCAAATGGAGGATGGAGCATATTGATTAGGGCATCAAGTACCTAGGCTATTAACTCAAGCGTAATAACTACAAAATTGAGGACTGGGATTGGCTATTACAAAAAAATGATCGCAAAATTAACAACTGGGCCTTTCATTGGATTTCACTGGGTGGCAAGCTTGTATTGACACAGTTTGTACTTATGGGAATCCCTACCTATTGGATTGGTCTTATGAAGCCTCCTTCTAGCATCATCAATGCGGCTCACAGGAAAATATTTCATTTTATTTGGGCAGGAAATCAATTATCTGGAAAGTTTCATTTGGCAAACTGGGAGTCTTTGTCATGAACTAAAAACTTTGGTGGATGGGGATTACTAAATTTAGATCATTTCAACATGGCGATTCGGGCTAAAAGTCAGTGGAGAGTCCTCACCAATAGCGGACTTTGGAGTTCCGTTATAAGAACTAAATATCTTAAGTCCTACACTTATTTACTTTGGATCAGGAACCCGACAATAAGCTGCAAGGGTGTTTTTATTATTTGGAGAAGTATTATATCCTCCTTTCCTTATATCGGCAAGAACCTTGGTTGGAAATTTGGTAGGGGAGATCATGGATCGACCCTATAGTGGGAGTTCGTGAATATTATCTCTCTCAACAAACATTGAAACGTGTAAATGACAAAATAATTCTGGTACTTTCTCAGGCCTATGTTTTTCGTGATAGTATGAGTCAGTCTCATTGGTTATCAACCGGGGAAATGGGGCTGCATGGATATGCGTTTGAAGACTAAAACCGATACATTAGAAATATCAAGCTTGCAGGTATTGTTCCAACAAAGGATGAATACACTATCGTCTGGGACAATCCGGCTGCAAATGTATGCTTAACTATTAAAAAATTTTATAATACCATTTTACAAAGTCATCCTATTCTTGTTCCTAAAAAGAGGTTTCTTCAGACCGAATTTTTGCAACCTCTGTTTATTAGATGAGGAAGATATTTTTCATTTATTTATCTTCTGCCCAGTTGTCCGAAAATTATGGGCTGAACTTCAATGCTTACTAAATTTCTGAGATGTTTGGTACATGGTATCTTTTAATGATTTCCTTCTCAATTGGTTTCAAAGGAAAGTGAAGTTCAAAATTATGCCTATTTTACAGTTTGGGTGATTTGGACCAGCAGGAACAAGAAAATATTTGATTCCATAGAGCCAAATATTTTTTCAATGTGTAGGAAAATCTTGGTTTACCTGAATGAATACCCCTCTTCGGATAAGGGAATCAGGATCAAACATATTATCAAGCTAGTTATAAATAGCAATGTACCATCGTATTTCTTCGATGGGGCAACAAAGAACAATATTTGTGGTGCAGGAATGGTATTGCAGATAAAAAAAGATCATATAATTACCATGCGCATGGGAGCTGGAAGTGGCACTAACATGAAAGCTGAACTTTTGGCTCTGTGGGGACTACTGTAGTTCGCGAATCAAAGGGGAATTTTTAACATTAATGTGTATGGTGATTCCAAATCCTTAATCGATTGAGCTGCAGGCATACATGGTATTCACACATTACAACTCTTGCCATGGTTAGAACACACTTCACAACTCATCAAATCCTTCGAGCAAATCGCCTTCCGCCATATTTATCGTGAAGCAAACTCGGATGCAGATAGATTATCAAAAGAATCCATTAGTGCACTAGATGGATCAATTTATTTTCAAGAATGGATTGATGATATCCTAGTTGATAATGACAGATATAATGCCATTTAATTCCTCATAGTTCTGCAGTTAACTTTGTATTTCTATTTTGATAAGTCATTGGGTTGAGAAGCTTTTTGTTATGAATTTTTTTTATGTATCAGGGATCATAGTATGTTTTGTAAGGTAACTTATATGGACTTGTGAACATGGTTTAAATCAATTGGTCACTCTGAGACCTTTTGGTAGAAGTATTATATAACTTTGATTTTCATGAAAATAACAAGTTATAGTTTTTTTCTACTGAAAAAAAAAAGTTTAGTGGGTTGTTTCCCATTGGTTTTGGACTCTCTATTTACTATCATTAATGAATGAATAGTGAATTAATGCATGTAATGGAGTAAGTGAATTGAAGTGTGTGACAACTAATGGAGAAGTGTTGGCCATGGTTGGTCAACAATATTGATGGAATGACATTGTAATATTGATCTAGAACTAAATCCACAATTACAAGAGGATGTAATTATATTAGTTTTATTTACAAAGTTGCACTAGAAGCAAGAATAATACTGAGTCTTTTTTATACAAAACCAATCTATTAAGTTGACTTCTCTTATTATACAGGACCTTCTTATTATTAGTTCTAGAATCCATTCCATATTCATATCCAGCTAGTTTTCAAACATATATGTTACTTACACCTACGTTTTTTTCCTACTTTTCTTCAACATAGCCAATTCCTTTGAATGATCCACTAGTATATCTATCGTCGGGACGGACAATGTGATCTATGACTGACGTGTAGAGACTGAATAAATTACCTACTTACCTCTTCTCCAATGTTTAGTCCAAGCCTGGTGGTCTTCAAATCCTAGATCAAGGGCTAGGGAAACCAAATCTAGGTGTGGAAGGCAAAGTAGAGAGGGTTTTGAAGCATAAATCCCAAAGGTAAGAAAATATGTAAGCTTTTGTTAAAAAACCATATCCTCAAATGTGAAAGAATAAAAGCTCATTTATGATTCCAAAGGGAAGGCACATATGCCCAATTAACCATTCAAACATCCATGTCTTCCATTGTAGTCTCTCTTTCATTTCTCATATCAAGTGAATTAAATGATATTTTCCAAAGAGCATTGAGAAGGTATATGTATCAATCTTTTGGAAAAGATATTCTAGACTTGAACTTCCCAAACTCAATTTCCCAAAAAAGGGTATTTGTATCAATTGTATTCTAGCTTCTAAGGATGCAAAAGACATATTAGCTACAGGATATTGTCTTTTCTTACAGGTTAGTTTAAAGTTACAACTAATGTGATTGCTTGTATTTTTCTTGGTGGCATCTCTTTAACATTGGGCATGATATTTTAGTGTCATAGATATATTTTAGTGCAAGTTATATTAAGTAATTAAAAAATAGATATTTACATAGATCTAGGTTTTTTTTTTCAATTACATGAGCACATTTTTATTATCCTTCATTCTCTCTCTTCATAAGTTGTAGGAGCACACTTTTGAGCCAAATCCCAAATTCAAATAAAAAACCTGAGTCCAATTCCAATGGCCTTAGTTGTAGCATAAAATAAAGTTAGCCACAATCATCAAAATACTCTAAAATACTTCAGAGGATACTCTCCCAAATTTTTAATTTATGTCCTTAGGTATTACAACTTACCTATAAACATCCTCTTTCTGTAAACATCCTCTTTCTTAAATATTAAAAGCGTTAAACTTCTCCTATTTCTATTTAGTGCGTATATATATGTACATAAATTCTAATGAATATTAGAGGCTATTTATATTCCAATTACTACTAATAATATTCTTATAGGTTCACATTAATAATAATACTCATTGACTCCACCTCATATATCTACAATATCAAGTTAGAAGCTAAATGTAGTGAATGTGGTCATCAAGATTTTAATTCACTGTTATAGCGACCATATAAATGAGTTGAGCTATAAAGGTTGGGATTGGACTTCTTTCCATAATGACAATCACTCTCTTTTTCCCCTTTTATGTGAAACCTCTACCATATCCTCTATCCTCCTATTCTTCCCACTATATTCATCTTCACCATTATCATTATTATATAAAACATAATAGATAGATAACTATATAATGATACTAGAGCACCGTAATAGATGGATAGCTATCTTGATTTTTTATTAAAGTAAGTTTTGAATTTTTTTGGGACAATTTTCCAATTAAAATTTGGTGGAGATTGTTGAAATTATATATATATATATATATATGAAATTGCATAAATAGGCTGGCCAATCATTTTCAAAGTTGTTAATTACAATTTCTACAAAATTTTCACTGCTTAGAGAACTATTAGCTCAATGCTTTTCCAAATTTAATGAAAATTTTGTAAAAACATATTTAAAATAATAATATATTTAATTTTATTTTATAAATTAAAATACATTCTCAAAATATTAAGGGACTAATTTATCTAACGGATCATGTCTTATAAACTTACTTCCTCAATAATGCTATCCAAGATCTAGGTTTACCAAAATTAGCAGCAATTACGATATTAAGGATGTGGGTAAATCAATATAACTATTAAATCTTGACAATTTGTTTTGACTATAATAATTTTAGAACTTGATAAAGGTTGCAGTTATAAAGCTTGCAATAAGTGCATCTCCTCAAACTTCTCATCACAATCTGGGTTTACTATAATAATTTTAGAACTTGATAAAGGTTGTAGTTATAAGTAATCAAGTTGTTGTGAACATATTTAATTGGAATCTATGTATATACCTTTCATGTTTTTATCGATGTTTATGGTGTTAGTTAATGTTTAATATTTTTTTCTGTAATTTATAAAATGTTTATAATATTTTTATTAAAAAAAATTACTTTACATTTTTATATAAAATTAAATTTCAAAATTACTTTGTGTTTAGAAAAGTATAATTACGCCGTAGGTGTTTCACCGCGGAGAAGCGTAACCATCCACGTCATTAGATTCCTCACTTATAGAAAAAATGGAATCCTGCCGCGTGTTCATCCCTCCCGCCAATGACCTGTCGCCATCTGCTAGGTGTGGCTTGCTTCACAAGCAACCCTCCTGTCTCCTGTCAAAGATTTTCACTTCCACCCACTTTGAATCGCTTATAGGATTGCCCCTCATTGCAAATTTTACAGAACTTTTTAACAACGAAACATAACCAGAGTTTCATCTTCCTCAACGAATTTCAAGAAGAAGTTGTCATTGCGATTGCTACCGATATTCCTAGACTTGAGCAGGTGAAACCTGAAAGATAGACGGATGACCTGAAGCACTCGAAACTTGGTCGGTTTGACAAATATGAGGGTGAGACTTCGAGTCTGGAAATTCCTTGAGACGCGTGAGAAGTTAGTCGACCATCAACTGCCGTAGTAGACCATCGATTTTATACATATTGACTATGGATGGAGGAAAGAAATTTTGCATCTGAAGCCAAGTTTATGCTGACTATTACTTATTCCATCAACTTGTTCTGAGATAAAAATACTTGCCGACTAAAGCACACAAACTGATCGACATTTCATTGACTGGCAGCAAGATCGACATTGGAAGACAAAGATTCAACATTTAAAATTCATTCCCCGAGTAATGGATTCGCTCGTCGACCATGGTCGATAGAGTGATGTCGACTAGCACATATTTGAGCAGTTGGCTGTAAGTAAACTTAATCCATTCGACATTTAAATAACTGACTTGCTTTATGTTATATCCATATTGTGTATAGTCGGTGGTTGATAGTCTTATCATCGACATATTAAAGACTCCCGTCGTGATTCTGTAAATTCTCTGCACCTTCATTGTGTGCCCTGGTAGTTTCAATCCTGCATATCGCAGGCGTGCAGGCCATGGATCCAGTTTCTCCAGGTATCGACGTCTCGTGTTGTTCATGTACCCCAATTTTATTAAAATGATGTAATTATTTTTAAATATTCCTGAGAACATTATGTTAAATTTAATGCTAAGTAGGAATGGATGACTCAGCAGAGTCTCCAGAAATGGAATGTAAATTCTGAATAATTATTATTAATAAATAAATTATGGAGACAACAGCATGGGAGAGCTGTTAAAAGAGGTTACTGGTCTAACTGGTGGATGGAATTAGGTGGAAGGACAAAAGACAAGTGGCAGCATCCTCAAACACTTCCTGAGTTGCAGGTGGCAACTTCCCTATATTTTGGGGTCATGATTCCCCAAGAAAGTGGAATCTGAGCAGGTGGCTCATTAATGACAGTTAGCCCAACTAAGACCTAGGCAATCTTTTAAATACTACTCAATGAACTGAGCTGGGGGTTCAGCAATTGTTCTAGAGGGAGGATACATTCAGGTGAATGCTATTCAGGAGTCCCATTGAGGAAGTGGGAAAACAGTAAGGAAGTGTTTTGAGCAGGAAGTTGCAGTAACTTTGTTCCAGTATAGCTGTTTTGGCTGAGGGAATTATTGGCCGTACTTAGATTTCCAGCCAGTTAGACCAGAGCAAGCTCAGGGGTCCTGAGAAGTGCTGTCTGGGCACTCTCCAGGAATTGGTAGGGAGGAACAGCCTCCCATTGCTGTTATTGTCTACCATCTACAGGTTCTGCCACTCTTCCTGTTGTTGGTTTATTTAATTTTCCTATGAGATAGACTAGTACAACTACGTTTTGATTGTATTTAACTTCAGTAAATCATTCTCTGTACTTTCCTTTGGTATAAATTTTAGAATGCAGATGTTGTAGAAACTTCCTATTTTTATTTAAATAGAGTATTTATCTTATACAGAACCTATTTGTTACTATTACAGTTAATAAATACTATGCTTATGCATATGCTAGAATTTCTGTTAATAGTTTAATAATAGACAGAAATATTAGATAATAGATATTCCAGATTTATAGCTATTAAACAATCATAAGAATAAATCTAGATAAATCTTAGTTTTACTTTGAGCTAATTTCCTGTTAGAGTAAGCTACCTGTATATATATATATATATATTGTTTTTTTTTTTCAGTCAACTTTAGTTTCATGTCATTCTTTTATCGAGTTAACAGATAAACAAAACTTATCATAAGGTATTGTTCTTACTCAGAACATGTTTGACAGCTGTTGACTAACCGAAGGGGCGACTGTGATAATATTTCATTGTTATCAGTTTCTATATAATCTTAAACATTTACACAGTAGTCAAGTACAAACACTAGCAACTGTAGATTATTATTTTCCTTCTATCTAGTATTAGAACACAGTAGTCATGTCATTATAATAGAAATAACAGAATTGTTTTTAAACAAAACAAACATATTAATACAACAGAGAAACGGTCGACGAACGCAACCATCATTGGCTGTTACAAATCATCCTAATTTATACACAGTAATAATATTTATTCAGTTTAAATGTCTCCTTTGGAGTAGTCCCCAAACCCTACACGGCCGTAGCCATACATTATCTCTACAACAGACTGAAAAACAAATGAAAGAATGCCTTATATGGCAGACAGACTTACAGTATCTTATTACATAGTTCTATGATTATATTATTCTATCCACAGTGGCGTTTAATAACAATACAAGAATCAAAATAAACACTGTTACAATTCATTCCCGGTCGCTATCAAGTTAACAAACTCCACATATATAGGTTGAACACAAAACAGAACCCCATTTCGCCAGAACAACCCTATGCTTATAAATATTACAGTCACAGTCGAGGATTATCCATAAACTTTATTTAACATTCCAAATCGAAGTAAAACACAGAAAGACAATGATAGGGTTTCTTTAAACAGAGCTTTCATCCATTGCAGGTATCGAAGAACCCATTTATCTTTACATTTAAAAACATTGTAATATTTAACAAAACAAAAAAATGAAACACGGCCATGATAGGCCCAGTAATATATTAAGTATAAATCTCTTACAGCGAGGTTAGAACCCTACGCTCAGCAAATACAAAGTATAATAACCGAAACCCTGGCCTCATACAGTTGGCCGTGAATGGCTCTCCATAAACTTAACAGGGTTTTAAAACCCCATTTCATTTCAAACCTAACAATTTCATACATATGACTGCACCTACGAACATCAGGTCGATAATGACCTCAACACACAAGAGTTTCCCTCCAAGACTCAACCCTAACCACAAAACCAGCAAAGGAAAAGACAACCGTGGATAACCAGGCTTACCCGGAGAAGCCTGCGCGGGTGATAAAGCCCTGTACACCTTCAAAAGCCACTTGACCTGCACATTAACGAATGCCGAGGGTTTTTAGTCACCATTTTGAATGCAGAGAAGAGAAATAAAAACGTAAATCTAATTAATGATTATAAAACATAACAACTGGAAAAATGTGATTATCTTACCGAGACAAGGAGGAAGGTAACAGTGGACAACCGGTAGCCACAAGCTAAACAAACAGAGAAACCCCATCATCTTCATCAGATGAGTGAGCAAACAAAACCTTCATAACATTTCTTGACAGCCGCGACAGACAACCCTTGCAGACGAAACCCTCACGCTGGGATTGGCCAGTCAAGAAACACACCCAAAACCCAAATGCATCAACCCTCTCATAACTTAAAGACAATATCAAAACTCTATCTCATATTCGCATCAGCACAGTGAAGGATTGTAGACAGCTGGGACTTAAACCACGAAGGAACAACAAGACCACGAGACAGTGAAAACGATAGCAAAAGCCATCACCAGAGCCGAAGATTTATCTTGCTACAGATTGGAACCACGAGGCCATAACCACCACACTCTGCACTTTGTTACAGTGCCTCACTACGAAACTCAGACATGGAGGGTTTCACCCTTAGGACCCGAGCCCGGAGGCAAAGACAATAACATGGTAGGGTTTCGAAAACAGGTTATATATCACCAACTGCATGGAGGAGAGTGAACCACGTAGCATCCAAATAAATCAACGTAATATGGGTCGAGACCATATAGTTCCATTGCCAACCAAATCATTAATCATCGATTGCAAAAATCATTGCGTGGATACAAGTCAAACTCCAACGTATGGAATTATAATATGAAATACATTCCATCAACAAATAGTGTTTGCCTGCAATCGAACTTTCAATAATTCCAAGGTACGTGCTATGTATAATCCCTACAACAATATAAAGGAGATATATTCAACTTCAACCATAAAGTTTCTTAACCTAGTAGGATAATTACAACCCTTACACTATAATGAATATAAAGCTTGCCAACATATGGGAACAATATGTTTGTGGCACAAACATTATATTATATATATATTGAAACCAAGCCATAGATTAATGCCATGAGCATAATACATTCCCATGTGCATATAAGCACTAAGATAGTCAAATGAAAATACCTTGTTATTTAATACTTGAAATATTACCAAGTCTTTATGACAATATATACATTGCCATTATATACTATCATCGGATTTGCTACCAATACTATTGTTAACAGTAACAATTTGAATAATAAACCTCTATTATTAAAATGGTGAAATAGAGTTTCATCTACAGGTTCACATCGTAAAGGTAGTTAAAATCAAGGCACAGTCAGGTAACATAAGTTAAACTCTAAGTAGACATTGGACTTCGATGCATAGGATTATATTGAAACAACGCTAGAGGCGTCACCTTCTACTCGCATTATCAATGCATGAACAAAACAGTAGTCACCGGTATTAAATTGACAACAGGTCACATGATGCAAAAATACTTTATACAGCCAATAATTATGACATAACAATTGTCTCATTGTTAGTTACAGCAGTAACATAGCATAATAATCATAAAAACATAATTATAACTAAGACAATGTAAATCTTCGTAACACCTGACGATACTAGTTGAATAAGAAATATCATGACGATCATTAAGTTTTAAAGTACAGGGAGTATTGATGCTCACCCAGTTTAACATACAGTGATCCTTACTTCACTGGCGCACCTGAGAAACAAAAGACGACATATGCATTAGCTCGTAAGCTAAGTAAGCCAGTCAACTACGACTAGCTCTTCCCTTGCGGTTCAAAATAAAACAGTCATTAATTACAATCACCGAAATCAAAGTTTTTAAGAAGACAGAGTCTTTAAACAGATTATGTTAGTTATTTAAATTAAAACAATATCAGAAATACTACCTAGTTAACATTTATTGTTACAAATAAAACTTTTAAATTTTTCAGAAATTACGGGTTTTGACAGGATGCATAGAATCCAAGCTTTAAAATCTCATCGACCAACTTAGTATCAACTGACAGTCTCCATAGAGATGCCAAAACTAGGGCTCCTTTATCCAAACAATTTGATAGAATAGTTGGGCTTGGGAGAGACATTTCTAGCCATCAAAGACTTTTATATACATGTGTTAACTGGTAGGAGACATCCAAATAACCTTCATGTGATAGTGAATCCTTCACATTATATCCATTGACCAACTAATGAATGATCAGACTCAATGAAAGGTTTGCAGTCGACATATTATAGATTTTCTTTTCACCTGCAGTCAAACTTGGTCTAAATATCTACGCATGGTCAATGGATTCCTAGTCAACGAACAATCAACATCCTCGATAAACATTGAGTCTTTCAACTTCAATTGATAATGGTCAACTTTCATCCTCTGGTTTATTAGCTTGATAATGGTCGATTTCATATCTGCTGATTGCTTGATCTACAAGCATCGATGCAATGGGTTGTGGATCGTATGAAAAATAATTCCAATCGATGTAGTCTGTGGAGACGATTTCTCAGGTCACTTTGAGTGCTAGCCGATCGATTGGTCGGTGGCTGATAGGTTGACAGAGTTAATTAGTCGGCAGGTAAGTTATTTGGTCGACGAACACTGGTGTAGTTATCGATTAGTGTGAGCATCTTTATGTTGGTGGACGAACTACTCAGGCCAGTTGACGCATTTCTCCAGATGACAGTTGGACTTGTGATAATTAGTGGTGAAATGTATTTATCAATGAACTGGTGCTGTTTCATGGTGATAACATTCCTTAATTTTGGTTTTTACAGCTTCGTCTTACAGGTTTTCCCAAGGAAGGAAACTAACATAAACATTTCCGCAGGTGTTGCGTCAATCATTTTCTCAGAACTTAGTTGGTTGTTTCTCATTGATGGTTGTCCTCCGACAATATTGAAAGAGCCGACAGGTTTATAAGACAGACACAATTGCTAGTGCCAGAGCTCCTTCGTCAAAACAATTCCAAATTTCTTCATTAGCTTTATTAACATGAACTCTAGTAGGTCATCCAATATTCAAGTACTCGCAGACAGTGCATGCCAAAATACTTGGCACTTTTTCATTTCTTGGCAGTGAATCTTCAGTTCTTGCACTCATGGTCTCATTACAACATATCTTCTTCGACAGGGATTTTTTGCTCTGCGTGTAACCAGGAAGAAATGCTGAGTCTTTCGATGCTTCAAAGAGTATCCACTGCCGACCGCCAACCGCCTTTTGAGTAGACGAGATATGCTGCAGCACATTCAGGAAATTTATGTTTCCGTTAATGAATTCTCCTGGAATAGTCGGCTTTCGACTGGTCGTGTTTGTGTTTCCGTTAATAAATTTATGTTATTTGAAATTGTTTTTACAGAATCACGTCGTGGTAATGAAGCATTTTTCAGTCTATTTGCAGGTAATGTTAGTTCAGGAAATTTATGTTTCCGTTAATAAATTCTATCAAAATAGTCGGCTTCAGACTGGTCGTGGTCTGACCACCCACTTTCGCTGCTGGCCCTCAATCGTTATTTCATCAAGACAGGTAATATGTCAACTCAAAGAAGTCTGACCGACTATAACAGTCATTATCCCATTAACGTCGATGACTACAATGACCAAGATGTCCACTTATGAGAATAAAATTGTTTTTTTTTTGGAGATTGGTGGATAGAAAGATGACTATGACAACCAATCGAACTTCCTTCTGAAGCAATTGGTCATTGTAGAGCAATGAATTGATGTTACTTTTTGATGTTATTGTTTCACAGAACCTTGTGCCGACGACCATGATCGAACACCGACTATCTCAATTGACAATTGGATGTGGGAAAAGCAATTTAATGGATTTTTGTCATGATCTGCCAACCACCTATAAAATACCTAAAGGTTCTCTTTACTTTTGTGTTTGGAAAACTGACTTGCTTTGTCGTTTCATAACAATATATATGTTCCACATGTTCATGAATTGGAGCTTGTCAAGTTTAGTATCGACTAAGAATATGTCTGGTTGAGTCATAATGTTGTCAAATTTAATATGTAGTTGATGTTATACTTGGAGAGGTAACATCTATGGTCGATCCAAAATATAGTCGAAGCACACTTGGTCGGTATGTAAAATGGGCTAGTCGTTGAAAATTAATTATAGTCGAAGCAACAAGTGGTCAGGTATATAAAAAAGTGGTCGGGTATATAAAAATTCAGTCCACGAGAATCGTGTATGTGCCACTTTGTACATTTCTTCTAACTAATTTGGCATCCATCCTCTTTATTTTGATGAATGTTCTTTGTTTGAAAGCAACAAGCTTGGCTCCACATTGTCAATCCCATGATTGAGGCTTAAACAACCTACACACTAATATGGATTTCAAAATGTACTAAAGCCATTCACTTACATAAGCTATAAATCAATAATTATTCGAGAAAACAAGAGTGTAAAATCCATAAATTATCATTCTCATGCAAGAAGCGAGACAATGCAATCAAAGTTCAAATTCAAATATGTCATGCTTAGATCAGTTTAAATCATTAATAAACCTTGTGTTCATGACTATAACGAGGATTAATCCATCTGCAACGTTATTAGATCGTCATTGTCAACCAAGAAACAACGAAAATGAAATTAGAACAAGACCACATTCAACCCAGGATAGCTTGAAGCAAAGTACCAAAGATATAACATTTAATATCATAAGTGTTAAGTAGACTAATCAACATCTTCCTTAAAAAATTACTCAACTTGTAAAGAAATTCATAATTTATTTATAACCTTGTAAAAAACAAAGCATTGAAAAATGGTGAATCACAAGAGAGTTAAAGACACTTTGAATAGCCTTGTACAAGCCATGAGATGACATGAAAATGTTCATGGTCGTAATTTCCCTACAACAATGCTACATGTATTAAGTTGTTACCTTACTATACTTCTCATTTGCTATTCCAACCCTAAAGTCAATAAATCTTGAGGTGCAACCTTTAATATGCTTGGTTTATGCATCTCATTGCATTTCAATTGTGTTGAATACTCATTAGTTGCTAGGAGAAAGATTGACTTCTCTATGACAATTTCATGAGAGTAGCATGTAGACATGATATGTGTTTTGTTATTAAAACATGTTGGTGGTCGAATACCCTGAAGGTAGGCGCTAAATGGCCTGCTACCCGGAAGAGTCGGCTTCTGACTGGTCGTGGTCCAACCACCCCTTTTCTGTCGACCCTTCAACAGATTCTGCTACTGTCGATTACTGACCCGAATGACGATCCCTGTCCCCTGCGAGCCTTCAACAAGTTAACAGTGTCGACAGGTCGCAATCCCCGATAGTTCATCCTTGACAAGTTGGCAACGACAGGGTCATATCCACATGTCGGTGATCTTGACAGGCTCGTCCTCGACCGGCCAGCAATTTCGACCAGTTCGTCTTCGACGAAATTCACAACCTCAACAGTGTAATATCCCGAATTTTGACTAACTATTTCTGATGTTATATATTGGGCTTAAAGCCCCAACACATATGATTTGTTTTGATTATTGGGCATAAGCCCTAGTGCACATGACTTATTCTTTTATAGATTGACATATTGGGCATGGACCCTGACTAACTTCATTATTGTTATATGTTGGGCAAGAAAGCCCTAATGGATTGATTATATTTTGTTATGAGAATTGGGTACAAAACCCTAATATACTGAGATGACCTTTTGTTACATACTGTGCAGAGTTATGATTTACATGATTGACTTATATGGTGTGTTGAGCGTGGACTAAGGAACACACAGATGACCTACGCACTGGGCATAAGCCCCAATGTATCTAGAGGATTTTATTATGTACTGGGCGTAAGCCCCGATGTACATTGAGTGTTGGGTAGGAGCCTTGGAGCACTCCAAGCTTGATAAATGAATACCGGATCCAAGGCCATTATACATTCTAGATGTGCTTCAAAACCACATTATAGTACTAGTGTTGAGTAGGACGCTCTGGAATTGCACTAGCGTAACGCCCATGTGAAGAGTGTTGAGTTAAGGCTTTGAAGAGCACTTGGGGTTACTTGATCTTAAAAGTGTTGAGTCGAGGAGACTCTGAATAGCATTTCTATTTCATCACATTTATTTCATTTGGTTAAATGAATCATTTTCTATCTATCATCAAGTATTGCGGGAACTACCATGTTAAATGAGGGAATCCGACATGCAAGAGAGAGACCTAGAGGTGCCTATCCAAGCCTACCAAAAGACCGTCCAAAGAGTTGGACCTTGTCCTTAATTTTACAAAGAAGTATCATGAAAGATACATAAATAAATAAAAAGGAAATTACCATAACTTGAGTATGGAATGTTTAGGAAGAAGTGTTATATGAATAACATGCATAAAGGTCTCGAAGTTAAATATTATTATTAAAAGTATTAATAATAATGTTATTATTGTTTATTTATAAAATATGTATATTACATAGAGTTTATGCATAAAAAGGCTATCACATTACAATTAATAGTATTATTAATTGTGTTGATTAATATTAGTAATAATATAATTATTATTACTATTTAAGAAATATATTATTATTTCTATTTTAAGAAATAATTTAAGTTATAGCAAGCAAAGGTCCCAGTTACATAAGAGTAGATATTTAAGTAAATATATTTTAAAATATTATATTTCAAATTTAAGTAAGAAACTAAATTTTATATTACAACAGCTGTATTCCAAAACCAAGACTCACCTATATAAAGGAGATCAGATCCCAAAAAGAGGGACATCTTTTCATTATCATTATCTTATGGTGATAGAAGAGAATTTGTGCTCCAAGAACTGAAGTAGTCCCACATAAATTTCTAGATCTGATTCAACAGTTCAACCTAGGGCCTCTACTTCTCTCATTACATGTTGGAACCAACTTGGGGGGATCCAGTTAGAACCAGGAATGGTCTAAGGGTCATGGTTGGGAGGAATATGGTAGTCCCAAAGTTATATAGTCAAAAGATCATCTTACAGGTCAGCTAAGTCCATAAGCTTTCTGCATTAATTATTGTTTGAGTGTGCAGGTTCTGTCGAAGGGATCAAGCTTCAAAGTAAATAGGTATGAACTACAAACCCTCCATTTCAATTCACAAACTAAGGACATTAAGATAGGGTTTATACTACAACATTGTTTTCCCAAATCTTTATAATGTTAATTCTTTCTTAGAGCAAGGGCCATTGAGCATGGGCTCTCGGGTTCACAATAAAGAACTAAAACTAGCAGAAGGTCTAGTAGGGATAGCCTAACTAGCTTGTGCTAGACATCCATGTCAGCATAAACCATAGAATCCAACGTTACGTAAATTAATGACTGAGTTTTGGAAAGACTTATATTTAAATTCGCTTTTTCATTTCTGAAATTTATACTGTGCTTTCAAATTTATTTATAACTAGGGTTAAATTCCTTTTTTACAGCCATTACGTTTCCTTTTCAAGACATAGTTTTATTTTTCCCAAGATAAAGACCCAAACGAATCCGAAACTTAGACAACCTCACTTTCTTTAAACACGGAATCGCAACTACAAGCATACAGACATAGATAGAGGCGTTCTCTATTCAAACCACATTTTTGTAAAACCATGATTAGCCACTAGATACATTTCAAAGACAAAAAACTAGAAATATGATTTATCTTTGTTCTTATATTCTAGAGACCAAAATTCATTCATCAAACATAAATATTAAATTAACTGCATAAACGATAGATGCCCAGAAACAAGATGAAAGGAAAACAAAAACGCAGGCTCAGATGGACACCATCGTGGGAATTGTTTTACTGAGTCCTCAAACCCCAACTCCAAGTCTACAATCACTCACACATTGCAACAAACCATGTCAGGCACTGCTTTCCCAACAAGAATCAAATCCACATCGAACAAATGACAACGATACATGATATTTTACAAAAGAACAAATAGATAAGACCAAGTTCAAATCACAGGTCGCGATATCAAATCTCCTTAAGAAAATGACTAGACATTGCACATCTAAAACCCCAGCACGATAGAGCTACGCTCCCAGCTTCCCTTATAAACATCTCCCATCAAGGATTACAACAACCTAACATATGTTTAAATGAAAACGAAAACGTAGAGGTCTGGGTACATCCAGTTCCTCTGAGGTTAAATACAACAAGCTAGCTACCATCCAATAATACAAATCATTCTTTGGAGAAAGCATATAAACAAATTGACAGAGGCACTATTTGCAATAACGGGTAATAGATTTGGTTATGATTAACAAGAAACCAGTTTCCAACAGTCCTTTCCATTTTCCCATTTATACAAAACTTAAATAACGCTTCCACACATAAAGTTTACAAGGTTTTGCAGAGTCTTAGACCACCATTGTAGAAAAATGAAACCCTCAGGGTTTATCCCCATCAAACAAAACATAATAGATACATCAGGTACATACTGGTCCAGCCAAAAGGTGACCCAAGGAAACCCCCCAAATATTACAGTGAGCCAAAGGCCTCACGAGGCTCCATGTACAAAAATAGTTAAGTACTCTTCCCCATAGTTGTGACAGGAAGGAGTGAAAATGGGTTTCAAAACCTGGACTTACCATGTGAATGCTAGAACCAAGAGTTGCCACCGATAGCAATCAATGCCGAGCACTTACGAATCATACCTGCCAAGAACACAATGAGGAGCCACGGTTTAAACTTACGGTCAAAACAAACATGTACAAAATACTTGGAAAAGGAATCTCAGGAGGGTCTTGTTTACCATTACCTGACTGAAGTCGTAGATGCCTCCATTTCTTTACAAAGCAAGTGCTTTGACCATGAGCAAAGCTCAGGTCAAGAGCACCAATGAGCCAACGCAGTAGAAAACCCTCATAGCCAAACCCACTACGAAATAAATGGTAACGCAGAGGTGAAAACCAAGACATTAAGTCCTCATCCAACTGGCTACCAAATCCACGTCACCACCACATGCAACATTTAAGACTACAACCACCCACTTTACACATTGCAATATTTTGAGCCAGCACTATAGTTCGAATTTGTATTTGATGTTAGGACCATTATTTTGCCACTATATTCATTGGAATATTCATTCCAATGTCTTAAACCTTGTGAACATTCTTCACACTTAAACATTCAAATACTTTTTCCATACTAATGGATTTGGGTAGCTTAGGAGACATCAACACTTGCATACCTAAAAAGCAAATTATAAAACCATGCATTAGCAAATTGCTAAGTAAGCCAGGAAGTCCCATCATTCGCCCTTACCTCTTGGCAGCTCTACCAGTGGTACGTGGATCAACATTAAGTTTCCCAAGGTGTCTCAATTGTCCTCAACAATTCCATCATGCCTGAAGGCACCATTTAAACAATTTACAACTCAATATGCAACCGAATCTTAAAGGAAAGAAAAAGAGGAGTTCAAATATTACATTAGCAATTGTAAAACATGCCATAAGGAGACATCAGCCACTTTACTGCATCGCTTCCACAGGAAAACATGAATGATAAAACTATCTTGCTTAGAATTCATAAACTCTTAATGTTTCCAAACAAAGTGCTGATGCAACTTCCCATTACTGAAGTTAATTTATAATGCATCATCTGTTTTAGGCATCTCAACAGTAAGAGGATTTTTTTTAATTTAAAGAGGATTTTTTTTTTTAATTTTTACTATTTTTAGGGATATTACACACAGATTCCGCATTTCACCGCTCGACAACAATCTCCTTGATCGTAGATCTAGATCTTGGTCGTCCATCCACTGCACGGCGATATTTCTACGACACACTCAGGCATTCCACGCGATTGACCAGAGAATCGGTCAATCCGGCATACGTCGCTCAGGCTAACACATCTACGCAGGCAGCTATTGCTTAATTCAAAGATTTCAACGCCAATACAGCTCTGGCATTCGAAGACAATTATTCATTCAATCATTCAACGACAATGTCAGCATTCAACACACAACTACTCTTCTATTAAACTGTAAAATCAAACACACAGTTCGTCTCTCACAAACTATTTACAACGGGAACCAACTGCTGGTCATCCAACTCCTCTTGAATTGAGAACTCCTTATTCGACTCCTACTCAGCATATTTAAACTATCTCCCACCACCCCCATTGCGAGTGGTCCCAAACAGAAAATTAAAACACTCTCATCCATGATGGAAGAGTCACCATCTTTAACAAAATACTCGTGGCCTGATCTCCTCGCAGGGAGTCATCATTGGCATGATTTCCCACACTAACAACTTGGGACTAACAAACTCATGACTCGACAAATCCAAAATCGCCACAGCATGTGACCAGTGTGTCACATTGCTGGCTCCACGTTGATGCTTCAGCATCACATGTGAAACCAAGAATCAACCCTTAAGCGAGGATGGAAACCAAAGGATTATCACACAACATCATATCCAAGAAATGCAAAAGCTCAAACCAACTTACGGAAAAAAATACACAAGTCATGACAACTTAATGTAAAGAACCAAAGGTACTGCACTCGAAAGCACGAGGGAAAAAACCAATTGATTAGTACTCTCATTAGTGAATCAACCCCTGAAACAAGAAAGCATCATTGAACATTACATGCAAATCCCATTCGAGGAGAAACCTTGACATAATTTTGTTTTTTAAGTGGGGGGGATCCCTGAGCCTGGTGACTTAGGGATAATTGAGGTCTCAAGAACTACCTAACCCAACTAACCCCTTCCCCACCTCATACATGACCTTCACCACTAACCCAATAGCTAACGAATGTAACATACCTAACTCATATAATGTAGTAACCTATATAAGATAAATAAACCCTAATGTATTGAAGTAATCTCCCTAACCTTCCAATCCACTAACCAACCTAACCTACTAACCCATACCCCATGTAACCTATATTCTTAACCCACTAATATATCTAACCATGTAACCCACATAATCTACTATGGCATAAGCTACCAAAAGCTAATTGACCTAAGCTAGGTAACCCACGGACCCAATTATCCTACTTAGCTTACTAACTTACCTAACCTACCTAACATACATACCCCACTTAGACCACAAACCTAACCACCTAACCCACTTGACCTACCTAACCTATCAACCACTAATCCTAACTCTTAACCCCGATGCCCTATCCCAAAGCAAAACTAGAAAAATAAGGACACAATAATGACATCACATAGACATAATAAAGGATGCAATAAGATACAATAATGGACACTAGAATAAAGAAATTGACACAAAACAAGATGGTCTAAGATGCAAAATAGATGCAAGAAGTGTGTTAAATTAAAGTAACAGTTGCGAATTTGATATTTCAAGATGTGTCAAAAAAATGTTGTGCATTTCCAATTTATACAAAAGAGGATGCTAAAAAAGCTCATTGAAAAGCCACAATATAATAGTGGTGAAAGAAACCAAGTATGCACTAGCAAAATATCAAGGTGTAGAGGGTCAAATTGTTCAATATGGCGTATCATCCTCAAAACAAGAAAAAAATACAAAATAAAAGCAACTACATCATCCACAAAATAGGTGGCTATGAGATCACACTCCTTTTCAGGTTTTGAAAACATGTTGGAGTAGTTTGGGATATAACCTTGGCATATGTGTTTTCTTAATTATATCTTAATTGTTCATTGAGTTGGGTTTTCTTAAAGTTGTATAAGTACACACACACACATATCCTCTGAAGAAGCTACTGCATGGGCAGACTATATTTCCAATTTAAAAGCGCCCTTTTCTCTAAAAAACCTAAATGCTTCATATTTTTGTAACAGTGCTATATTTTACTACTTTTTTAGTTCAATGCTCTTCAGTTTTCTTTTTGGCAATAGCTTTTCAAGCAAAGCTCATAATGGATTATCTCAAGCAGTAGTGATATAAATATTAATCTCAGCTGATTTGTAAACTGTGTACTCTCTTTTACATTCATAAAAACAAAGCAACCAAGCAAAGTGGCCTCTCCTCATCTACCTCCACGTTGAATAAATACAACCTTTATATTGAGAGCTACGACCACTCCTATTGTGTTGCAACTCTTCATTTTATTGTGCTTTGTTGTGAACTATCTATATTGTTAGAAGACGTGTGAATCCTTGATGCGGTGAGAGTCATTGATAACCAATTACTTTTCTTGGTTTATTAGTGATTTTCAGAAGATTAATTGATATAGTGACAGGTCTATTCGCCTTTACATGGTTGAGAAGCATGTAAAGTTTTTATTGTCACAAATGTATAACTCTCCATGAATTTAGATTGCGCTTAAATCCATAACTGTAGGAATTGGATTCGAACTTTCATTAGTTCATGTAGTGACCGGTCTGTTCGCCTTTACATGGTTGAGAAGGATGTAGAGTTTTTTATTGTGGACTTGAAATCCTCAATGAGAAGAAAGAAACATGAAGACAGAAAGCAATTGTAGTTGGCTCACTGTGTTGATGAACTTAACATTATTTTCCTACCGTTACAAACTTTGCTCTTTTCCTATCAGTACCCTTTCCTGCCTCTGCCTATGTTTTTGTTCCTTCTAACTTTCCTCTTTTCCTACTGGTGTTCACTTTTGCCCCTCAAGGGGCAAATGCTAGTATTGTAATTTGGATAAATATATATACTCTTATGGGTAAGAAAGTGGATTTGGATTTATCTACAAACAATAAAGTATCTTTTTTATTTTACTATTTTGTTCAAAGTGGATTTGGGTTTATGAACAAACAATAAATATTTTTTTTTATTTTACTATTTGGTTGTAAGTGTAAAATTCTATAGTTAAATTATTTGAAGCATTTTAATAAAAAACTTACTAATCATCAAAATTAATACATTAAATATACTTTAAAATATTATTCAAATTATTATTTGTTTCCAAATTCCAATTCTAAAATTAATGGTTGATATTTGTGTTCAAGTTAAATGATGGTGCTAATTATTAGCTTTGAAGTTGGTCTTAAGGCTAGCATTAAGCAAACGAGTTCAAAAAATTTAAGTTAGGGGTAACTCACTACTTATCATAAAATGGATAAAAGGCTTAAGAGTTTTTAAAAACATCTTGTTTAGTGCTATCTTTGAGGATTTCTTGATCATAAAATTGTTTTTTTGGTGTCTCCTTAATGCATGTATACAGTGAAAGGAATGGGATCGCGACATGGACTATGGAAGTTGGCACTTGACCAAGTACATTTCATGCAAATCTTGCAATGGTTGTTGGTTGTATTATACTCTTTTCTTGTCAATGTCTTTTTGACAACATAGGTGGAAACACATTGTGAAGTGTGTTTTGATAAAAATGGATTTGTTTTTTAATAATTTTGTTGGAAAATGCATAATGAGCATTATGGAAGGCATGTGCAAATTTGAATAAAACATTTTTGAGTATTTTTTATAATGTTTTGTTTTCGAGAATAAATTGAAATATGTGAATGTATTTTTCACAAGCATTTAATTTGTTGATCTATTCAAAGGAATGATTTTGTTGAAATCAATAAAAGTGCAAAAGGAATGATTTTGTTGAAATAAAAAAATACAAAAGAAAAAATATTTTGAATAAGTAACATTATAAATAAATAACATTAAAAAAATATATTATTAAAAAAATAATTAAAATTATTAAACAATATGTAAATATCTATTAAATACACTAATATAATAATAATATTAATAAAAAATTGATATCTTAATAATAATATTAACAAGAGCCATGAGGTGGAAATGTCCCCGACATTGCCACCTGCTATTGCAAGGGAACATATGCTACAAAAAAAAATGAGAACCTATTGGCAAAGGGAGGAGCCATTTGCACAAAGCTGTGAGCAATTGAATAGCCTTCTTAAATGTCCATCGAATAGATTTAAGAACAAGGATTCTTGGATAAGATGCAAAATGTGTGCTAAGCATCCTTCATCATGATCAAAGACCCAATTTGTTATATGTTAGTTGGTAATTTCCTGCGTTATTGCAAGAGCCATGAATTAATTGGAATATGGTTAGTTGGTAATGTGATTGAGTTATGGAAAAGATTGCAAAGAGAAATTGCTAGTTATTATTATTAAAATTGCAAGAGGTGGCAATGTTCTGCGTTATTGCAAGAGCCATGAATTAATTGGACTATGGTTAGTTGGTAATGTGATTGAGTTATGGAAAAGATTGCAAAGAGAAATTGCTAGTTATTATTATTAAAATTGCAATTGGCCAATAATTGTCCAATATGGCCCCCTTGTCATAATCAATAGATACTTTGGTTGCTATAGTTACGACAAACTTCTTTGTAAGCTTTATGCATTAACTAACTATTGTTGTTTTTATATATGCAGGTGAAAACAAATATACTACAATTAAGATAATCTAACTATTTTTCATTAATAGCCATGACAAATAATTTTGATGGCTAATTATTATTTATATAACATGACTTTTTTATTCTAGCTTCTCTCTCACTGCTATGTCATTTTCTTAATTTTTTAATTACAATTAAGATAATTTAGTTCTATTTAATTTAACTATTTTTCATGAATAGTCATGAAAATTACTATGACACTTTAACTTAATTTTTTTATTGATAATGAGACATTAAAAGTAGTTGTTAAATAGTTTCTCCTTAAAAACAATTACATTATTTTTGGGATAACATAATTTTATTATTCTACACACCTATTTTACTATCATAACACTAATTATAAAAAAAAAATTTGATTTATTGATAACCAAGCATTAAAAGTAACTATAAATAGTTTTTCTTAGAAAACAGCTAGATAACTACCACATTGCTAAACATATATATATTTTGTTTTATTGCAACAATCATTGTATTGTGAAGAATATAATATCACCATAAAATATAGCTATAAGGAAAAATGACATCACAATGGTAACCCTGGTCGATTTAAACACTGTTGGTTCTTGTTGCTTCCTTTCTCGTTTTTTGAGAAGTAAACTTGCTTCCGTTGAGCGCTATAAACATTGTACATTTAAAATTAATGAGTTCATTAAAGAAGAGATTTACAAAAGATTCGCTCATCGAAACTTTGGGCTTTGAGACAAGCACGGTGCAAATCTATTAGTGGAACATCACATCGTATTAAACCAAATGTCATTGCTAATAGGTAGGTGTCAATCCAAATGTCATTGGTAAGAGGTTAGCTCTCAGTTCTAATAAAAATGCACTGCAGGCAACCCACGGCGGCAATGTCAAGTTCTATGCAAATCGACATAATATATAAATTTTAAAAAAGTTTAATAATTTTTTATTGTTTCAACTTTAAAATTAATAAAAATCTAAATTGAATGACACTTAATTATTAACTACACTATCAACTATTGACAAGTAGATTTTTAAATTAGCATTATATGATGGTTAAATAAACTTAACCTAATCGATTTTGTTTCTTTTCTGGCTTTCTGTGACATTTGGTGCATCACCTTCAGGTTTGACCTAAGTCAATTGTATCAGACATACGTATCGCGTCGCTTTAATTGAGTCCTTATCTCCCTCTAACTTGATTTTTAAATTATTAAAAACTTCAACCAGAATGTAAGAATCAAAACTAGTATAACATAAAACGGGAGTAGCCATTAGTGTCTACTAGCCTATCAGCACTTTCAAGCATTATTGGCCCCTTTTTTAATGGACTCGAACAATAAATTCCGGTGACATAAATTCAAAAACTGCAAAAAGCATCTGGGAGCCTTCTTAGTGTATAGATATTTTCAAAAGAATAGGATACCAGAATCAATATATAAGCTCATTGTAGATATGCATAAAGTACATTGATAAAAGAACCAAATATTGCAATAAAAAACCAGATCTCAATTTTCTGGTGCAATTATTCTTTCAATTTATATAGTTTTGTAACAAATGTTTTCTTCTTGCACTATATATACTTCAATCCATTCAAATTTCAAATATGGAATCAAAGATTGCAAGGGCTTGATATTCATCAAATGTCATTTTATGGACTACTAAAATATTATCCAGCATCAAATCTCTTGATGCCCTGTGGTGACATAGTCTTAAAGCTTCCAACTCCTAGAACCATTTAAGTAGAAAAATACAGAGAACAATGTACTATAATTCTCTAGATGCATGGAATAAGACTATGCTTCCCAAAATAAGGAAGAAGAAGAGAAATGTGTGAGTTTAGGTACAGGTAATGTAAAAGTATTTCAGATAGAAATGGTTAGAAATTTTAAAATTTCAAAAAACTAATAAATTTTAATATTTTGAAAAATAATAAATATTCACAATTACAGATTGATTCTTGACTGATATATCATTTCTGAGTATATCCTTTGTTTTCCATTTGACTAAAACTAAAAACCTCAAAATAAAATTCAAAACTTCTTACAGTTCAAGATTTTTGCCATTTGTTCAAACAAAAAATTTGCAAGTCCATATTAAGGTTCATTGGTCCCTTCCTCCTTAATAATTTTTTTCATATCATTCTACTAGAGATAATTTAAGTTTCCTATCTTCAGCAGAATGTCATGGATATATCTTCAATTCTTGTAGTTGTGACAGCTTGAACTCTAAGGAATGGTGTCTGTCTTCTTCTTACTGTATATTGCATATTTTGCAAGCTGTCTTCTCACACAGGAACTATTGCTTCCAATTTTGAGTTGGTAAGATTCAGGATCAAATATGTCCTATACTTTCCTAGGTGCCCATGTTGTAGCGTGGCTTAGCAGATATGGAGAATTGCTTAAAATCCTGTATTTTTCCCAAAAGTGTTGCTCAAGCTCAAATTCTCTAAGTGGCATTCAACATTTTAATATTTTATAAGTATCCATTGGATGAGCCTCTATTAGTGGTTTATTGTACTATTCCATCTTCCTATTTTAATTTCAGGTAACAGGATTTTCTCCTTCGTGTCCTTGTATATTTACTTTTAATTCTCTCCCTCAATATTTTAAATAAAAATGTTTACAATGAGCAACCAAAGTGTGGATTCAAAGATAAATTAGTGTCAACTGTTGACTAATTATGGGCCCTGAGACTAATAAAGGCCATTCTATTGGTAATAGCTATTGTACATGCATGCTGTTAGACCACAGTCATTGTATTAAACGTGATAGTTCAAAGGCAACCTGTAATTGCCCCACAACAGTGATTCCTGGATATTGTTATAATTGAGCCTTAGTTTCGATTCCTGTTGAAGAGGTGTAATTATGTTCTAGTATTAAGGTTGGTTCTTGCTGATGGGTTTGATATCTAGGTAGTTCAGTTGAAGGTGGTGGTTGCTGGGTAGTTTGGAGAGATTCCCAATATTACCAAAAAAACAGTGTCACTATAGTAGAGATATGAACTACAGCTTTCACTATTATTATAAGGCTTTAACGGCTTAAGCAGTGTCTCTAAGGCTGGAAATGGAACTAACTCTGCAGACTTCAGCTAGTATTTATTTATAACTGCATGAACTCTTAAGGTAGTATATAAGGCCTTACTATATAGCTCTAGCAGAGACAGAGTAAATGGACATGTATATCCAACGATAATAATCAACACTACTCATTCTAATCACCAATGTCTATATTGGGTGTCAACTGCATAAAACCCCACTCGATCAACATCATGGAATAATTCTTAAATTGAGTTTGACAATGTATATGTTATCAATATTTTTAGTTCATAATTCAAGTCAATAAAAATAAAATAGATATTTGCAAAAAAAAAATGTAGCTAAAGATGAAATCCAATGGTAGTTTTCAGGAAAAAAAAAAAAATATTCAAACTGAAACATCTGACACAAATTTCTATGAACATGAATATTAATTATATGAACATGGGTATAGATATAATGTATATGAACATGAGTAAATACTAATTATACATGAATATTTAACAATAATAATGAACACATTATGATAGAAAGAAACATATTTAACTTGCAAAAGAAAGGAACATATTGCCATGTAGGAAATATTATATTATATATGTAAATCTGTGGCAAGTATATTTGTCTGCTTAGCAGATGACAAAAACTATGGAAATGTTAATCAGCAAGAGTCTTAGTGTAATTTTTATATTGTCTAAAGCCATTACATGAGCAAAAAAAAATCTCTTCGATAGTTCTGTTAATAAAGCAGAGGACAAAAAAGGAATAAGTCCAACAGGCTGAGTCCTGTTAATAAAGCAGAGGACAAAAAAAGGCAATAAGTCCAACAGACTGCAGTTGTGCTTTTGCATGAGCAAATGGATCTTTGCATTTTTTTTTTGCAAAAATGTTATGTAATATCAACTTTTGTATTGATTGTAGTCCCAGTGCCATTGTGGTAGTTTTTTACTGTTGTTGCACCTGCCAATAGCATTCAAACTGTAGTCAGAATAATTGGGAAAAAGTAGCAAGAATGCAAGTATTTGTAAAGACTAGATACTATTTCAACTATAATATTGGAATTACTCATAGTTTATCTCAAATCACATAATTTCAAAGCAATAAATCTTTAGGAACAATTTAGCAAGAGGAAAAATCTTACAAAGAGTAACAAATTATTCTATTAGGTTGTGTAATAAATTATAGTAAATTATTTTGTAATATAACTTTTTATCAATAATTAGAGTATTAAGCTACTGAAACTAGCATTTCACCAAATGTTAGTATTTAAATCGACACTATTTAAATCATGCCATTCTATCATCAGACTTTCGAACTTTGCAACACATAGTCAAAGTCAAACGTGAATCAAAACTTTGTGAAAATTGTTTAAGCAAAAACTAACTAGGAAAAGTTTATAAATTGAAAAATGATTATATGTTAAACTAGATATATACCAAATGTTTTGAAGCTGCAAACTATTAATGTAAACTAAAGAAATGGAAAAGTGTTTCTGTTTGTAGCTAATGCAATCGAATACAATTTTCAAAACACAGTTTGTAGAGGTCGGTAATATTGAATAAGAAACTTGAACTCTTTAGAACAGAAAATAGATTTCTGTACCTGGAAGTCAGTTTCTTTTCAAGTTGATGATTCTGTTATCCAGGGCCAATGCAAATAGCCCTTGCTGGGAAAACCTTCGCAGATTGAAAACTGTTGATGATATGTTTTTTGAGTATTCTTCAAATGAAATATTTGCTACTTCTGGACAATACTCTTTTAGCTGTGGGTTGCGCAGTGTGCATTCTATCAACCCATCATTTGTGTCCAAATTGCATTCCAGATTATGCTCATATATAATTTCCATTTCTTTTTTGCAAAATGCACAGACCACACAGCTCTGAATCAGTGGTTGTTTACATTCAGCGCAAATGCATCGATACGGAGGTGCAAATGAATTTCTTGCTCTGAGTATTCCATGTATCTGTCAAAGTCACACAACAAATGACCATAGAAAATGCATATAATATCAGCATATTTTTAAATAGAATTATGCCAGTATTTCTTTTTATTTGAATAATAATTAAACTTAGATTCAAAGCACTATGACTAATTACAATGCTAATGGGCAATGTATCCATTGGCTAGCTATTGTTAGTCAAAGGGTAAAAGCAAAGAGACATTGCAAAAGCAATCCTTGGAAATTGATGAATAAGATTGTTGTGAACAGAGTTATAGGCTTGAATATAAAATTTGTTGCAATGCGAACAATGTTTTGAAGCACCCCTAGGAAGAGAATAGATTGTACTTTCCCACCATGCAATAAATATTGTATGTGCGAAGAGGATTGCCATTTAATTGACATGCAACGTTGTATTCTCATAATTTTCCTTCTCACATTGAGAGTACAGACACACAATGCACTTTTTGCAAAAAGCAGAATATACAAATCTCCAATGCCGTTGCAAATGCAATTTTGAGGAGTTAAACAAATATAAAATCTGTCTAGTGGCACTCTAAGCGTCCTGGATGTATCTTCCGATCACAAAAATCTAGTCATGCCACTGTCATCTTATTTAGCATTAATAATTTTAGATGATGTAGATAACGTGAATTAGTTGGATGCACTTTTGGTACTTAAAAGCCTTGTTTGCAAAGAGAGCTTGATATTGATTACATCTCGAGATAAAGATGTTCTCACAAGTTGGGGAGTGGAAACGTCATCAATTTATAAAGCAAATGGCCTCAATTCACAATACTCCCAAGAGCTCTTATGCTCACATGCCTTCAACCAGTCTTTTCCAATCATACTATTTGAATCTTTCCATAAATTCTTAGAAGCTTGTGATGGATTGCCTTTATTTTTAAAAGTATTTGGGGTGCTTGTCTATGGCAAAAATGACATGTCTTATTGGGAAGACCAATTGGATAGGATTAAATATATGATTCCAAATGAGACTCAAAGAAGACTTAAAATTAGTTATGATGTGCTCAAATAAATCTAACAACTAAACTGATTTTATAGAAAACCAAATACTCCTGTCTGAATGGCTAAAAGAGCTTAAAATCCATAGCTTTAAGCAACATGTGCTTAGGATATATAGTAGAGGAAAAGGAGATTTCTGATTGCAGGAACCAGATGTGCAGGTTTCTTTTTAAAACAGAGTTTTCAAAGTGGCCCTTTTTCAAATGGCTACAACAACCTAAAAGCAATGACTTAGGGAAGCATGTGCTTGTTAGCCTTGAGGCCAGAACTACAAATAGATGAGATTCTCGATTATAGGAAAAATGTGTACTCAAGATCAGAAACACCGATACAAGAGAGAAACCATGAAAACTCAAGGAGATATGAGAGGGTTCACCAACTAGGAAGGTTTAGTTGCGAAATGTTAACCCCATATTTCTTTGCACAAATGAAGGGTTAATATTTAGCTAGACTACATTATGTTGGTCCCAATACAAGTGCATTCAGACTTTTACAGTGATTAAAGCTTGTTTGAGAATCAGTTTCACCAGATTTTGAGAAACTCTTATTAACTTTTTTTAGCAATTTGCTTTTCTGGGGTCTGAATGTGAGATGTTTAAATATTCTTGGTCATCACAAGCTCACGATGTCAATGAGCATATTTCAAACAACATGCAATCAAAAACCACCAAAAAGTCAAGGAGGAGATATCAAAGGGTTCACCAATTGGGAAGGTCTATTTGGGAAATGTTAACCCCCATATTTCCTTGTAGAAATGAAGGGCTAAGATTTAGTTAGAGTACATCATGTTGGTGCTAATACAAGTGCATCCAGACTTTTACAGTGATTAAAGCTTGTTTGAGAATCGGTTTCACCAATTTTTGAGAAACTGTTATTTTTTGCAATTTGCTTTTTTGGGAGCTAGACTTCTGGGCTTGCATGTGAGAGATGTTTATATATTTTTGGTCATCACAAGCTCATGAGATGAGCATATTTCAGGCAACATATGATCAATTTCATGAGTGAATCACGACAATGGTTATTTTTAGCAGTGTGGGGTTGTATGTAGTTTTTGAGCACATATTTGGGCTCCTTGTAGAAAAGTGAGCCTAATGAGACTGCTTTCATCCACATGAGAGATGATGTTATTTTTAGAAGTGACTAATTTTGGACTTTTTATATTTGGTAGCAGTCTCACAGATATTATCTTCATTTTAAATATTTCCTACATTTTCCTTTTTCAGAGCTAGACCGATTTTTTTACATATTTATATTCAGCAGTTTCTATTTGTGGCAAGGACAGGTTGTGAAGCCATGGTTCCAAGTGTGCAATGATGGAATGATTTCATAGTGTTGGTAGGTGAAGGATGAGTAAAATGCAGACTTGAGAGAGCTAGACAATTTTTTTTGTACATATCTATATTCAACAGTTTCTATTTGTGGTAGGGACAGGTTGTGATGTCATGGAGCTTCTCGTAAGAACTTTCCACTGTGGAGCTTCTTGTATATATATATATATAACCGTGTCTATCGACAATAGCAAAATTTAGGCTGCCTAAAACTTTTTATCCAACAGATTAGGCTGTCAAAAATTTAACATACTTATGGTTAAAATAATATTTACTTAAGTAAGTTTATATAGATTTAACTAGTGGAAACTAAAGTAGATATTGCTTGTTTTTTATAGGATGGAAAGGTTGGTTGGGGTTTCAAAATTTGCATAACAAATGTCTCGTAGAAGTGGACAATGAAATCAAGATATATTTGTGGCTAGCTATACAGTCAAAAGGAAATCCTATACCAGTTTCTTTGCAAAATCTATACCAGTCTTGATGATAATATTCTCAAGAGATCACAAGAATTTAAAGAAGTTTTAACTGAAACCTATTATAGATAACAAAGTCAATGCTACTAGACAATGAACAAGAGACAAAAAAACAAAAGAAGGTGTTAAGCAATGAAACTACTTTGCACCAAAGTAGATTGTGTTTTTGTTTTTCCTTGTTCATGAAATGAGAAAGAAGCAATTTTTCAACGGACCTGTGTCTTTGAGTCAATGATTGGCAGCAAATTTTGAATTGCATAATCATCATTAAGAGGGTCAATAAAGGTAGCTGCATAGGTCCGGAGCATGTGGCTTCCTTTAGTGTTATTTCGGACAATGTTTTTAAACAGATAGAATGGAGGATTATCAGATGCAAGTTGTTCTGGAATTTGCATGAGAAGTTCTTTGAAGCCTTCACTGACCTGTAACTGCAATAGTAGAAGACAGCAATCAATGAGCATAGGTTGCAATTAGAAATCGTTAAAGCTATTTGTGTTTGTTTTTTTTTCTATTTTCTTGTTTCTATAAAAGAGTGGAAATTTTATTTAGCTTTAAAAAACAACAATTCCAAAAGAACATTAGCTATGCAAATGGCATATTTACTGTTGCATGGTCGTTTACCCTTCCACCATCTTCGATATACAAGTCGAACTACTTGTTGTTGTATTCACATGCAACAACGATTACTGCGACAAAGCCAACAGAGTAGGAGTCGTTCGATGACAACAGATCAGCAATTGTCATATCTGGAGCTAGCTTTCTCATTTTGCAAACTCGATCAATTGTCTCAATTATTGTATGTGGGAATATGACTATTGAATACTTGGCATCACCTCTGTTGTACTGGCCTTTTTTCTTGAGCCCAAATCGAGTGATTCTTAGACTTTTGTTGGTTGAGAAATAGCTACCAAAACGTTTGATCAAGTTGTCACTTATTCCAGCAGTGATTGTCATTAGCCCATCTCTATCAACAAAGTCTGCATGCAGTATTTGTGCCTTTACAGGAGAACCTTGGATTTTGTTCGGTGCGGGCCCATATACGGCCAAGATGTCTCATTCGAAAACAATTTTTGGTGTTGTTGTGCATAGCTCTATAATAGTAGTTGCTTCTGGAGGTGTTTGTTTGAACCTGCTATTGTTATAGTTAGAGAAGAAGGCCAAGAAAGAAATTATCAGCAATCAATAGCAGAAAAGTTCAAACTTAGATCAAGCTTGAGAAAATATTTGTCAATGCAATAGTTATATTATGTTGTTTTATGTGCTAGAAAATCATAAAAGAAGATGGGGAAGTTTCATGTGTTAAAAATTATGTAAAAAGCAATTAGAACCAAAATAATTGCATACCTTTTTGGACTTTCAGCAGTTGACATTGTTCCCATTGTCGGGCTGTTTGGTGCTAATATTGTTTTTGTTGTGTTGTGCACAGGCAAGGAACTATTTTCGATTATTTTGCAATTTTGGATTTGAGTTTCAAAAGCTGCACATGCGAGAAGTATTAAGCAAATCAGATGTAGCTGAGATTGTTAATTAGTGTAAAGTGTAGAAGAGATTTATAACAGATGGAAAATATGGCAACAAACAGATAGCATAAAAACAAAGAAGCAAAAAAAACAAATGTCTATAATTCTTTGACTGGATTTTCGACATATGCATAGCGCAAAGTCTATGTAGTGTCAAGAATTTCAATTAAACAAGCGCTGAAAACTATGTTATTTATAGCCAAATATTGAACAAATTTTCATCTACAATTATCTTGAACATAAGAATTTGTTATTAAAACATTTTATGTAGCTTATATATGGTCTGCATTATTATAAAATGGAGATAGCACATGAATACTTTTTGTAAAGAGTGTCTACATATGTTTTGGCATAATTGCTATTTTTTTAGATCTGAACTGTGGACAAAATAAAGTGTAAACAACTTTCAACAATAAAAGATAACCAAAATTTGACATCACGAAATAGATTATAAGAATATGAAAAAGTTCAACAGAATTTAAACTCATAGCTATGACATCAATGTTGCAGATGCCCGAAGCTGATCTAAATCTAGCTCACTATGAATAGAAAAAAACCAAATTGTTGTAGTTTAAAGTGCATGAAAGTTGCAGGAGAAAGAATAGTACCTGCTTTTGATTTTGTGCAAATATGCTATCATGAATCCGTTCATAGATAGGAAGGAAATAAAATTAGATAATGCAAAATTGAATAGACTATGCATTTTTATCAAAGATCGATAGGAAAGTTGAATAGTGATCAGTCCAATAAGCATCTGAAATATTGAAAACAATGTCTCTGTGTTTCAAATTTGTCCAAAAGTGATCAAGCATTGAACCGGTGTTAATTGTTGCCTTTGTTGTTTTCAGTGTCAAGCCTTTCATTTGCATAAACAATTGCAATTTTCTTTTCGATGTCGTTTCTTGCAACATGTCAATGTTCAGGTCACCAGCTACTAGGATTTGAGTGGTTGGTGTGCAACTTGAAAAAATGCAACTCAATATATGAAAGAGATCATCAAGCACACCACACGGTCTATTGTAAATGTTCACTACTTTCAATACATTGCAGCCGAATTCAAGATCTACGCAAATTGCTTTGGTGGATTTTTTTGTATAGTTTTTAGAATCAATGATGGCAATGTCTTTTTTAATCAATGTAAGGATTCCATGCATTGAAAATGCCGAGAAGAAATTGTATTTTTCTATCATTGTTGTTTCTTTGGTAAGTGTGTGCATGTGAGTTTCTTGCAAACATAAAATGTCTGCTTGCATAAGTTCATGAGCATTCAGAACATCGTCATAGTGCAAAAGCAAGCTGTGTGTGTTCAATGATGAAATGAGTAATTGCCTAGCATTTGGTATTGAATGCAAACCGTATTCAAATTGCAAACTTGCATGTGTTTTTAATCTATCTATTTCAGTGGTGACTTTTGGACAAGTTATAAAATTTCTTTGTTCTAACTTGTTTAAAAGATAAAGACAATTAATATCTCTGACACGTGAGAGCGCAGTGTGAACAAGGCCATGTCTCTTAATTCCTTTTGGGTCAAATGCCAATTTGTTCATTGTCAATCCTTGTGCTCTATGGATTGTCCTTGCACATGCCAACTGAATTGGGAATTGTGTTCGCATAACATTCATTTTATTTTCAAGTGTTGTTTGTATCACAATTCTTTTGATTGGTGTCCAATTGGACTTTACGGCAGGTGTATAAAGATGTTGCATAGTTGCACGTTGCTTGTCTCCAACTTTTAGATCTGCAAACTCAATCCAAATAATATCATGGTTTGTTTGTGTATAGTGTTTAAACACACCTTCTACACCATTAACCAACCCATCCTCAGTTGAGTAGTTGCCTCCAACTAGTTCAATAAGCATATCCTTTTTTACTACTATCATAGAGGGAAGTCGCAATGTCTTTTGTCTATGGTCATTTTTTTCAATTGAATCAATTTTGCTATCATGTGCTACAAGTGTGAATGTTTCTGTTTGCATAGCTGATAACATTTTTGAGTTATGTTGTTGAACATCCTTATTACTATGGAAAAGATAAGGAAATGTTGCATCTACTGGTGGTTGTTTGTAGCAATGTTGGTTTAAGTAATCTATGTCATCTAGTATTTGAGAGCATGTTCTAATTCTATTCAAAATTGATATGAATGTTTGATTTCTTTGACGTACAACTGTTGTAAGTTCATAGCATTTTATGGCACTGAACCAAAATGTGTAAGGAAATGTTTGTTGTTGGAATCTTGGTTGTTCAAAAATCCAACAATCATGAATGAGTTGTGCTTGACACAAATCACCACAGAATATGACATCAAGGTTTCCAAATGCTTTTGTTGGTGTGTGCATGATTTCACGTAGTTGTTTGTCGATGTTGTATAGCATTCGAGACCCTATTAAAGAGACTTCATCAATCAACAATACTCGAAGTTGTTCATAATCTTTTGTCAAAAGATCTAGGGTGTTTGAATTTAGTGGAAGCATGTTTGAACTTAATGGTAGTCTAAAAGCAGAGTGGACTGTAATGCCACCTGCATTATATGCTGTTTTTCCAGTAAATGCAACTATAAGGCCCTTTTTATTTAAAGGATCACTACCAATTTCTTTGTCATAGTAATGTAAAAGACCATCATAGATTTCTTTTGCGGTGTAAGTTTTACCTGTTCCTGCCCCTCCTGTCAGGAACAAGTGAATTGGAGTGAGGGGATTGTTTTTTTTCCTTGCAATAACTTCTTTCACGATTGATTGTTGTTGAGTATTTAGGTTTCTTCGAATTGCATGGTATTCATGCATGTCCAAAAGAAATGGCTTTTCTGTCAAGTTGCACACAATCCCAGGTTTTGATGCATTGGACATAGTTTTGCGGATTAGATCATGTTGAATGTCATATTGTTCTAATCCAGACATAGTTGTTGTTTTGTCTATTGTTAGAGGAGGCATAGTTATGTCATGCAATTCAATTGTTTCAACGGCATTATCAAGGTCACCCCACTTTGTCGTTGTTGATGCCATGAACTTTTGTTCTACAATGTCTATTTGTTCTTTGAATGCGACATATGCATCAGACCATGTTTTGAAATTGCTCTTTAGTAGGTTGCAATTGTCTCTATGTGGCATAAAGAGGATGATCTTTTCTCTAAAGAAATTCTTAGGGTCTTTTTGTTTGTTATAGCGAATAGATCGTATGATACATGGTCTATTTCTTTTTCTTGTAATTGAGTGGATACAAGAATAGAAAGATGCATATTCTGCCAAGGAGATGTTTTCAAGCTCAACAGGGCGTGCAATGTATTTGTCCAAAATTGATGGGCAAATAATGTCATCAGAGTCATCTGGTTCTTTTTCCAAAAGTGATGGTTTTTTCAAGACAACTATTTTTTTGTCGTCTGGAGTAGTGTTAATGAAAATAGTCTTCCTAGAGGATGAATGTAGAGGTAACGAGAGTATGATATGTATTTCTTGTCTAGTAGACATTTGTTGCATGTTCAGAAGCGCATTTCCAAGCTTACGCATCGTTTCAATCTTTCCATCATTCTCAATAACACATTGTTCTTTGATCTTTTTGAAAGAATTTGTCATGGATCTAACAAATTTGGTGATGTAAGAGCTTACATATGTTGCTGTAGCGTAAGCATTTAAGATATATTGTGCATCTGTATTTACCTGCCATAACTTTGGTATCGCTCTTGCAAATGAGTTGATCCAAATGTCAACAAGATCTCTTTTTAGTATTAAGGTAGAACGAGAAAGCAAAGACCGTAGTAGAAAAATGTATTCATCTCTGGTTAGTTCTAGCTCTAGAAGCAATTATGCAAATGACATGTTTTTAGAATATTCTTTATGTTCAATAAGAGCGAATACTTTTTTTGCTCTTTGAATGAGATCATTTGAAGCATTTTCTAGTGGCTCTAGAATTATGGTACTATCCATAGGAGGCAATGGGAAATTGAATCTGCATGTGGAATGTCGATGTTTTCTACATGTTTTTGTGTGACGATGTGTTTGAATTTGAATAAGATTTTGATCAAGTAAAGACGAGTCTGTGGATATATAGCGATCAACAAAAGTAGTAATCTCCTCGTTTGAATTTTTTCCATAAACAGGTGCATTTTGAATCCAAATTAGTCCATGTTCATGCTCATTTCCTCTTTGTTGAAATTCGGTCGTAAAGAAAAAATCTTGTATTTTTCCAAACAATGTGTTGTTTTTTAACAGAAGAGACTTTAGTGCTGCTATTTTGTGTCTATTGTAGTGAGTACAAAGCACTGGGTGTCTTCTTATTAACGTGTCAATATTTTCTTCCAACGCATTGTCTTGCAAGTTTCCCAAATGTTTTTCCTCAATTTGTTTCAATGCATTGCATAAAGGTGCCCAAAGGTGTTCAGCACTTGTAAAGGTTAAAAAGAACGTAGGAGGACCAAGATGTTGAATCATTGCAAATAGATCTTTTTTCATATTTTCAAAGTAATCAGGTGATGTTCTGATTGCTTTCAATGTACGACACCCGATCGGAGATTGGAGTATTTTTACAAGATTGTCTTTTGACTTGACATCTTTTTCCAATATTTTTTTGTCCTTTAACTCTCCCATGCGAATTGATATCCAAGCAGTGTTTTTTACTTGTTTTATTATGACTTTAATTGCTTTGAAGAAAATGTTCGTGCCATGTGTTTCAAAGTCTGTACTTTCATGTTGCAGCTCCCACTGTGATACTTGTTGATAAGAAAAGTGATCAAAAATTTCATTGGGTCGATTGAATCCATAGAAAAGTGTAGGAAAGTTTAGCTCTTCAAAGTATTTGTCTTGGAAAATGCTCAATGGTCGAAAGCTCTCGGAAGGTGCAATTTCTATGATTTTGTTGTCTAAATCATCTATTAGATGTGTTTCTTCATATCCATGTATCAATGTTTTTGATATTGGTTCTATGTTTATTTCATTTTCATCATCATCTATTTGTTCCGTTGTTTGTTGAGTATTTGATTCTTGTTTGGTTGTTTCATTAAATATTTTTTCCCAACTAGTATTGATTACAATGCCTTCAATTTTATAAAGTTCGGTTTTGCATAAATCACTCAGCGCAGTCATAATGATCTTTGGCCGAATATTTCCAGATAGATATGCATTCTTGTATTCCAATTTTCGCTTTAGCATAACTGCAACTGTCAAATTGTCATCTAGACTTCTAGGCAATGCTATTTGAACTCTATCCAAGTTTGCAGGCACATTGATAATTGAGCCAGTTAGCCCAATTTGTGCTCTTTTATAACCAAGTTGTCTTATTTGTGCAAAGGCTGTTCTTGGTGACACCAATCGTTCTTCCAAAGGAGTCAGTATAGCTACAGATGGCAATATGTTATTGCGGTGGATTCGTGTAGGCGATGTAAACATATGCAATTTCCCATTAGCGATTGCTTTCTTGCAAGGTCTACAAATTTGAACAAGTAGCATTGGGCATGTCACATCTTCTGTATTTGCTAGAGTTTGAAAGGCTAATTTAATTGTGTTGTTCATACAACAAATGTCTTTTTTAAAATGCAGTTGTTTACACACAGAACATGCATGAATAGGTGTGTCTTGAATAACTTTTAAGTATGTAACAACTGCTTTCTTTGCCTTTGCACATTCCTTTTGCTTTTGACGAATGTCCATTCCTTGTCTACGCATATTGTGTTTCAACAAGCGCAAGTTTTTTTGCGTATTGTCATCAATGCATGTTTGCATGCTGGTTTTGGTTTTTGAAAATTGCTCAACAATGCAAGAGTTTTTTTTTTCTATGTTTGTTATCTTTTGTTTTTGCCTCTTTGCTTTAATTGCATCTATGTATATTGGTTCATTCAACGATCCCTTGTCAATGTTCTTCTCTACAATGTTTTCTTTCGCTATTGTCTATTTGTTCTTTTCAAAAATATCCATTGCAATTGCAGTAGAAGTATTTCTCTTGCAATTGAGCGAAAAGGGAATTTTATTTCCACAGTGTTCTTGTAACAAGGGTTGGAAATGCGAATGCATTTTATCTATTACATGTTGCATTAGGCATAGAACTTTCGACGATCTATTTTTTGCATGGAATATGGCAATATTTTCTTGCAAATTATTGCTCCATAGATGTATGTTAGTGTCTAGTAGCTCACATAACCATTGAAGAGCAAATTGATCTCCTTCTATGTGACCAATGATATATGGCTCTGCCAAATGGACAATATAGGTTTCCCATCCAGAAACAAGAGATGTATCTGCTAATGTGTTTTTATCAAGATATATGTCCAAGCATTGTATTGCTCTAATATCGTTTGAAGCAATAGAGTTATAAAAGCTTTGCGCAATTGCTTTTCTAACACTTTGTCCATCAGCGAAGAGTGTCAATTTGGAGATTGATTCAAACAAGGAGTCATGGCAATTGCCTCGAAGTTGAAATGACATTTCAACTTGGTTATATAGACATTGATTTACATTTGCGCTTTGAGAAAGCATATCAGTGGCTTGTCTTTTGGCTTGCATTGTTTTATATGACAACAATGGTTCGAAGTGGCCAGAAGCTGGTGTGTGGTCATGGAACAATATATTGTAGCAATATTCAAATCCCCCAGAATTGAAATGAAGGTATTTTGTTCCTTTTGTTAATGACCAAACAGCGACTGGAACATTCAACCATTTTGAAAACCACTTGATGCAAAATATATCACCCCATAGTCCATATACACTTTGATCATCTGGTTGCGAAGCAGATTGCGACATGCGATTGAGATATTCGTTGACATTTCCTATGTTATGCAATTCTAGCAAGTAGTCAACTGTCAATTATGTGCACATTGATAACAATGCAGAGGGATTTTTTTGATCTAGACAAACACGGAAATGATTCACAATCCCTTCCCTTATCTCTATCGATGTATATCGGAAATGCAATAATACTCCAAGTGCATCAAATAGGCAATTTCTTGGCTCATAGTGGAAATTGTCTAGTTGAAACAGATTGCTTGTAGCCAAAGCCTCATCAATTTGTTGCCAATTAGAATATTTGATCCCAAGACCATTTTCCCTTAAAACATAGTCGCTTTTACTTTTGTCTTTTCCCATATTGGCTACAAAGACATTTGCAATAGCATATATTTTTTGCCTTTTTTGTTGTTCTTTTTTCTATGTCCCTGGTCGTTTATATAGGAAAACCTGCAGGCAAGTGAAGAGAAGCAGATCCTAAGGAAAAGAAAATAAGCAAAGGGCATGGTTTTTTTTCAAACCATGATGTTGTAAACATTGTAAATTGTTCTTGTCATTGCAAATAAGCAAAGCAAAGGAAGGTACATATTCACAACAAATTTTTTTCAAATGAAATGTATTTTTCCCTCCTAGTAGAATAGAAAAAAAACGGCATGTTGATTGCTAAGTTGAAATTATTAAATATCCAAGATTTGGTATCAATGAAAAAAAATGCCAATTAGCAAACAAGAAAATTCTGTGTGTGTTTTGTCTTTTTTTTCTGAAGCTATATTTGAGTTTGCTATCTTACAACCACTAGGATGGTTTTTTGGAGGAAACTATGTAGGTACGGTTCTGGTCAGAGGGAAAGCTTTTGGCACTTAAAAGGTCGAAGTCACTTTATGAAGAAATATGGATATAATGTTTCTCATGACACATCGCTACACACTTGATTTCTTATTCTAGTCGGGGGGAATCATTAGATTCAATGCAATATTAGATTCATTGGTGACCTAACAAAGGGAATCAAAGCCAAGGCATTACATTGCCTATTTAATGTCGATGAATCATTCTACACAACCTTGGACATATATCTTAAGCAGATATGATGATAAACGTAAGCTCAGTCTCATATATTAGTATAAGGATTTGGTTCTACTATTCATTAACATTGTACACATATCTAAGGTTATGGAATTACATACATGTAGATTTACATGTCAACTATTTTTTTCAACAATGGACTGAACATGGCATTCTATTATGCTTACTGCATAGTCTAGTTGCCACTTTTTAGGTCATCTAGGTGCACGGAGGAGGAAGGACATCTACGTTATGATGAAACTGTGTTGCCATGAATTTTCCAGAAACTCTGCATCTGAAAATGGACAACGTTAAAGCTTTTCGATTTATATAATTTGACTCAAGCTTTAAGCTAAGAAACTTAAGGAATTGAAGGAGCCTGGAGGATGCGTGCAACTACAGGAGATATGTTCAAAAATTCAATTGATGATTAGCCCTGTTGCACAGGACGAAAATGTGAATTTAAAATGGACAATAGCTGAATTAGAGGCGGCGCTAAATCTTGAACCATTCTTTACACCGCTCTAAGCCATAAGTGGACCTAAGGAGAAGGTAGGGGAGGCCGTCGAGAAATCCAACAGGCTGCTGATAAATCCGTGAAAAAGAAGGAAGCCCGAGAGTTTATATATAGTGTCAGAAATCCTATGGCCAGAAATATGAAAGACAACTAATTTATTGTTTTATTTTGCAGTGTGCTACAAGACTCGATTTTCCTTTTGGAGGGTAAAGAATATCTCTAACAGATACCTAGATTTATGTTCTTCCAGACTCTGGTAAGAGATTTCTTATGCATATGCTATATTTTCCATTTTCCTCCAGATAAAAGGTTCTTTTTTCTCTCACAGTGGTTCAAGCTTAGTAAAAGCGAGAGGGTTTTAGTAGTGGCCTTCCTCTGCACAAGTAAACTCTTTCTCCTATCACCTGTGTATTGTGCATGTTTTAGTTTGACATCCATACATTCGAAAAACATCAAATTAAAAAATGTAGACCAAAACAATTTTCTCTCAATATTTATTATTATTATTAAATTTTCTCTCAATATTTATTATTATTATTTTTAATCTTTGAACAATACTTACTATTATTATTATTATTTTTAATCTTTGAACCGTGATTTGAAAATTGGAAAAAACTAAAATAGGTTTACGTTGTTATAAAAAAATTCAAATTTTTATCTCCAATCAAACCAACGATATTTAATTTCGCGAGTTTAAGGGTACCGGATGCAGAATGTATACGTATCTGCATAGTGGAGGTAGCTGCTGTTAATTGAAGGTTGCTTGGCACGGTATTGATTGATTATCTTAAACGTATTTCTCCATGCAAGCCCTCTCTTTAATTCCAATTCCAAGGGATCTCTTGGATTTGCCAACCAGGGCCAGGGCCTGTATCTAGCTATCCAAGATCTGCATGAATTGGAAGTTTGCTCTGTCTTCCCACGCGTTTAAATTTTCTTCCTGGAGAAACAAGGTGAAGTGATATAGGCATTCTCAGCGCCTTTGATTTTTCAGGAATTGGCCTCTCTATCAAATGGTTGGTATTCTGCCTTTGCTTACTTTTCCTTTAAATGCTTAGAAGTTCTTCATTTTTTTTCTCTTGCCTGCTTTGTTTTTAGCGTTTCTTTGGTAGATTTGAAATGCTTTCAAAATTTCGAACATTTTATGCCATGGCGGCGGTTTTCCAGAAGATTTTAATATCCGGAGTTTGTAGAAGGTTTAGCGTTTAATTTGACCTCGGAGGGTAGCATTCTGGGCATTCTGCGGTAAAATTTTTGGGCATTATGTGGTGAATCCTCGGTGAACTATACTGGGCATTATGCAGTGAACTCTCGGTGAACTATACTGGGCATTATGCGGTGAACCCTCGGTGAACTATACTGGGCATTATGCGGCGAAACCTTCGGTGAAATGATCTCTCTATGAAACCTTCGGTGACTAGTAACTATTCTAGGCATTCTGGGGTGAACCCTTCGGTGACTGGTGACTATTTTGGGTAAGAAATGAATACGGCGAACAACCACCTATCTAAGTCTAGAGATCACGTTTAAGGTAGACCACAACGAATTCTTTATCTTACGCAGCGAAGCAGCGACAAGCTAGTTAGTTTTAAGGAACCTTCGGACACTATTCCATGCCCTCGACTCGTGGCAAAGGATAGGTTTTTAAATAACCTCTATATCATCAGGAAATCGACTCCAATTGGATTACCGCACAGATTGCTTTGAGAAGGGTCGCAACTATCTTCCATCAATCATTTTTGAATTTTATTAAGCAACTGACTGGAACTACTCATTGGTTTAAGCCATTCCATTCTTAAGATAGATTGTACACCTAAAGGATTACAGCCAGCAAAGCAAGGTTTTTTTACTTCCAATGAGGAAGAAAGAACCCATTATAGGCTTTCAATCTTCACATAGACACACTGAACAAAGCAAAGAAGAAGAATCCATTTGGGCATTCTAGGGTGAAATTACATCTTTGCCTTTGACATAAAATCGCAGGTATATTATGTGTATATAACGACTGATATGTTCGGACTAGGGTTTTGCTTAACCAAAACCACCTTGTAGAGCTTCCACTCGAAGCCATTTAATTTTTAAATGAAGTTTATTCTTCTAATGTATTTTAATAACTACTAGGTAATAGAAATATGCATAAGTTATTTGCAGACGTCGGGTTAAACCAGAGGGCTTACTTTTTCAAGGTAGCTTTGTTGTTAATATAGATTCAGTCCTTTATTTGTGCATACAAACACCACTCTAAGCGCAATGCCCAACTTAACATTTCGTCCACATATTAACAATAAGATTCTCAAAACTAAACATATGTATAGCAACATATTATAGTTTAATGTAATGACTCTATTCATATCAAGCTACTGTACAACTTTTTTTTTTTTGGTTGTTACATATAACCTACAAGGATTCTCTTGTATTAAAGACTCACAGATGAAAATAAATGCACTTGAAACTGAAAATGGCAGATTGAATTGTAGTGCGACGCAATTGTAGAGCCAGAAGCAGTAGACTCTATCCTACCTGCAAATAAAAGGTGTTCAACCGATAAGGATGTGATAGGTAGCTACATAAAAGATAGGTAGCTTCCCACCATGATCGTATTTATTATGGAAACTTTAATATCCAAATCTTTTGATAGTTTGCCTACCAACGCATGTCTACCTGGGTATCAGAACTTAATCATTTCGACGATGTTAGCACATAAGTCATATAGGTTTTAATTGCATCGACCTTTGATTTAAACCTTTTCATATGCTAATATGAGAGTTACGATAGTTAAAGTCTAATAATAATAATAACAAGCAAATCTTTCACCTTACAAGTCTATCGGCGGTGCCAAATTCTTTTACAAAGACTGAATCTATAAATTAAACCTTGACAGAGACTAAAACATCTAACTATAACCATTTTCTTCTGTATCTATCGGCGAGAACCTTGGATTTAAACCCGAGGCTTACCGGTTGCGCTTCATCCATGTTCGCGGCCGAATGCCATTACCAAGGGACTGGAACCACCTACATAAAACATATTATATTAGGGTTAAAACTAATCGCGAATATACTTATTATAAAAACTACATTCTATCATATAGCAAACTGTAATGAAGGATTGTACATGAATGCATTACCTGTAAGATATTTGTTACTTTGCTCTCTTCCAAGCATCAGTAGATGGGTGACGTAGTAACCTTGTCGAAGCAGATTTCATACCATTACACTCAACTTAAGGCAAAGAGAAAAATTCAGCCAGACCCTCACTTAGAAGATCATGACTCTCTATAACTGAAAGAATTACTACATCGGATAAGATTATGGTTTCCACGACTGAGCACCTCTCAAACTTAGAAGATCACACTCGAGACACCTGTAACCATGAAATTTATTGACGCAGCCGGCCATGAAAACTCTGAGAGCCGAGCTAAGTTATTGATGCAGTCAGCCATGAAAGCTTTGAGAGTCGAGCTAGCGATGCAGGGTTCAAACCCTAGGGACTGGAGGTCCTGTCGGCCTCCCTCCCCACTCTCTTCTTGCAAAATGAATGTTACAACTTGAAAACCGGGTTATGGAAAGTAGCATTTTACAAAACTTGAGAAGCTGAAGATCGACGATAAGGATGGAGCCACCGCATATTTGAGATGTACATATACCAACTACATTAAAGAAGCATTTAAAACATAGTTCACCATAACCGAAGCATGATGCCAACACATCTTCCCAGCGTTGCAAACTTACCACAATCTACCAGCTTGGCGATGGATCATTTGCGCATTACATCGTAGCAACCCTAAGATCACAGTTTGGACACGTGAAGGGTAGCCACGAGAGCTTACAACTGGAAAACCACTATAATATCATTTATGATAGCGTTAAATGCCCACTTCGGAGATGTGTGCCTGCCAACATAATCATTGTTGAGTCACTACTTGGGAATATCAACGTATTGATAGGTTTATACTATGGTTAAAAGAAGGTAGTATGACCATAATACCGAGTTCAACATTAGAATAATAATAATAATAACGGATGATGCACCTTTCGCCGCCGAAATAGGAAGCGGTTATCGAGGTTGACATTATCAGCTCTCATCCAATAAAAACTTAACAAATTAGTATTATTTCAAAAATTTATATAAATAATTTTTTTTTAATTATATACAAATAACCAAAAACTATAGAATCAAGAATAGATTTATAATCCTAGCTACAAATTAATAGGGTTTGCATGATATATATATGATCCCGTTCGGGAACATAATAAAATTTGATTTCTTAATGTTCTAAATTTAAAATTAAATAAACCCATTCGATTATATATTTAAAAGCATAAATACTTTTTTAAATAATTAAACCATTACCATATTTATTATTATGTCCGGTCACGGATTATATATAAGTAATCACTCAAAGCAATTAATCCTTCTGTACTGTTTAATTTAATTTTATTTGACAGCTTTGTGATGAGTGCAGGCGATGCAGTAGGAATGTATGAATTTATGAAGGAAGCCACTGATGATGCTCCCCAAGGAATGCTATGATTATAGCGTGGTGGGAGGAGGGACAACAAGGTGCCCAGTGGCAGCAACGCTCTCGCAGAAATTCAGTGTGCTGCTTCTTGAATGAGGGATCTCCATATAACAACATAAATATGAGAATTTTCACATCAATTTGGTGGACGTTTCTCTTTCCTCGCATTCTCAGGTGTTTGTTTCCGAGGATGCTGTTGTGAATTCGAGAGGGAGAGTTCTTGGAGGTAGGATCTCTAGGAGCTCTATCAAAATGGGCTTTTACAACCGCACCAGCTCCTGGATGTGGGAATGAATGGATGGGATGGAGAGTTTGCGAATTATCTTTTCCTTAGGTCGAGAAAATGGTCGCCGGTAGACCTGAGATCAAGCCTTGGCAAATTGCAGTCAAGGAAGCACTTCTTGAGGTGGACGTTTTTCCTTACAATGGCTTCCCCCATTTCGCCTTACAATGGCTTCACCTATGACCATATCTATGGAACCAAGAAGGGAGGGACTATTTTCGATAAACATACTTCGGCTGACCTCTGGGTCTATGCCAATCTTGGGAAGCTAACTATGTTATTTCGTGCAACGATGGAGCGCTTACTCTTGTCGAACATGATCAAAGGTATGTTCGATTGCTATTTTTTTTTAGGATCTATGGATTTATAATTGAATCCAAAAAAGTTAATTCTCTTATAAGAAAATTGCTGTAAAAGGTTTAAATAATTCTCCCTCTTTTCACTTAATGAATTGACCATTGAGTGTCTTTTCCATGTATTCGCGACTTCTTGTTCTCAACTGTTAACGCATCAATGGATTGGGTGGAGCCATCTCAACAGTTCACCACCTTAAATTCAGAACGATTTTCCTTGTACAAGGGATCTTGTATCGCGCTATCATTCACTGTGTTTGGGTGATAACAAGTTGTCAATTTTGTTATTAAATACATTCCATTTCAAACGGAAAATGTTACTTTCTATTCGCAGCTGGAAAATGGAGTGATCTACGGCGAAATTGTGGCTTTCACAATATGGTCTCATTAAATTATGTTACTACTGCTTTCACAAACTACTTTCATCTTCAACGACGCTGTATATGCTCAAATCTGCTGCAAATTCAGCGACATGAATCTCGTGGAGTTAGTACGCCTTCGCTCAATAGCAATATAATGGCGATTTGGTGAAGCAAATATTTCTCTTGGCATATTCATCGTCAAATTAATGATATGGTGGCGTGAATGATCCATGAGGTAGTTATAAATTAGAACGTAAATGCATGGCAGTTCAGTATCCTCATAGCTGACGGAAAAATGAAATAAAATCATTTTGATATGGACTTGTATACTTGGTTATGATCCCTCACAATTTATGAGCAAAACGTGGCTTCTATTTCGTGATTAATAACCTTCAATGAGTTTTCTCCACATTCCTTCATCAACTTTGAAGCCTAACAGTTTCTTGATTTTCTCACCTTTTTCGTTGGCTCAAAACCTTAATTCTATTAGTGTTCGGACTTTTCAAAACAAACACGCGCAGCCTTCTATTTACCATTAAAATTGGATTTAGGCAATTCCTTTCTCACTTAAACTTAAGTTGATTTATAATACTAGCATTTGCATTTCCCCTTGAGGGGCAAAAATGAACACCCGTAGGAAAAGAGGAAAGTAATGAAGGATAATGGTAGGAAAAGAGGAAAGCAACGAAGGATAATGGTAGGAAAAGAGCAAAGTTTGTAACAATCTTAGATTACAAAGACATAGATTTAAACATCACACTTGAAAAATTCTGGTTTAGGGGAGAGTGGGAACATGCTTCTTGGTAGTGCAGGATAATAAAGCTGCATTTAGCATTTGCTCTATTACTTTTCATGACAAAGAACATGGAACTCTTGTGGCCATTGGAACTACAGAGGATTTAGAGTTTTGGGCAAATAAGCATTTCTCAGGAGGTTTTACTCATATCTATTGGTATGTGGATGATGGCAAAGCCCAGGAACTTGTGCATAAAACAATAGTTGATGGAGTACCTCTTGGATTATGTAAATTCCAAGGCCTCCTATTAGTTGGAATTGGACAGGTGCTGAGAATATGACTTGGGAAAAAGGAAATTGCTGTGGAAATGTGAGCATAAGCTCTTTCCCAATACAATGAATACCATCTGTTGTAGGAATACCATGAATACTCAACAGTAACCTGGATGAGTTCTCCAAAAGGAGTGATATTGTAATCATATTATAGGTGGGATTGGGATTAGGAAGGTGTTTTATAGGCATAGCCCATTATGTATTTGCTCACTATAATTTTATTTACAAGTGCATATATGTATGTGTATGACACAATGAATAGGACTACTTTTATACTCTTACCCTGGGATATTATTCTCTGTCCATGTCTGCATATACACTGACAGAGACAGAGATAGAGATAGAGAAAGAGACTTTTATATTTCAAGTTGCAACACAAAATACTAAATACAGGGAAAGTGTGTTTACCTCCATAGCTCTCTCCTGTGATGTAAAACTATCAATTTTTATTTTGAGGGAATCTTTCCAATAAGTTGAGCAAGAAGGTGAGTGAATATTCAGCTGCAATTGCATGGTCAAACAAAGCGTAATCTATTTATTTGGAAAGTATCAAATGCAAAACGATAAATGGTAAATGTAGATCAGACGATGACTCATTATACTGAAAGCTTGCATTTTTTTGAAACTACATGAAATGCTGAGAAACTTGTTGTTTCGAGGATAAGAGACTCGACATTTGTTGTAACATTGTTGGACCAAGATAGTACTTCTTGATTTGTTTGTTTTGAGTTGAAATGAATCTTCAAGAATCAAGAAAAACAAGAATTTTGATCAATTTGCCTAAATTTTGTTGAGTTTCTATAGAATGCATGAAACAAAAAATATGAATGTTAGAAAGAAGAATCTAAGAGAAATTAAGGGTACAAGACAAAATGTGTTTGAACTCACATGAAGATTCAAGTAAAGAACGCGGTTTCAGATTATCCTTGCAATTGTTTGAACTGTTAAGTTCAAATAGTGGAAAGCAACATGATATTGAGGGAAAAATTCCATTGTTGACCTATACTTTGAAGAGCTGTTTGTAATATTTCCCTTGTTCGAACTTGGATAACAACAATTATCTTAGGGAAAAACCAGCAGTGTAGGCATTGTAGACATAGAACTTATGTACATTGATGATGGCATTTAACCAAAAAGGAATTTACTAACATGTAAATATGGTTACTCTGTAGGAGTTGATAGTACTAAACAAATGATAAATTTACCAAAGTGTAAAGAAATGATAAACATGCCAAAGCATATTCCATATCGAGGACACAATGCATTTAGAGTTAGCATTTGTGTGCATTATTAACATTTTGTGGATACAATGTGAAGCTAAATAATATAATGAAAAACCATAGTGTGATACCATAATAAAGCGGCCATATTGAAGTTGACTTAGCAATAAAAGTAGAAAAATCTAGTATTACATAAGATATTTTGTTAAGACAAGTGAAGGTGCAACAAAGCAAAGTTGAATTAATAGTTGCATAGGAAGTACCTAAAAGGTTAACCTTTCATTGGTTCTTATTCGATCGTTAATTGAAGTTGAAAGTTATTCAATCATTTTGTTGAAATGTTTATGCATCTTTTCTATTTTTAAGTGCTCATGCTTCGAGTTGCTGAGGTGTAAAATCTTTCAACATTGAAATGATCATCAAATTAAATTTAACAAATATTTTTCTAATATTAAAATTATTAAATTTATTATATATATATTAATAAAAAAAGTAACTTATAAAAATAAAAACAATATAAAATATGATACTCATAATCTTAAATTATCCATCCTTTTTGTAAAAACACTACACTATAATTTCAATTTAAAAATTGATAAGACATAGAAATCCATTATTGATAAGAAATGTTTAAATTAAAATAAATTATTTAATATATATTATATTAAAATTTCACCAAATAAATAATTAAATTCTTCTTTATCATTATCTCAATTAACTTTCATAAAAGGCAAGGCATTTACTTCTATATTAAATTATTTATAAATATATATATATATATATATAATGTCTCCAACAAATTTATATTAAATTCTTTGTATGTAAAATGTTAAAAAATCAAAATTTAGCCTCGCCAAATGAAGGAATAAAGAATAAAGGTTGGTTGCTTTCTCACCTCAATAGCAAGCACTATCTATCATCAAATAAAAATCTAAACATTAAGTTTTCCACTTTTATAATTTTAATGGCCTTAAATCTTATGTTTAATTGATACCTTGTTCAAGTTCTGCATCTTTATTAATTTTGAGTTTCATATTTTCTGAATATGTAGATGATACTTTGCTCAATAAAGATTTTTAAAATAATACTTTTATTTTGAAAAATTATTTGTGTTTCCTCTTAAGTTAAAATTAAATAATATTCTCTGATTTTGAAATAAGTAGTTGTTTAATTGATTTAATATCACTGGATGTAATAGACTAATCAATATCAATTTTTAGATGAAAATGTAGCTTAACTGTTTACTGATATAATAACTTAGACGTAAAAAAATCTTATAGAGTAGTTGATTTTGGACGTTATTTGTCACCTTGTACTTACACCAACTCTTGGTCGTATAATAACTAGACGGAAAAAAATCTTATACAATAGTTGATTTTGGACGTTATTTGTCACGTTGTACTTACACCAACTCTTCCTCGTATTTCTGTTAGGTGTGGTATTCTCACTTTGCAGTCATTTATTTTGCTCAAGTAGTAAATGTGCGTGGCGAAGTGATGTGCAAGGAATGTATAGGCCCGCTGGTACCAGTAAGCTCGTAATGGCTGCAGCCTGCACATATAGAAATCAAATTGCCGGTGATGGAAAATCCTTGTGTTCACGACCATTCCAGCTGGTACATTCTCTTTATCGTTCGGCATTTCCTTAGTGAGACAATCTCCATGCATACGCGTCCCAACAAAAGCCTCGTGTAATCACTACTTTCTTACACTTCAATCTTCTCGACTTCCACGCAGAGATCTCCGCCCTATTCTTCTCTTCTCCTCTGCATCGGATATGCCATATCTGGATTCATCGAAGCACAGAATATCTGTTTTCCTTGGAAACAACTGTTCAAGATCCATTCTACTAACGTTATTAGGGTTTTGGCTATCAGTTGGTTTCAGTTTTTCTATGCTTTTCCATTTGGAATAGTGTCTGAGAATGGCAGACTCTGGGCAGAAGCAGTTAAGATCAGAAAGTGCAGAAAAGAAGAATATGGATCAGCTCTTAGCCGTAGTGTGGTTGAAGGCCAGAGAAGAAGAAGCATACGCCGTAGCAGCCAAAGCGTATTCTCTCCCACCTGGCATGGTGGAGGACATGTTCGTTAAGCCCGAAGACGTTGCTGTTGCCCGATCAGCCATTGATGAAGACGAGGAGAGCCATCAGAAGAAAAAGGGAGTGGGCGAGAAGGTGAAGGAGAAACTGGGCAGCATGAAGGATACTGTGATTGGACACCATGATCACGTAAAGGAAGGTGGAAACCCTAGCTCGAAGGTGGGATGCATTGATACGGTGAAAAATTTAGTAAGCGGGCCGAAGCCAAAGGAAGACAATTATGAAGAGACTGAACTGATGGTATCTGCTTCTCTCGGCTCACCGGGGGAAACACTCGACTCTCCCAGAGAGCGCGGCTTCATTGATACGTTGAGCACCGACACAGAGCGAGGTGTTCATGGCGACCGTCGAGTCGGAGGTGAACGGCTTAAATCAAATTGAACGACGGATTATCCCATTCACTATATGTGAGGGTGATCTTTTCAATTCTAGAATTTTTTAACTGCATATTGCCCTTCATTTGCACGCAGCAAGAAAGGGCATCGCAGAGAGGTAACAGAATTGATTCACCCACAAACCCAGTTTATGAAAAATTGAAGAAATTTTATTTAAATACAGAGTCTGGTCCTCAATCATGGCTGGAAATCAGCAAAGTTCTAGACAATCTTAAGCCTGCACTGGAGGAGGAGAAGAATAATAATAAGGAGAATCTACTAAGGAGTAGATATGGGGAATCTGAGAGCAGGGGAGGAGGGAGCTGGCGGGATAGAGAAGGGGAGGAGGGAGGAGGCTGCAGGAGGAGGGGGAGGATGGTGCATGCGGCCGTGGGGAGGGGCGGCCAAGGGAAGGGGAGGGGAGGTGGAGGGAGGCGACGAGGTCGCGGGAGAGAGTAGGGCAGGAGGCGGAGGAGGTCGGCGGCCGGAGGAGGCAGCAGGGGAAGCATAACCATACACGTGGTAGGATTTTATTTGCTTTATGAGTGAAGAATCTAGTTGATATGAATGGTTATTCTTCTCCACAGTGAAATGCCTGCGCCTATAACTTAAATATAACATTTTGTTTTTTAGTAGAAAATTTATTTCTTGATAAAAATTTTTATTTTTTACCATGTAATAAAAATAAATATTTGCTTGTATAAAGAAAAACAAATCATATAAATAGACTCATCAACATAAATGAAAGGTATTTAAACCATTTAGAAGATATTTTGTGAAAACAATACGCGATAGTGTTTATTATTTAAATTTGAGAATATTTTCGTTTCAATTTGCTCTTATCTTACGGAAAAGAGAAGGTAAGGTCTTCTATTCTTTTTTGGAGAAAGGAAATAGGTTACTTTTATCTTTATCCTTTTCTTTTTTCACTTATACCAATGAATTACCTTAACTCCTCCCTAATGGATCACTTAGCCTAACTGATAATGAATAACTACCTACTTCCTTGGCAACGAATTACCTCCTTTTAAAACTAAGTAAATAGTGTTTAGGCATAACGGAAGTCAGAAAAAGTAAATCAGTCTCTTTTTCATCATTATATTTGATCATAATTATTTTACATATAATAATAATTGTATATTTAGAGCCTATGGTTGTTTTATGCATAATAAGCATTGGTTTTAGACCTACACTAACATATCTTACCCTCGGAAAAATGTAATTGGATGTTATCTAGTATTAAATTAAGAAAATGATCATGTCTCAAATAAATGTCCCACTGCATTCACTCCCTAGCGCTCCAAGCATATATATATGTATATATAACTTAACCTTCATGAAGAAAATTAATTCATATTTTGTACACAAAAGGTAAAAAATAACACAACCAATGTTTAAAGAGGACTTAAGCTATCATCTATTCAATTGACTCAAGAAAAGAAATTAGGAATTTTTGTCCATAGAAAGTTTAAGCTAATTTACTCAAGAAAATAAATTAGGACTGTTTGTCCATAAAAATTTTAAGCGAATTGTTCTAGAAGAAATTAGATTTTTTTCCACAAAATTCCTATATTTCTATAGCTTTTGTCTTGAAGCAATAACTGTAGCTTCTATCTTGAAGCAATTGTTGTTAGCAACTGTGGGAACATTGCCACCTCATGGATCTTGTTAATTCATCTTCGTTTGTTATCAAAGACATCCAAAGTAGAGTAAGATATAAATCATAGAACCCCCCATAAAAAATTGGTGGATAAATCCATAGTGGTACTTGAATCCTGGTCTTACATTATATAATTGATCCTCCAAATACAAGAGAGTGATAAATAACTTTTTCAATATGGCAGTTCAATGTTTGAAAGTAGAGGGTGATTATGATGACATTTAGTTATGTCACATTATGTTATGAAATATTGATTCAATCCCGCTTTTAACAAAAAAAGATCGTTCTTAGTCTTGAGTTCAAATGATAATTAAGTTTGAGCTTTATTTAAGTAGGATCCAAGTGTAAAGGTCAAAGAAGGCTTTGGTCTTGAATTCAGAAACCTAGGTTCATCTTAATATCAAATCTATCAAGCGTTGAAGGGGATAAAATTCCTTGAGATGCAAAGCTTTCCTCAAGGAATTGCACTCTAAAAAGGTTTGCACCTAAATGGATTTGATATGTCTCAACACTAAATAAATCCAATGTTAAGATGGATGTATGATGGTTTATTTATTATAATGATCCGATATTACTAAATATTTGGTGGTATGGATATGGGATTCTTATCGCTTTTTCTGTCTTTGGGTATTCTATTCTTCAATATTTGAAAGTGATTTTCTTAGCCTTTATCAAGTTAAAGATAGACTTTGATCTCCTTTTCTAATTTTTTTGTTTTCTCATTTTTAATGAGATCACCCTTTTTTGGATTTAATTTATTAATTTTAATGGATGCACCTAATTACTTTATGTGAAAGGTTCATTGATTACAAACAGTAAAGAGAAACAACAAACAAAAATACTAATGACATTTAAACATTATTATTTTTCGGCCATGATCATTATTATTAATTTATTTTTAGTCTTATAAAATATTATATTGGACCAACATATGAAGACATATATGTTACAATCTTTTCAATATAATTTGGGGAGTAAAATATAATATGAATCTATTTGGTAATTACATTGATGTTTGTCCAATTCAATGCATATCTTTTTTTAATTTAATTGTGAATTTACAATATATATGCTGTCATGTATTATAAACATGACACATCTTACCCACCTAAGTTTTTCATAATTATTAATCCAAAATTATGTAAAGTAACAACAAAATATTGCATATTATAGAGAATATAAATGCACACACAATAACCAATATATCAATGTCACTACACATACATGTATATGAATGCCATGGCAAGTGATACAATTGAGTAATGCCACCAATAAATAAAAAGGTCATGATATATAAGGGTTTATGCCTATGATTATCATAAACAATAATAATAATATAATGCTATGGATGAAGACCATGTAGAGGTTCTTCATGTGCATCCCAAGTATTACTTGCCTAAATATAATGCATGATAGTTACAAACCTAGTAAATATATCATTTTAAAATTGAATGCTTCATTACATTTTTTAGATATCTCTCTCATTCATATATATATATATACCCATTTGATCTCTTCGAATCACCAATTTCCAAGCAATCCCTCTACATAGTCATTCCCTTCAAATTGGTCAATTCAAGTAAATTCAAGTAATGTTGCACTGGGGAGTAAGCAATCCATAATTTTTATTTTGAAAAATAGTTGTCCAATTGCTAAATTAGACTCGACACTTCATTTGGATCCTAATGACAAATCACAACCTCAACTTCAATGACATAGACAATTTTTAATAAATAGTAAGGACACATCTTCACCCGTTAAATATTGTGTAATGCATAATTTAATACAAATTTACAACTAACCATTATGTGTGAACATATATAAATATATTATCTAGATGCTAAACCACATTTTACCATTTATTCTGACACTCTTCCTCTTTGCAAATTAGCTATTAACTTATATCCAACGCCAAACCATCTTTGGATAACTATCTATAAACCAACACATTTCTTTCTCTAAAAACATGTTGAAAAAGGCTAAGCAACATTAAATACGGATTTAATAATTTGGATTTTTTTAAAATTGATCTTAGTAGAGAATTGTCTAAATATTTTCCCCTCTCCATCCATTTTGTCACCACTCAAGTATCCCTAAAATCTTGGATTTTCATTTTGTCACCACTCAAGTATCCCTAAGATATTGGATTTTGTGAGCACCCATTTTTGTTGTTGTTAGCATAAGTTAATTTTAGAGCCATAATCTCTCGAAAGTTGTTTGTACCCCTACTTAGGCCTACGTTGAATTTTAATACATGAGTTTCTAACATACATACTAGTACATCTCGTACTCCACAAAATTATATGTGGTTCCCCTTGAGCCACATCTTCAAGGTAAACTCATGCACTTAACCTATCAATGTTTTCCAAGATCTACCTTGGAGGCTTCTTAACTTAAGTTGTTTCAATTTATTAAGAATGCTCATGATTAGAGTGGCACAATATATACATAAGATGAATTTTTCCTCAAACATATTTGCATAATGTTATGCTAGCAACAACACCTCATAGTTTTCTTTCTTATGAAGACAATTTGTAAAACCCCTCTACATTTCATAATTTCAAAATTTTCCTTCACTCCAAATTTCCAAATTTCCAATGGATACATCTAATTCCATCTAAAAATGATGTATTTGATCCATCACTCCCATAAATAAGATTACTTATTCCTTGAAGAGAAGATTATTTTACTTATAAATCTTAACCTTGTATTGCACTCTTTAAGTTATTTGAATAACCATGGGTTAAACCTATTCCAATTGCAAAAGATATGCCCCTTCAGACATATCTCTCCTCCATAATCTTTTCCAAAATGCTTCGACTATGTGATATATCGCAAGCCAAAACGATTTACCACAAGCAACACACCGAAAATTACAATCTTCAAAATTCTCCCTCGTTATGAAATGTTGCTTATCTCAAATTCAAACTTGTTTGGATACGATATGTCAGTGTGGTTGACATACGTGATATGCAGTCAACTATCGAAGAAGTCTCTTCGAACATGATGGATACGGTGAAAGGTCTTGTGTCATGCGAAATTTTGCATGACATAAACACTTCAAGCTAGCAATAAGTAGCTTGACTTGCCCCCATTGCTGGGATTTCACTTCTATCTTACCCATCATACTATTTTATTTGACGTTTTAGTACTTAAAATTCCCCTTTAATAAACCTTTTTCCCAAATATGTACTTGTTAATAATAACACTTTAGTATATAAGTTACCTTCTGCAATGAAGTTTTAAAAATTGTGATGGTTGGAATTTAAAAGTATAAAACAAGGCATGATGTAAGTGTGATGTCCCCTTCCATCAATCCGACTTAAGGTGTAATACCCCAAAAATATTATTATGATTTTTTTTTTTCTTATTTATTTTGTAAGAGTTATTTAAAAACTCAAACACTTTGCACAACAAACTATTCTTTTTATTAAATAAAAGAAAAGAGGGACTTGGAGAATTCAGCTAAATGAGGAGAAACCACCATGGCACAAGAGAATATGTGTAAGAAAGCTAGAGAGATATTTACTAATCAAATCCAATCTAAAACTCAACAACCACACAAGATCCTAAATCATAGGGATTTAAGGAAGATTGGAGAATTGATTGGGATGGCACAAGAACCAGGGAAAAACTATAAATAGTAGTGCACTGAGATAGTATGGGACGCCATGTTGTGCATAGAGGAATGGGTTGAGTGTTCTCTCTTTTCATAAATCCATTTGCTTGTTAGAGACTCTCGAAGAAAGTGCCACGAGGAAGTAATTGCTTGCATTCTAATGCAGGGAAGGAATCATCGCCGAATTGTTCGATATGGTATGGGTAAAGTATTTATTTATTTATTATCTAAACACAATATGAACAAAACTCTGCTCCTATAATTAGTATACGAGTACTTTGTTTTATCGCTATCATAAGAGGGATTTTTGAGCTGAATTGTTGTCATAAATTTGTCAGGCTTGATCTATGATAAGCGAGAGCGATGTACAGATATGTATAAATTCTTTTCAAACTCGAAGATTTAATGCAAAACCCTTTTTTTTATTTAGTATTGGGTGATCATATTTCCGTGTGGTCAGAGATCTGATGCCACTATCTTCATACAAAACCTTGGCGTAATAAAGTAAGTTCTGCGGGTCTGAGGCATTTAAAATCCTGATTAGAGAAATAAAATTTTGGAACCCTCAGATCAATACCGATCTCAGAGGTCCACGCTAGTTTGAATAATTATAATTGTTTTGTAAATATACACTCATATCTATACAAAGCTAAAGTAAGAAGTTAATAGATCAAGATTTAGTTTCTGTCTTTCTTGACTAATATCTGGTTTCTGTTGCTTACCCGGAGCTAAATAAATTCCCAATAAATACGAATTTACCTAGAACCAGATCCGTGGATAAAGAATTGGATTTATTTTATCACACAGATCTGTTAGCGATCAAACGATCATGGCGATCAGGATCGGAAAAATCTTTACACTGCACAAGATTGGAAAAATAATCACGATCAAACCTATGCAGATAAATTTAGAGTATAATTAATGAATGGATTTCTGGGTTATATCGCTCAGAGAATTTTTACCATGATACGAAATTATTATTGTTAAGCCAAACCCACTAAGTACTGAGAGTTTCTCTCTGTTGGTCATACCAAATTACCATATCTTACACTATTTACATCACGACTCAGTAAGTAAGCGTTGGCTCAGCTAGGTGGGTATGCCGCATGAAAGACAGATACATCTAATGAATGTCCATTCCATTTAGTAGTTTAAAACAATATTTAAATTACTAAAGGTTTCGCACCTCAATCATCCAAATCTGTTTAAAGAAAATAGAACAAAAGTAAAATAATCCTGGGGTCGAGTTATTAAATGGCTCTAGCAAGTTGCACGATGACTCCATAATAGAGCTCTCAGTTATCAAACAAATCAACGGATCCTTATACTAAACCTTAACGTCAAGAGATCGGTTAGTTTAATCATTGTTCCTTTAAACAATTATGGATGCCAATAACGCCTGTTGCGTGTGTCAATATCAAACAGTTTTTCATATTAATTGACAACTGGAGTTTGTGAGTTCCATCTACGGCGGTTGTTCCTTCCTTTCTTTTAACACCTTAGATTAGAATCAGACTTATTTTTTCTACTGTAAACTCTTTTCTTCAGTCGTTTGGTTGACCGCTCACAAAACACTTGTTTTTTTTTTGGGGGTGAGGGGACGGTATAGTGTATTAATGCCAAGTTAGCCTTGTGAGACGTCCCGATGATTCACTTTAGTTCTGACGTTATCTCGCGATATCTGCGGGTCTATGTTTTTTTTTCTTCACAATTCGGACCCACTTTTCTCTACGATTGACTTGCCACCCATCATGACCTTGTGAAGCTTCAGAGTTTGATATCTCGATGTATATAAAACTTTGGTTTATGGAGCATCGACTGAGGTAGTTGAACTTTAATGAATTGGAATGTTATATAAGATAATAGATTTAAGCTATTTTAAAAAGTACTATAAATATACCTATAAACTCAAGTACAGGGATTAGTCACTAAGGAGAACATTTGAAATGACTCTTTAAGCTATAAATTTCCACCGAAGGGAAATTAAAGAAAATTTTATATATATGTATATTATGGGAAAAAGATCAACACACAACATAGATGGAATCTAGTCCCGTCAAATCTGTTTGTGTGTGAGTATTTTGGAAGTTGTTACATGTAATTAAGAAAATTGTCTCTTAACATTATGTTTAGTAATTGATAAAATTATAGTAAACTATATTATTGTGGAAATAAATTCGACACACAAATATATATATATGTTTGGTCGATTTATATATATATAAACTTTATATATATATATATATATATATATATATATATATATATATAAAATCCCTAGTTACTATATGATAGGAATATAACTGCTAAATTGTCATATTTATATGTACGTATGGAATTCCAATTAGAAGTGTTGTTTTATGAAGTGTTGCTCTCATTATCCCTTTGTCCAAGAAACAATCAAATCTCCTTTTTTTATGTGATCAATGCTTTGGTTGTTGAAAAATAGGAGTATATATATATCAATATGCTTAGAAGCAAAGAGTAAGTCTTAAATTATTAAAGTAAAAGATATATGCTTTATGAATATATTAATGAACACAATTATGTTGTGTGGGACAATTATGTATAAGAAAATACATGAAAGTATGAATCCTTAATTTAGAAAAGAAAATCTTGTATATTTACCGTAACTATAATTTTTTTTTTATTTTTTTCGAAAATTTGTAGTAATTGAGAGTGTTACATGTGGTATTAGAGCTTAGATTACGAAACTTGGCCTTATGGTGTCCACTAAGCATTATGAAAAAAAAAACTAATTTTGTTTAAATGTTGTTCTTCTAGAAGAGATTTTTGAGTTACTAAACTACATGAAGAAATGACGGGAAGACAATCCCCTACCCCACCTGTATGGATTGAACTTAATGATGAGAATAACAATGTGAATAATGAGATTTCGCAAATGGTAAAATATTTACAAACTGAATTAATGAACTTTAAGACTGAACATGAAAGGGTACTGAAAACCCAAGAAGACTTGAAAGAAGCCCTGCTATATAAACTGAATTAGATGACTAATGATAAGAATAGAAAGAAAAGTAAACAAGAAAACTCATCCTCTGATTGTCCCTCTTCTGACGAAATCCCTTTATCTAGTGAATTAGAATATTCTAGTGATAGCTTCGAGGGCAGATATAGGAAGAAAAGAAAATATAAAGATGAGCTAACCAGAGAATTTAGAAAAATAAAGCCTCCTACCTTTGACGACGAAGTCAAAAATGGAGAAGAAGCTGAGGCTTGGCTCTCTGAGATGAAGAAGTACTTTACTATGTACAATTATTCCAACTATATGAAGGGAAAAATGACCATCTTCAATCTAATTGGAAAGGCTCAGATTTGGTGGCAAGACTTAAAACGATAAAAAAAAAGTTAATGATAGAAAAGTAAGCTGGAACTGGTTTAAAAAGGAATTTAAAAGAGAATACCTCTCAGAATATTACCATGAAGGGAAATCTAAGGATCTTTATGAGCTAAAAATAGGATCCATGTCTATGCATGATGTATGTACTAAATTCTTATCCTTGTTAAGACATGTGCCTTACCTAAACGAAGAAAAACCTAAAATTCAAAGATTTCTAGGTTGCTTACCTAAATTTTATAAAGAAAAATTGGAGTTTGATGAACCAAAAAATTTGTATGAAGCAATGAGGAAGGCTAAATTAACATATGATCAATCCAAGAGTAAGAATGAAAACCCTTATAACTTCAAGAGAAGAGATTGAAGTAATTTTAAGAGAAGAGAATTCAAACATTTTAGTAAACATAAGAGTTTTTAGAGAAATACCTTTAAGGACAACCAACAAACAATAAAAATTGATTATAAACAACCAATGAGAACTGCTGAGTATAAAGATAATCTTTTTAATAAGAAGAAAGAATAAATAAAAAGAGAACGTTTGTCGTGTTGGGGATGTGGTGAGAGTCATTTATATCGGGACTCTCCTCATAAAAAGGATAATGGGAATATTCACATAGTCCAAGAAGTAGCCACAGTTGGAGAGGTTGGTCGGAACAAACCGCATATTAGTGTCACTTTGGACAACCATCAAGCGGATTATCAACCGTCCATGATCAGGGTAGATGGTAACATCTTTGACCAACCTATTTCCATACCAATTGATTTTGGATCTAATTTAAGTTATATTTCTCGTAAGTTGGTAGATTTATGTAAAATAAAAAGATATGATTTGAAAGGTCATGGTTAGTGCAATTAGCCACAAGAACAAAAATAAAAGTAACCAGTTTTATTTCTAGTTGTGAAGTTCATATGCAAAATTTGATTACAAAAGTAGATTTGAATATTTTTCCATTAGGATCTTATGACATATTAATTGGCATGGATTGGCTAGAAAAACATAGAGTTGTGTTAAATTGCTTTGAGAAAATTTGTAATTGTATTGATGAAAATGGTGAAAGTAAAATGGTTAGAGGGATTCCAAAAACGGTTCTTACTAGAAAAGTATCTGCTTTGCAATTGAAAAAGTGTGCTAGGAAAGGATGTAGGTTGTTTGTTGTACACATCACCAAAACTAACGATGATAAAACAAAACCTAGTTTAGATGATTCTCCTCTTTTAAATGAATTTAAAGATGTCTTTCCAGAAGATATACCTATACTACCACCGAAGAGAGATATTGATTTTACCATTGAGTTGGTACCGGGAGTGGTACCTGCCTCAAAGGCTCCTTATCGAATGAACACACCTAAGTTGGTAGAATTACAATTACAATTGTAGGAATTAATAGATAAAGAATATATAAGACCGAGTGTGTCTCCATGGGGAGCGCCCGTTTTGTTTGTTAAAAATAAATATGGCACGCTAAGGATTTGCATTGATTACAAACAATTAAATAAAATGAAAATTAAGAATATATACCCTCTCCCCCACATCGACAACCTATTTGATCAAGTTAGGGGAGCATCGATATTCTCTAAAATTGACTTAAGGTCCATATACCATCAAGTACGAATTAATGACGAGGATGTTTATAAAACTACATTCAAAACAAGGTACGGGCATTACGAGTTCTTGGCTATACCATTTGGCTTGACCAATGCCCCAACCACGTTCATGTGTTTGAGGAACAACGTCCTCCATAAGTACTTAGATAAATTTGTAATAGTGTTTATTGATGACATCTTAATATATTCCAAAAATGAGGAGGAGCACAAAGAACACCTAAAGTTAGTCTTACAAACCCTAAGAGAACATAAGTTGTATGCGGAGTTTAGTAAATGCGAATTCTTTCAAGATAAAATTCAATAACTAGGCCATGTAATATCTAAGGAAGGAATTTCTGTAGACCCATATAAAATCAAGGAAATAAGTGATTGGCCAGTTCCTAAGGATGTAACCAGGATTCAATCCTTTATGGGGATCACGGGTTACTACCATAGGTTCATTGAGGGGTTCTCTAGAATTGCTTACCCAATAACTTCACATCAAAAGAAAGGAAATAAATTCATATGGTATAATAAATGTCAGGAAATCTTTGAAAAACTTAAACATTTACTGACCACAGCACCTATTCTAAGAATAACAGATCCGTACAAAGACTTCGTTGTATGTACGGATGCCTACTTAGAAGGGTTAGGTGGCATGCTATTGCAAGAGGATTATGTAATAAGTTATGAGTAAAGAAAACTTAAACAACATGAACGTAACTATGCGACACACAACTTGGAACTAGCTTCCATAATACATGTATTAAGGATGTGGATACACTACTTACTAGGAAGATAATTTACGTTAATGTTTGATAATATAAGCTTAAAATACTTATTTGATCAACAAAGTTTAAAGGCTCGCCAAGCAAGGTGGTTATCCTTCTTGAGTGAGTACGACTTTGAAATTAAACACATTAAAGGAAAATAAAACAAAGTGGCAGATGCTTTCAGATGGAAAGCCATTCCACATAGTTTGGATGCTTTTAGTAGTTATAAAACAAACCTTGAAGATTTGATAAAAGATGCAGATAAAAATGATGAGGAATACCTAAAAATTAAACGATAGTAAGAAAATGATCTTAATGGAAACGAATCCTCAAGTTACTCCATAAGCTCAGAAGAGTTATTAGTCTATAAGAATCAGTTATACATACCTAATTTAGAAGAAGTTAAACAATTAATCATGAATGAGTTACATAAGAAACCATATTTCGGACCCTTGGGATACCAAAACTAATGAAAAGCTATTATTGGCCTAATATGAAGAACGATGCTGCAAATTACCTAGCCAGATGTATTTTTCATGTCAACAAGTAAAAACATAACATCAATATCCTGTCAGATTACTTCAACCCTTACCTATTCCAGAATGGAAATGGGAGATAATAAGTATGGAATTTATAACAGGATTACCTAAAATGAATAAACAACATGACTCTATAATGGTAGTTGTTGATAAGTTAAGTAAAGATGCACATTTCATACCCGTGAAATCGACCTTTAAATCCATTAACATAGCTGATATTTTTATGAAGTAAATATTTCGTTTGCATGGTCATTCGAAAGTTGTAATTTCTGATAGGGATGCAAAATTTACAAGTAACTTTTGGAAATCCTTGTTTAAAGGACTAGATACACATCTGAATTTCAGTAATGCTTATCATCCCCAAACTGATGGGAAAACTGAAAGAACTAATCAAGTGTTAGAAGATATACTGCGAATGAATGTAATGGATAAACCAGGTAAATGGGAAGAGTATTTGCATTTAGTAGAATAAGTTTGCTTATAATAATGGGTATCAAGATTCACTAAAAAGGAGTCCATTTGAAGTCTTGCACATGGTCGAAAATGCCACACTCCTGTGTCTTGGGATAACCCTTTTGACAGGATTGTTCTAGGACCCAACATGTTAAAAGAGATGGAACAGATGGTGAAAGATGTGCAAAAAAACTTAAAAGTTTCCCAAGATCGACATAAGAGTTATGCAGATTTAAAAAGAACTCCAAGAGACTTCAACATTGGTGATCATGCATATCTAAAGGTAAAGTCGAAAAAGAGTGCCTTGAGCTTGGGAAGGTGTTCCAAGATGGGACCCAAGTATTGTAGACGTTTTGAAGTGTTAGCTAAGATAGGTCTAGTAGCCTATTAGATTGCATTCCCCCTAATATAAAAGTGCATGATGCATTTCATATTTAATTAAAAAAAAGTATATACATGGCGCTACTCATATAATTAACTGAAATGTGATTCAGGTAGAACCCGAGGGTGAGTTCCAGACCGAACCTTTCTGCATTCTAGATAGTAAGGAATGTATGCTACAGAATCAAGCCATCGTTCAAACAAAAGTGAAATGGAAGCACTTCATCCTTGAAGAGGCAACTTAGGAAATGGAGGATAAAATCTGAGAAGAATATCCCTCCATGTTCCAGAATGAGCAAGAGAGCTCAGAATAAATAACACCGAGGACGGTGTTAAAAATAAGTGGGGGAGAAATGTAATACCCAAAAAATATTATTATTATTATTTTTCTTATTTATTTTGTGACAATTATTTGTATGTAAGAGTTATTTAAAAACTCAAACACTTTGCACAACAAACTATTCTTTTTATTAAATAAAAGAAACGAGGGACTTGGAGAGTTCAACTACATGAGGGGACACCACCATGGAACAAGAGAACATGTGTAAGAAATCTAGAGAGATATTTACCAATCAAATCTAATCTAAAACTCAACAACCAAACAAGATCCTAAATCATAAGATCCTAAATCATAGGGATTTATGGATTGATTGGAGATTTGATTGGGATGGCACAAGACCTACGAAAAAACTATAAATAATAGTGCACTTAGATAGCATGGGACGCCATGTTGTGCATAGAGGAACAGGTTGAGTGTTCTCTCTTTTCATAAGTCCATTTGCTTCTTACAGACTCTGGAAGAGAGTGCCGTGAGGAAGTAATTGCTTGCATTCTAGTGCATGATGGTGATCTAGCTCGAGGGTGGAGCTGGAAAAACAACGAGTTGCACTCTTCTATGGTTGGGAGGAGATGAATCTCCAACTTGTCCTTTACACTGTTTTCAAGTAAGTAGGATGTTATATGTTGAAAACTATGAGTGTAAATATTTCTCTTCCCATTGATTTCTGGTTATTATTTTGTTTATGAGGGAAGCCATGGTGGATTTATTAAGTGTTAAGGAGTTTACTGTTATCATTGTAACATGCCCATATTTAACTGAGTTAGTAATTAGTGAACAATCACAAAAAGAAAAGATTATTCATCTATATGTTTCATCTTACTCTTAAAAATACAAGACTAGTTACCTGAGGTTTGAGGTTTGATCATAGGAAGACATAACTAGAAAAATGTAAATCACAACCTTACACAAGTTATTAATGTTACACTAAACATGTGTATTCTCACATCCTTACATACATCCATATCATCAGTAAGACAATGTGCATAATAATGGAACTATTTATACATTTCAACAAAATCATTTACAAAAACCAACTCATGACTATTTATCTAGCTTGACATCTTCTAAACCACTCAACAATGGAAAGTACTTATCTGGATCAATAGATTTGGATGAAAAAAACACCATAACATTACGGAGATTAAATACATAAGCTACACTTATACAAGAACAAAAGACATTAAATCACACATAGGAGAGAGACAGTTTTAGGTGGCTCGCCCGTACCCATGGGCTACGTCCACAAATATTTGCCCACATTTATTCCATTTATCAACTTAAAAGATTACATTCTGCAACTCCGGTATTAAAATTTTCTCACTTTCTCACTACCTCTCCCATAGAGAGTACTTCCTCAATATTCAACCAAAATGCCGAACCACTTACAGAGGCAGCTTAAAGTTATCATCAGCATACATCCAGAGAACTATATTGGATTTATTTATATAAGTAGTTGTTGGCGTTCCAATGCTAATATATAGAACTTCTCTCTAGGTTAATATCTCGATCTTGACATTCTACGAAAATCCCCAAATTACTAAAGAGGCCTAAATGAAAAACCACCAAGTTAGGTCTTCTTAAGTTACAAGCAACAAGGGTAAAACATGGATCGCTATCCATAAAAATATGTCGAAATAAAGAAAAAATGAGAACGCTATAAAAGTCACTTGCTAGAACTTTATCCCGAATCCAGGTTCTAAACGAAACATAAGAAGAACACGAGAAAAGAGGACATAACCTCATACAGGGATTTCTTCTACCAACTCGATACCGGGGTTGCTCAACCCGAGATCTGAGTTTCAAAAGAATAAATCTTCATTTTTCAAAGGCAACACATTGTTACACACAGACTTCCTTTGCAGCAAGTTCCTATAAGCAGAGGTCCGATATTTTTAAAAGGGAGTAAAAAAAATTTAGACATACTGCGGGTATAAGAAAGAGACCTTGGTCTCTAACCAACGGGATCTCCAATGAGCTAGAACTACTACAACCTACAATGGTCAACGTTTAATAATGCACAAAAAATAAAACTAACCCGATACCCAAGATTCAGGGCAGGGAGGTCCTGGTATCGACTTCTTTCCCTGTGACTGGTGCTACCCAGTTTTTACAGGGAATGCTTTAACAAAGAAATGACATACCACCTCAGTTCCTACAGGGGTCAACAAAATAAGCAATAATATCGCAGATCTACCACACCATGCATCTTCCTGAGGTCAACGAGATCTATCTATCAAGCATAAGCAAATACGAAATCTGCATATAGGAAACTAACACTCAAGGGTTTAAGTTATTGCATGTGCTGGAAAAAGTACAAATGATGACAGGAAGATCCGCATGGGCCTGAACCTACTACCAAGATTAACATGAGAAGACTCACACCGCAATACTTATTTACGGTTCAAGTTTTAGCAGATCGACACTGAAAAAAAAAAGTATATAAAACAAGGTTCAACAAAATAGACTTACAGGGAATGGCTTATCCCATGAGTTGAGTATGACGACAAGTATTTTCTTTATACGGAGAGTAATATAGTAGATAACTTGAAGGTTAATGCCTTCCTGGAAGCAATAATAATAACAACAAAACAATAAGCAGATATTAACTAAAACACATTCATACAGAGAGTACAACTCTGTCAACAGATATCACAACAACATAGTTTAGATAACATGCAATCCTACGGAGAAATCTTATATAACAGGGGTCTCTTGGATCATTGCGATCCCATTGTAGCATAATGTATGTAACCCTGATCAATAGAGATCACGCTATACTAAGACAAAGATCAACACAAAATACTCAAACAAGAAAAAAAAAATGAAAGAAGCACTACAAGAAAAAGGGCATTTTAGCCTCACATTAGCACCACTATTTGTAAAGGATTTGAGAAATTCTCAATTTTCATATAGTGGTGCAAAAGTGGTGATAATGTGGGGATACGCAAGTGGTGCTAAGATTTATGGTGTAAAAGTGGTGTTTGTAAAAAAATTGATTTTGGTGTTAAATGAATATGTGGCATTCCATCGTGTATGGTGCAAACCACCAAAACCAATCCTAAGTGGATTGCAATTTTGTGGTGCAAAACACCAAAATTATTATTATTATTTAATATAGACAAACTTGTATATGGTGCAAAGCACCATAAAATAATAAATGACGCAAAACAAATATAAATCACATTATATATATATATATATATATGCGAGCAAAGCACCATAAAATAATAAATGATGAAAAAAATATAACTCATATTATTTATAAATATATAACAAGATTGATTATAAGTTGGTTATTTAGTATTTTTATTATTATTATTTTACAAGTGTATATAGTGTAAATCATCTTAACCTAACAAATAGGAAAAAAAAATACATCCATGTCATATTTAGCAATGTTGTGCTTTTATAGAAAATTTATTATTAATGTCATATATGGTTTAATGTAAATGCCAATTGTCATCCATAAAAATATATACATATAAAACAATTATATCAATTTTTTTTATTAAAAAATTCATTTTACTTATGATTAGAAAAAATACATATATTTTTTCCCGCTTCATAATAAAACCTAAATATAATTATTCAAAGAGTTGTTTATATTACTTCTTTAATAAATATATTTATAATGATATTAATATCACAAAATAAGTTTACATAAAATTAATCATTTTAATCTACAATAATCAAAATTTAATAATTCACTAAATTCAATATAAAGAAAAAAAATGATAATATTATTTGAACCCATTTACAATTAGTAAGGCAGGCCGGTCTATTTATTCTCCTCAAAGCGTGAGCAGATCGTAGGACCATCCCAGGAAATGGGAAGGTTATATATAGTTTACTCTATCATGATTAATATTTTATTCTCTCAAATACTGCACAATAAACCCTGTGCAGATGTGCTAGAATAGGCGATGGAGATCGAAGAATCCATGATTGGGTATCTTGCAAATGCTCGAGTTGAGATACCAGGTTAGGACCTATCTCAGGTTCAGAATAAGAATGCCACGCTTACGGAGAGGATTCAATATTTATAAATCTTATTATTATTTGTATGTAAAAATCATTAAAAAGAATCTTAATAAGTATGACCAATGATTTTTTTTTCAAGCTGAAAAAAAATTCCTTGCTACCTATGATTTTACATAGCCCAATGTCATAAATTAAAGTTAAAATATCCTCATAAGATATATATATATATATCCCAAAATGTGGGCGTATTTTACTAAAGGTTAATAATCAACACAACACAATATAATTTCATGGAATGAAACATACAAAACCAGCTCAGTAGATATTGCATGTCCACACAAAGGGGTGAACCACAGCATCCTCACATCTATCTGCACCGAAGTGCCACAGAATGAATACATAATTTTTCAGAAAAAAACGCTCACGGCTCAGCCAAAAAGGAACCTTCTGAAGGCCTCCCACTGGAAAGAGATGCAGGTCTGCAAGAAACTCATCTCTAATTAAAACACAAAGGAATAAACCCCTCCCTGAGTCAGCCTGTCTCCCCTGTAATTTCAACTTCTAATTTAGGAATTTGAGCAAAGTTACCCATCTTTATGGGTACCAATGAAGACGACCCACGAAGACACTGTGAGACTTGCATTACAATATGGTAAAATCTGGGTAAAGTAAAAAAAGAAGATTGGTATTGCGCTTTCCCTTTGACATTGCATCATATTGCAATAGACTGGTTTCAGAGCCTTTACTTAACCAAAGTAAAAGTGCTTATGAGAATCATTTTAGAGGGAATATTGCATACTGTGGAGTGATAAATAAATTGCAAGTCGGATCACTTCATCAAACAATGAAAAAACAAATTAGCATGAAATTATATAAAAGAATAAAAACATGAAATATACAGTTATTGGTACCATTACCAGATTTATTATTGCAACATTTAAAAAACAAATTAGTATGAAATTATATAAAAGAATAAAAACATGAAATATACAGTTATTGGTACCATTACCAGATTTATTATTGCAACATTTTTTGGCTGGCTTTAAGGATCAACTTGCGGACTTAGCAATATTATAACAGCCGCGGGCCCAACAAACCCCTGAATGGACCCCTGAAAAAAGGAACAGGTGCGGTTGTGGCAGATGGAAGGGCCTCTGGTCAATGAAAACCTCATTGGAAGGGCGGCGGAATGGCTCATCGACCAGCAAACCCATGTCCATACCCAAAATACCCCTCAACGACCCAGAAAGACTATCGGAACCAAACAGATTGCTTCCTGAAGGGCCCAACAAACCCCCGAATGGATGCCGAAAAAAAGGAAAAGGGGATGATCTGCCTCGTTGGATTGCAGATCCACCACAGAAGAAGAGCCAGCCCCGCCTGGACTGCAGATCCACCGTCGGAGAAGAGCAAACCTCACTTGATCTGCAGAGAATCGCCATAACTGCAGAACCTTCGCCATTCGCATGGGAGAGCAGAGGGAGGCTAGGTTTGTAACCCTAGCCGCTTGCACAATGATCAAAAGGGATCAATAGTCACACCTCCGTATCATTCTTCTTCGACGGCTTATAATAAGCTTATTCTTTGGGAAATAGAGGGAAAACATGTGTTAGCGGGAAAATGAGTTTTCTTTGGATTTTTAAATGTTTCTAATAATAGTATTAATAAACAATTTTAATAACTATTCTAATTTTCTTTCGATGGATGGAAAATGAAATTTTAATAACTATTATATTAATAAAACAATTTGAGTAACTGTTCTAATTTTTTAATTTTTTTAAATAAATTGAAAATGGAATTTTCATTTCTATTCTATGGTCAAAAACATTTTTTAAAGTTTCTAAAACATTTATTAACTATTTTAAAAAGCTGTATAATTTTTCTAATCTTAAAAAGACAAAAATTCCAAACATATAAAAAAATAAATAATTATAATTTAAAAAATAAAATAAAAAAACATTAAATTATTTAATACTAAAAACTGAATGTATAGATGAACATAGGCGTGTTCAATAATCACATCATTTGCATATCTTAAAGTAAGTAGAGCATGAAGTATTTTAACTTTAACTATATATTAACATATCCCTCATTAATATTAATATTTATTTTTTATATTAATATATTAAAAATATATATAATTGAAAATATGTTTTAAACAATGATTTTACGCTTTTTTTTCTTTGAAAAAAAAAATGTTTTAAACAATGATTAAAATAATGAGCAATCAAACTAATCTAAAATGTCTTTTTTTTTTTGGTATAATTGGAAGTAGTTTTGAGAGAATGGAAATAAATATGACCCAAGATATCTTTTATCCCAAAATAGGTAAGATAGGATCTCAAAGATTGATCTATTTGTTTTTAATTTTTTATAAATTAATTAAGTTATTCTAATTATATCAACTTAATTGTGGATTCGTCAAGTCCCACTAGCCCACTAGCGTGGTTGGTATTCGAGGGGTTTTGTTTGTTAGGAGGCCCAAGGTTTGAAACTTTGTGGTAATGGGAGGAAACACCAAAAATATCCATCCATACTAAGAGTTGGTATGGCCTAGGCCAAGTGCCATCCTCGGGTGATTTTGACGGCTTAGATGCCCCTGGGTTGTGGTTTCTTAGACCACATGCCACTCCTGCAAGTTACAGAGATTCGTGCATAGAAAAAAACTTAATCGTGGATTCATCTACTTAGTGAGGGATCAAATCTCTTAGGTGCACTCTGTCCTCAAGTTTTGACAATGTTAAAAATAGTTTGACCTTAGGTGATTTGATCCCTCTTGAGGAATGATAGATCTAGAGTTCAGATGGAACTAAGTTATCTTTTCAAAAATCCAGATCTATGAAGGACCACGAGGGATCAAAACAAAGCTAAAGTACAAATCTATCAATGCTTAAAATATGAAGATTAAGAGGGATATAATTTATTTTATTTTATTTTATTATTATATATTTTTATTATTATTCTCAATAAACCTATATGCACTCATTATTCAATGCAAGGAACATAACTAGAAATGAGGGGAGTGTATCTTCAAACAAAATCTATGTCTACATACATGGTGGATATGTTTTAGTCCCACTGTTCCATGATAATAATATTAGATGTCATAGATTTTTTGTGCAACCATTCATGAGAACAAGTTCCCACCAAAATAAAGTGTAGAGGAGGAAAAAAGATTCATATATGAGTGTCTATGTAACCATGTATTCTACCCAAAAATGGTGTTGGTTACTCTTATAATAGAGTTGTAACACCATGTAAATGGGCCATTGATCAATTCAAGTGTGTAATCCTAACATGCTTAACTAAGATAATACCATGGGGTGAAATGTGCAGCCTAAATATGTGTCTACATATTCTCATGAGCGTGACACACATCTATCATGATATGGAATTGATTGATTGCATGTTTGTAATTATAGAAAAATGGAAAACCCCCATGAAATTCACCCTAGAATTAGTAACGAGGTGCCATTAAAATCAAATAAAGAGAATCCCTTGTTTTTTAGTTTGTCAAATAAGTTTCATGGAGTATGTAGATAAGATGACTCACCTTGAAAGAATCGTTAATTTAATGGTTGATGTTTCCTCCTCCTCTACCACCATGAATAACAAAAACATTATCTCCAATTCATTATAGACTTTATGATGGCCTTACCTAAAATTGCTTCTTATTTCCATTTTGAATGCTAGTCCTCCACTTAATCTATCATTGCGTTATCCAACAAACTCTCTCACCTGAAATATTTTAGAATGTAGATGCATATTTGAACTGAAAATATCAATATTAAAGATTCAAAATTTTAACTTTTTCCTTGTTGCATTCCCTATAGTTTTACTTTTGGATTTGAGGCATGGGTATTTGAGGAATTTTTCATGGATTTAGATGCCTCAATGATTTCTTTAGGGCCAAAGGTATGGTTTTCTTCCCTAGGAATTCATTCCCAGGGCCGTAGGATAGGTACATATTGCTCAAAGCCACATAATGGCATGCATATCATCAATCATAGGCCAATGATACCCCTAGGATCCTATGTGTCGTCGGTGGAGACCTTCTTATCCTTGAATGGTTGGTTTGAAGATTCCTTTAGGGCTTGAGGTTTAGGTCTCCTCCATTGACCATGACCAAGGCCTCGAGACCATAAGACCTAGATATATATAACCATGGATACCATGCATGGTTCTTTGACGCATTATTCAAGGATCCAAATGCCTCAATGGTTTCTCTATGGCCAAAGGCATGGTCTTCTCTCATCGAATGTCATTCCCAAGGTCCTGGGACACCTACATAATTCTAAAAAACACCTAATAGTTCCAATATTCTCAATCATTGGCTAATGATAACCTGATTCCATGTGTGGTTGGTGGAGGCAACCTACTTAACCATACATGGATATAAGATTATTTTAGAGCCATAGGTTCAAGTTTCCTCCAATGACACTTTCCAATGCCCAAGGGCCACAAGACCTAGATACATCGTGCCATAGATACTACTACAAAGTCATGCATAGTGCTTCAAGGAAGTGTTCATGGCTCTGGATGCCCCAACCATTTCTTTAGGGCCAAAGGCATCATCTTCTTCCTTGGAATACCATTACCAAGGCCTTGAGAGACCTACATACTTCTCAAAAACACCTAAGGTCACTGACATACTCAATCATAGGCCAATGATGCACTCATAATGCCATGTGTCTGGGTTAGTGGAAGCAACTTCCTTATCCTTGGATGGCTAGAAGATTCCTTTAGGGATCGAGTTTTAGGTGTTCTCTGCTGACCATGTCCAACACCCCAAGGTTAGAAACCTCGAGACATAGTTCCATGGATACCCCTACAAAGTCATGCATGGTGCCTTGATTCATTGTGCATGGCTATGAATGCCTCAATAATTTATTTAGGTACAAAGACATGGTCTTCTTCCCTAGAAGATCATTCCCAAGGCCCCGAGACATGTATATATAACTACTCAACACTAGCTAATGGAATTGACATCCTCAATATTAAGCCAATTATACCCTTAGGAGGCCATGTGTTGTTGGTGGAGGAAAAATTCTTAGCCCTGGATTGATAGAAAATTCCTTTAGGGATCGAGTTCCAAGTCTCTTCACTTTACCATGTCCAATGCCCCAATTCACCAAGCTTGGACGCATAGTGCCATGGATACCCTTTGAATTCATGTGTGGTGCTTTGTGGAATTATTAATGGGTTTGGATGCCTAAATGATTTTTTTAGGGCCAAATCCATGGTATTCTTCCATGGAATGCCATTCCCAAGGCATTGAGACACATACATATTTCTCAAAACCACCTAATGGTACCTGCATTTCCAATCATAGGAGAATGACATATCTGTAGGATAGTATGTGTGGTTGGTGGAGGAAACTTTCTTATCCACAGATATCTAGACTCTTCCTTTAGGTCCCTAAGTTCAGGTGTCCTCCATTGACCATGTTGAAGTTTCTAAGGCCACAAGACCCAAATACATAGCTCCTTGGATACATCTACGAATTCATTGATGGCATTTTTCATGACTCTATATTCCTAAATGATTTATTTAGGGCTAAAGGCATGGTATTTTTCCATATAGCACCATTTTGAAGGCCCTAAGACACATGCATACTTCTCAAAACAACCTAATAGCATCGACATCCTCAATCATAGGTTAATGATACCCTAAGAAGGCCATGTATGGTTGTTATAGGAAACCTTCTTAGACCTGGATGGATAACATTTTCCTTTATGGCATGATATTTGGGTCTCATCCCATGACCATGTTGATGCTCCCATGTCCCCAATAGTTGAATACATAGTGCCGCAGTTACCCCTACAAATTCATGCGTGGTGATTTGAATATTGTTTCATGGCTCTTAATGCCTCAATGGTGTCTTTAGGGCCTAGAGCATGGTATTTTTCCCTAGAATGTCATTCCCAAGGTCTTGAGACACATACACATTTTTGAAAACCACATAATGGCACCGATATAATCAGTCATATGCCAATGAAACCCTAAGGAGGCCATGTTTGGTTGGTGTAGGAAACATTCTTAGACTTGGATGGATAGAAAATTTCTTTAGGGCCCAAGGTGTAGGTCTCTTCCATTGACCATGTCCAAGACACCAAGGCCCCGAGACCAAGATACATTGCACCATAGATATGGTTGCAAAGTTATGCATGGTGATTTGAGACAATCTTCATGGATCTAGTTGCCTCAATGGTTTTTTTAGGGAAAAATTTGTTGTCTTATTTCCTCGAGAATCATTCACAAATCCCTGAGACACATACATTCTGCTCAAAACCACCTACAATCATTAATATCCTCAATCATGGGTCAATGATACCTCAAGATGCCATGTGTGGTTGGTGGAGGAAATATTCCTAGCCTTGGATGGCTAAAAGATTATTTTTGGCCAAATATTCAAGGCTCCTCCCCCTACCATGTCCAAGGCCCGAAGGCCCGAAGGCATGGATGTACATTATGCCACAAATATCTCTACAAAGTCATGCATGGTTCTTAGAGGAATTGCTCCATGGATACAAGACCTTAGGAGACAAATTTTTATTGGTGGAGGAAACCTTCTTATCCCTAGATGGTTAGAATATTCCTTTAGATCTTCAGTTGCAGGTCTGTTGTATTACCATGTCCAAGGTCCTAAGACCACAAGACCTAGATACATAACAGAATGGATACCCATGCAAAGTCATGTGTAGTTATTTGAGGCATTGTGCATGGCTTTATATGCCTCAATGGTTTCTTTAGATCCAAAGGTGTGGTTTTCATCCCTATAATTCCATTCCAAAAGCTCTAGGACACGTTCATAATTCTTAAACCACCTAATGGCATTGGTTGATTGATTGATTGATTGAGGTCTCCTCCACTAACCATGTGTAAGGCCCCAAGGCCACAATACATAGATACATAGTGCCATAGATACCCCTATGAAGTAATCCATGCTGCTTTTAGGTAGTATTCATGGATCTAGATGCGTCAATGATTTCTTTAGGGCCAAAAACATGGTCTTCTTCCATGCAACATAATTCCCAAGGGCTTAAGACATGTGCATGCTACTTAACACCACCTAGCTATAAAAACATCCTCAATCATATGCCAATTATACAATTAGGAGGTTGTGTATGGTTTGTAGAGTCAAACTTCTTCCCCCTAGATAGTTACAAGCATCCTTTAGGGACGAGGGTTAAGGTATCCTCCACTAACCATGTGTTGTTGTTGGAGGAAACCTTCTTGGTGGAGGAAACCTTCTTAGCCTTGGATGGCTAGAAGATTCCTTTAGTGGTCGATATTTAGGTGTCCTCCATTGATCTTATCTAAGGCTAAAAGGCCATAAGACCTAGATACATAGTGTCTCAATGGATTTGGATGTTGTAATGGTTTCTTTATGGATAAAGTCATGGTCATATTCTATGTAATATCATTACGAAGGCCCTGGGACACCTACATAAGGCTCTTTCTTTACTTTTATGACTCCAATAAAGCACTTGAGATCCATCCCTCTATGCAAAAAATATTGATTATGCTCATATCCAACTATTATGTCAAATATAGACTTTAATGGTGTATGTTATGGTTCATGGTCTTGATCATTTCCCATTACCTCAATAATATTATGTTAGGGTATATTTCTTTCAATTTATTCCCCAACTATTTACTCAGACCCATCGCTAGTACGCAAAACCACATATTTCCACCCATATCCCACTTTGGGAATAATGATATCCTATACATTGCATGATCTGCTAGGTGATAGTTTGAGTCATTGCTATTAGCCTGATATGCCTAAAACCGTCCTTTAGGGCCTAGTTCTTGTAATTTCTCTCATGACTATGTCTAAGGTTTGCATACCTAGTGTAACTAATATGAGTGCTCAGATGCCAAGGATAGTGTTTGGAGTTCATGGGTTCGGTTTAAAGCTTCCATAGGGTTTAAGGCCCAAGTTTCCTCCTATGACATTATACAAAAACCTAAGCCCCGTGCATACTAGAGAAAAAATCATAATGGTCTTGATTTCCTTACTTAGAGGTAAATAATAACCCCAATATGTTGTGTATTTCTTTGATCTGTTGTATTTTTCCTTGGATGCACAAAATATTTTACTAGGGAATAAGGCCTAGGTTTCCTCTCTCAAACATGTTAAGAGCCTAAACAACCATATACAGTGCTTAAAAACAACCTCTTACTTACATTAATACCCCCAAGATCAATCCAAGGATACCCTTAGGATGCCTTATGTGGTGTTTCAAGGTATACTTTTTAATATTATATGCCTAGAGGTTTCCTCTAAGGTCCAAGGCATGGGGTTCCTTCCTTAATCATCTCTATGCCCTAAAGACTTATACCTAGTTTTAGTTCCTCCAACTCCCCCCATTATCCCTAATATAAGGCCATATATCTTCTCAAAAATTCATTTGTGTTGGTGTGACAAATCATTATTATCTCTACATGCGTAGAAGTTTAATTTAGGCTAAGGCCTAGGTTTCTTCTCTTAACTAGGTCAAGGGCCAATAGACCTATCACTAGTGATCAAAATGTTATAATGCAATCAATATCCACACATAGATGTTAAGAATATTCTTAGGAATATATGTGTGTTGACTATATTTTTTGGTCCTAGATTCCTAAAATATTCATTTATGGCCCAATGCCTTGTGCACAAAACCTAGTAATGATATTAATATCCATTAGAAAATTTAATAATATCAATAAAAATATACGGGCTATCAAATAATCAAATATCAATTCAAATAATTTTTATTAATATTTTATAATAGTAATAAATTAAAAATGGTTGTATTTTAATTATTTATCAAATTTAAGAATCATGGGTATTTATTTGCTTGAATAATATTGAAAATGAATAGTAGACTTGAGCTATTTAGAAAATAATTATTTGTGAGCTTACACTGTGTTTATGGTGCAACACCTCATAAATGAATCATGTGAGCTTATTGGTTTAAATAGTGATAAAAACAAATAATTGAATTTGGTATGATTGTGGTTTAAAACCTCATAAATTAACCATGGGCATTTATTTGAATGAAAGAAATTGAATTAAGTTGTTACAAAATAATTATTTTTAATGTTGCTGTGTTTAAGTTGCAAACCATCATAATTAAATCACTTTTGTACATGTCTATGTGAAAAATATGAGCTTATCACAACTATATGGTACTTGACAACATGACATTTAATTATGCTTAGGATTCATTTAGGCTAAGGCCTATGATTGTTCGTTCAACAATGTTGAGAGCCATTGGACCTATCCCTAGTGAATTAAAAACTTATAATAGTGTGAATGCCCATACTTAGAGGCTAATAATACTCTTAGGAATATGTGTGGGGACCTTTCTGGTGTCTTTCTTGGTCCTAGATTCCTAAAAGCTTCTTTTAGGGCCTTAGCTAGAGGTTTTCTCCATTGATCATATAGATGGATCTAAGACCCATATATTGTGTTAAAAACCTAATAATAATACTAATTTCTACCAAAAAAGTTTAAGAAGATAAAAATATTTCAAATGAATAATCAAATTTAAATTCAAATAATTTATTACTACTTTATAATAGTAATAAATTAAAAATAGTTGTTTTTATTTATTTGTCAATTGTATTTATATGTTTAAATAATATAAAAAATGAATAAATGAATTGAGCTATTTTCCAAATATTTTTTTTGAACTCGTGCTTGTGGTGTAAACCTCATAAATGAATCACATGAATTTATTTGTGTAAATATTCTACATAAATTTATTTGCTTAAATATTCTAAATATAAATATTTGAACTTCTTGTAAGTATGTTGTAAAAACTCATAAATTAATGTTTGATCATTTATTTTAATTGATGAAAAAATAAATAAATATTGAATTGAGTTATTTTGAAAATAATTATTTGTGAATTTGTTTATGGTGCAAATCCACATAATTAAATCCTACTTGTACATGTCCATGTGGAAAATAATAGATTAGCACAACTTTATGGTACTTGCCAACATGGCATTTCTCATAAAGGTAAGGCTCAATTTCCAATAATATTAACAAATATAACACCATATTAACACCACAAAATATAAGTGGTGCTAATACCACTACTTTAACACCACAAAATATAAATGGTGCTAATAACACCACTTTAACACCACATAAATGTAAGTGGTGCCAATACCACCACATTTACACCACAAAATATAAGTGGTGCTAACTTGTGGTGCTAAAAGATGGGTTTTCTTGTTGTGAAGGGATCAAGCTCCGTGAGCCATCCCTTCCCCAACACATAATTTGGTTTCTCCCCCCCCCTTGTCTCCTCTACTACACTTCCTTAAGTAGGTTCAAAACTAGGGCATCTTCCTTCCAGTTCGGCGGTGGTTCTGAGTTCCACGTTTCTCTTATGAGACTGATGGCAGCAACAAGGATTTGGTGTGCTCCATGGTGGAAAGATGGCGAGTTTAGGGGTTTGGTGCTCCACCTAGAAGCCACATTTGACAATGGAGCTATCTTCCTTTAAAAATATCAACTACGAAGAAGTGATTCGTATCTCTTCTTTTATGGCAACAATGAGAGGGTGCTATTGTTAGGGTGTCGAACTAAGAGTCGATTAGAAGCTAGAATACTCTAGCGTAAATTACAATGGATATCTTAATATTCTTTCAAATATATCTTTATATTTATTTATATTTATAATTATATTCATAGCTTACCCCTTTTTTGGTTATTTGAAATGGCACTTCTTCACCAACTATTAAGATGAAATTTTATCTAGACAACATTATAGCATATTAAATCATTAAGTGGAGATACTACCTCTTCTTCTTATTGATAATAGTAAGGCAATGTTATGGTAAAATGGAAAAACTTAGACTCTTTTCCATTTTAGCAGTAATATGGTCATAGTAGTAGACTTGTTCATCTTTATTAACTTTATTTCATACTCATGAACATACTACTTATTTATAATGTTTATTGGTCTTTTCCTTGCCCCTATAGAATAATTAACAATAGTAAGCTATTATTATTAATTCTAGCTTCATTTGTTTTAGGGTTTTAAGGCGACACTCATATCTTTGGGAATTTAAGTAAATAGTTACTAAGTGTCTAAGACCATTAAGATGGCACCTATCATCAAGATTCTAGACCTTCATGGCTTCCTAGCCAGTCTTCCTCTTAATGGATTCTGTTTCCCGTCACTTCTTTCGTTGCATCTGACTTTAGTCTCTTAACTCTCTGCTAACATTTTCAACTTAAGAAATAACATACAATACTGTTGGGTTCCATAGGTGGGGCCTTGGCCTTGAGCTCATCACCAGGGCCATTTACATAGATACAATTTCAACAATTTATTTACATTAGGTTGATAAAGGAGGGGTGCTACATACTCCTCCCCTTTAGAATAACACCGTCCGCGGTGTTCAAACTTCTTAGCAAATCGCCTACTCTTCTTGATTCTTCTTTCTTTGTTCACTTGTCATCTCTCCTTTGGTATTCTTGATCATCTTTTGAGTGTTTGTACTTCTTTCACAACCTATACAATTTTATAGATCATACCAGATCTTCCAACAATTTTTAGTATACATAAGTATACAAAATGTCAAATAGTAAATGTTAGTTATTTATCGTTTATCCTCATCCTTGAGGGAAGATTCACTTACTCTAGCATTCATAACTCTCACACATAAAGACATCCATTAGTCTACAATACAAATCATTAATATTGATCATATCATAACACAATATTTCAACAACACTTGGTTGATTATCAAACTCTCCCATGAGTTTGGAATTTCAGCAGTTCCTCTACTGTACACATAACTCTTCCTCGAGTTATGTTCTTTTGAAACTCAACAAATCAAACTTTGCAAACAGAATACTCTCTGTAAACTCAACAGAATAATGAGACAGTCTCGCTATGCGACTCATTAGTTAGCATTCCCCTCATCAAATCTTCTTGTGTGCAAATCACAAGGAAAATCTAGTGAGCTTCCTGCCCAATTCGATGGATTAAGTCTGCCTACATCTTTGGGTCAGTTTAACATTCAACGAGCCGCTTGCTCTGTTCCACTTCCATGGGGAACATGACCACAATTTTAGGGAAGTTGCCTCCTCCAACTGCTAGTGAATGAGTGCAAGATGCAACCGTTCTGCTTGAGTCCAGGAAATATTCTTTTCCCCTCAAACCTTCTCATTTGAGTCCAACAAATATTCTTTTCCCCTCAAACCTTCTTGTTTGAGTCCAGGAAATATTCTTTTCCCCTCATAACTTATCGTTTGAGTCCAGGAAATTTACTTAGTAATGATCATTTATTATTTCTTGCAGGACACGTGCAACATAATAGCAACATAATGTTTACAAATATATTCATCTATTTGCTTATCTCGTTCTATTCATTTTGATGATCACACATCATTAATCATAGTTTTTCAATTGTGATTCCTAAAATCTTGCAATCAAAATAAGATGTAAAGAAATTCATTACTTACTCTTGAGCGTTTTAACTCAACTTTTCTATATAATTTTTATAATCAACGTTCTTCTTTAATCATGACATCAGTCTTAATTAAGATCACCTCCTAAAATGTTAGTATATAAAAGAAAAATTTATCTTCTTCAATTGCTCAACCAATTGAACACATCAATTCCATAGCATTACATGCAGGCTTGTGCATCCTCTTCAATTCATTCCGATGTATAAATGTAACTCTTCAATATCCTTTATGTGAGTCTAGGTCGAGTCTGCTAAGAACCAAGCATGCTAGTATCATAGTTTAAATATATAGATTCATTTCAAATTGGGACTTATCATCTAAAGATTCTCTTCTCAATAAACTTTTGATGTTACAAGATCTCAGGTTTAATCAATCACAAAAAGAAAAGATTAGGATTTTTCTTTTCCTATAATCAAACATGATCCCTTGACTTGATACACATCAGTCTTTGTTTAGAATAATAAACCCTAATGAAGAAACAATCATAATGCCTTCTACTGGAATCATTTTAAACTCATAGGAATACCGCTTGTAATTTTATACAGAAATACATCCTTAAGCTTATACTTAGGTTAATTAATAAAATGACATTTTTTCATATAATAGTCAAACACATCCATTAGCTTGCCACATCAATTCATTCACATCCTTAACTCATAACTTATTATGTCAAATTCATTCTTGCCATCAATACTCAATAGTAACAATTAGTACGTTAGGTAATGATTTAGATGAAACTTTCATAACAACTATGTAATATCAAAATAAAATGTAGCTTTATATTTTGACGATGTTCAAGTGGCTTCACTTACTCAAAACAAGCTTACTTCATTGGAGCTTAATAATACTACATTTTAACCTCATGAAGTTCATAGGTAGGGTGCTTAGTAATTTATTTTATCAGAAAATTAGAATAACCACGAACTTTCATAACAACTATGTAATATCAAAATAAAATGTAGCTTTATAGTTTGATGATGTTCAAGTGGCTTCACTTACTCAAAACAAGCTTACTTCATTGGAGCTTAATTGCGCTGAGAGGCGCTCTACAACCCAGTATGGGGGAGATCATGTAACATCTGTGGAGTGTTTGTCGACTTTGTCGAGTGTAGTATGAGGTAGATGTTGTAACATGTGTAGAATGTTTGTTGAGTTTGTCGAGTGTAGTATGAGGGAGATGTTGTAACATATGTCGAGTTTGTCGAGTAACATAACAAAATAATAACAAAATAAAATTTAAAATATTGTTACGTCGGCCATTAATAAAAACAATTTTTTATTTTTTTTTATTTTCGAAATAAAATCATTAACTATAGAAACGCGGAAGCTATTACACAAAATTAAAAAAAAAAAAAGAATCTACCACAAAGCGATCTGATTTCTACGAACAGTTAATTTGCATAATAGCTCCTCTATCATTATTTTTTTTATCATTTTTTGCTGTGCAGCTCCTCCCTCCACGCAGCCTCCATCCCACGCCACCTGCACCCTCCACCCAGCTCCTCCCATCTCCTCCCTCCACGCTGCCTCCCTCCCACGCTTCCTGCATGCTGCCTCCCTCCCACGCTGCTTGCACCCTCCACGCTACCTCCTCGCTCCTCCCTCCTAGCTCCTCCACGCTGCCTACACCCTCCTCGCTCCCAGTGCCACCCTCCTCCCTCCTAGCTCCTCCACGCTGCCTACACCCTCCTCGCTCCCAGTGCCACCCTCCTCCCTCCATGCAGCCTGCACCCTCCTCCCTCCTAGCGTTGCCCTCTCCTCCCTCCCAGAGCCGCCCTCCTCCCTCCATGTAGCCTGCACCCAGCCTTCGTCCCTGCGCCGCCCTCCACGCAGCCTGCACCCTCCTCCCTGCCAATGCCGCCCTCCACACAGCGCACCCTCATATTAAAACAAAATTATATTTTAATATATTTTTAATTATATTTAAATTTAAATTTAATATTATATTAATATTAAATATAATTTTAAATTAAATTAAATTATATTTAAAATTTAAAATTAAATTAAATTAAATTTTTAATTTTTAATTTTAATTTATATAATTTATACAAAATTATGTATCCATTAATATAATATTTTCAATGAAAAATGACCAATTTTAATATAATAAATTTGTATTTTTAAGGAATAGATTTACCATGGTAAAGTTGGTTTTCATTTAAAATGAGAAATCATCACTTACAAAAAAAAATTAAGTATACAACTCATCTAATATTAAATGTTTGTTTATCTATCATAGATCTTACAATCTCTTCATCCTATTCCAAAAGCATAAGTTTTAGAAAGTATGTCAATGCACCTTCTATTATGGCACTAGGGAAGCCTTTTGAAGACAACATTTTTCTTGGAAGTTTCTTTTTCAATTTCAAACACCCTAATTCTTTGTGGATCAATTCATTTACAATGTATGAACATTTAATTTGTGATCACACTAATGTTGGATCAAGACTGAAAATATTGATTCCTAACTATTCATTGAATTTTAATGCGAGTCTTTAAATAACGAGAATACCAATCTAAAGAATTCTAACTTACAACAATAACAATGCTTAAGCTATTAAAAAGCAACTAGGTTTGTTGCATGGTTAACCATCAAATTTAAATTATATTTTAAATTTTAAATTTAAATTTATATAATTTATATTTAAATTTAAATCTCGATTCAAAGTTCTAAATATATTATATTGTTTACATTCCAAATAGTTGGGTGTATTTCAATGGTAACACGCTATGGTGGTTATAGGTAGGTCACAGGGTCAAACCCTCTTGAATTTGTTTTAAAATATATTGAATTATGAAAATATAGTGAATTTTCATAATCATGTAAAGTGAGTTGCATACTTGCATAGATTTCAGCGTATGGTGTTTTATCCTTGCATAGATTTTAGTGTATATGTTAAATGCTTGACATTTTTTTATATAGAAACTGAACTAGAAATGGAAGATGTGCATGTGGAAGATGCTATAAGACAAACAGGAGAAGAACAAAAAATACAAAACGTTGAAAATCAAGGAAGAAAATCTAATGAAATGACAACAAAAGAACGAGAAGAAGACTTGAAACGAAAAGCGGATCGACAAAAAGAATATCGAAAAAGAAAGTTGGACAAAATGACAGCAGAAGAACGAGAAGAACTAAGTAAACGAAACATTGACGGACAAAGAGCATTATCATGTACAGTGAGTTTTATCCTTGCATAGATTTCAGTGTATGGTGTTTTATCATAAATTTCAGTGTAGTTGTTAATGCATGGATGCATAGATTTCAGTGTGGATTTCATGGATGCATAAATTTTAGTGTATATTTCATAGATGCATAAATGACAACAAAAGAACAAGAAGAATACATGAAATAAAAAGTAGATCAACAAAAAGAATATCAAAAAATAAAGTTAGACAAAATGGCAGCAGAAGAACGAGAAGAACGACGACAACGAAACGCAGATTGACAAAAAGAATATCGAAAAAGAAATTTAGACGAATTGATAGCGGAAGAACGAGAAGGACAAAATAAACAAAACATTTACCGACAAAGAGCATTATCATGTACAATGAGTTTTATCCTTGCATAGATTTCAGTGTATGGTGTTTTATTCTTTCATAAATTTCAGTGTAGGTGTTAATGCATGGATGCATAGATTTCAGTGTATATTTCATGGATGCATAAATTTTAGTGTTGATTTCATAGATGCATAAATGACAGCAAAAGAATGAGAAGAATACAGAAAAAGAAAGTTGGATGAAATGATAGCAGAAGAACGAGAAGAACGTTGAAAAGGAAATGCAAATCGACAAAAAGAATATCAAAAAAGAAAGTTAGACGAATTGGCAGCAGAAGAACGAGAAGAACAAATAAAAATTCCTTTGATAAGGTGATACAGATACTTCCTTACATACTTCAATGAAAAAGTCCTTCGATAAGGTGATACATTTGTTTGCGACAAATGACGGTGTAAACTGTCATAACAAGCGTTTAGTAAGAAGTCTAAATTGTCCCATTGCGACCAGTATTGCTACATATGTAAGAAGCAACTATTCTATGGAAGGAGATGAAGAAGGGTTGTAACTTGAATTACTTATAGCCATAGAAGCAAGGGTAATGCTCTCATCAAACCTATGGACTGATGCATCAATGTTGATCAACTTAACCTATGTATCTGTGTTTTCAACTTAACCTGTTCCTTACAATGTGGATCAAACTCCAGTTTTGTGTCACCACCCACGAATGAAACCAGCCTAGATCCAAATCATAGGCTCTATCCAGCGCCCAGAGGGATCAAATCTCCCGAGGTGCAAACCTCTTCTCAGGTGTTGCATTCAAGGAGCTTTTCGAGGAGAGGTTTGCACCTCGGGAGATTTGATCCCTCTCGGCGCTTGATAGAGACTAGGATTTGGATCTAGGGTGGTAATACTACATTTTAACCTCATGAAGTTCATAGGTAGGGTGCTTAGTAATTTCATTTAACAGAAAGATAGAATAACCGCAAACTTTGATGAGAGTCTACTTGATACTCCTATGCAGTTTAAATATCCTAATGAGTTAATTTGCATGTTCAGGATGCTATTCATAAACTTTGTTTGGTTAAGGTAATAACATATTTTGTCAAAGTTTTCCATACCTCATTTAGCGCTTACCAAATAAAATTATGAATTCCACAATTTCAACATAAAGATTATGATACTTCTTTTCTCTTTTAATAAAGTTACTCAATCATGACACTAAAACCATTATATTTCACATCAACTCAGAAGAATATAAGAACAACATCTGTATCGAGACATCCTTCATAATTACATCTTAGTATTTCTTTGTTGCTTTCAAACCTTTCATATATTTATCCATGCATATTTCAATTAATTTTGAACCTTACAACTATGTCTAGAATGTACCTTACATGCTAACATTAATTGTAACAAAACTAATTACTTCGAATCATTCTTTTAGACATGAAATCATTTTCAACTATAACATTGACTAGAGTATTGCATATGCATTTCTTATTATAGGTTTTCATGGAAATAACTCACTCACATACTTGTATCAATAAAATTAACTAAGTATGAGTAATTTCTACCTTATGTAACTCTCATAACCACTTTGCCCATATACTAAAAAAATACCATATTCTATGACAATACTATGGAACAATGTGAGTATCCGTATCTTTCATCTAACCAGGAAAACTCGCGACAAAGATAACATATCTGACTTACAATGAGGAAAGGCTATGATGAAAATACTTATCTTTACTCTGGAGAACTTCGAAGTTTGAAATTTGAATGACATTACCCCTCGTCCATTCCATTTCATGCATTCAAAAATGAAACAAAACAATTGATTAGTAATTTTAACTACCTTCATACTTACTTATCGCATGTTGAGCTCATTAGGCCCTAGTGTTGTAACCTAATGCTCTGATACCATATGTAACATACCCATATTTAACTAAGTTAGTAATTAGTGAACAATCACAAAAAGAAAAGATTATTCACCTTTATGTTTCATCTTACTCTTAAAAATACAAGACTAGTTACCTGAGGTTTGAGGTTTGATCATAGGAACACATAACTAGAAAAATGTAAATCACAACCTTACACAAGTTATTAATGGTACACTAAACATGTGTATTCTCACATCCTTACATACATCCATATCATCTCACATCCTTACATACATCCATATCATCAGTAAGACATGCATAATAATGGAACTATTTATACATTTCAACAAAATCATTTACGAAAACCAACTCATGACTATTTATCTAGCTTGACATCTTCTAAACCACTCAACAATGGAAAGTACTTATCTAGATCATTAGATTTGGACGACAAAAACACCATAACATTACGGAGATTAAATACATAAGCTGCACTTATACAAGAACACAAGCTATCAAATCACACATAGGAGAGAGACAATTTTAGGTGGTTCACCCGTACCCATGGGATACGTCCACAAAGATTTGCCCTCATTTATTCCATTTATCAACTTAAAAGATTACATTCTGCAACTCCGGTATTGCAATTTTTCTCTCTTTCTCACTACCTCTCCCATGGAGAGTACTTCCTCAATATTCAACCAAAATGTCGAACCACTTACAGAGGCAGCTTAAAGTTATCATCAGCATACATTCAAAGAACTATCTTGGATTTATTTATATAAGTAGTTGCTGGCGTTCCAACGCTAATATATAGAACTTCTCTCTATGTTAATATCTCGATCTTAACATTCTACGAAAATCCCCAAATTACTAAAGAGGTCCAAATGAAAAACCACCGAGTTAGGTCTTCTTAAGTTACAAGCAACAAGGGTAAAACATGGATCGTTGTCCCTAAAAATATGCCGAAATAAATAAAAATGAGAACACTGTAAAAGTCACCTGCTAGAACTTTATCCAGAATCCAAGTTCTAAATGAAACATAAGAAGAACAAGAGAAAAGAGGACATAACCTCATACAGGGATTTCTGCTACCAACTCAATACCGGTGTTACTCAACCCGAGATCTGAGTTTCAAAAGGATAAATCTTCATTTTTCGAAGGCAGCACATTCTTACACGCAGACTTCCTTTGCAGCAAGTTCCTATAAGCAGAGGTCCGATATTTTTAAAACGGAGTACAAAAAATTTAGACATACTGCGGGTATAAGAAAGAGACCTCGGTCTCTAACCAATGGGATCTCCAATGAGCTAGCACTACTACAACCTACAATGGTCAACGTTTAATAATGCAAAAAAAAAAAAAACTAACCCGATACCTAATATTTAGGGCAGGGAGGTCCTGGTATCGACTTCTGTCCCCGTGATTGGTGCTACCTGGTTTTTACAGGGCATGCTTTAACAAACAAAATAAATACCACCTCAGTTCCTACAGGGGTCAACAAAATAAGCAATAAGATCGCAGAGCTACCACACCATGCGTCTTCCTGAGGTCAACGAGATCTGTCTTTCAAGCATAAGTAGATACAAAATATGCAGACAGGAAACTAACATTCAAGGGTTTAAGTTATTGCATGTGCTCGAAAAAGTAAAAATGATGACAGGAAGATCTGCGCGGGCCTGAACCTACTACCAATATTAACATGAGAAGACTCACACCACAATACTTATTCAGGGTTCAAGTTTTAGCATATCGACGCTGAAAAAAAAAGGGATATAAAAAAGGGTTCAACAAAATAGACTTACATGGAATGGCTTATCCCATGAGGTGAGTACAAGGACAAGTATTTTCTTTATGCAGCGCGTAATATAGCTGATAACTCAAAGGTTAACGCCTCCTGGAAGCAACAATAATAATAGTAGAACAATAAGCAGATATTAACTAAAAGACATTCATATAGAGAGTACAACTCTGTCAACAGATATCACAATGACATAGTTTAGATAACATGCAATCCTATAGCGAAATCTTATATAACAGGGGTCTCTTGGATCATTGCGATCCCATTGCAGCATAATATATGTAACCCTGATCAATAGAGATCACGCTATACTAAGACAGAGATCAACACAAAAGACTCAAACAAAAAAAAAAAAAACAAGGATCAAGATCCGTGAGCCATCCCTTCCCCAACACATACTTTGGTTTCTTTTCCCCCCTTGTCTCCTCTACTACACTTCCTTAAGTAGGTTCGAAACTAGGGCGTTTTCCTTCTAGCTCGACGGTAGTTCAGAGTTCCGCGTTTCTCTCATGAGACTGATGGCGGAAAGAAGGAGTTGGTGTGGTCCACAGTGGATAGATGGCAAGTTCAGGGGTTCGATGCTCCACCTGGTAGCCACGTTCGACAATGGAGCTATCTTCCCTTGAAAATATCAACTACCAAGAAGTGATTCCTATCCCTTCTTTTATGGCAACAATGAGAGGGCGCTCTTGTTAGGGTGTCGAACTAAGAGTCGATTAGTAGTTAGAATATACTCTCATGTAAATTACAATGGATATCTTAATATTCTTTCAAATATATCTTTATATTTATTTATATTTATAATTATATTCATAGCTTACCCCTTTTTTGGTTATTTGAAATGGCACTTCTTCACCAACTATTAAGATGAACTTTTATCTAGAACCTAAAATAAATATTAAATATCTTTTTATCAGCAACTAGCTTTATGCTAGTAGAATCGGTAGTCCAAGAAGAATGCTTTGGCCATATAGCTTCTTTCCTATGTCTAGGACAACATTGTAACATATTAAATCATTAAGTGGAGATACTACCTCTTCTTATTGATAATAGTAAAACAATGTTTTGGTAAAATGGAACAACTTAGACTTTTTTCCATTTTAGGAGTAATATGGTCATAGTAGTATACTCCTTCATCTTTATTAACTTTAGTTCATACTCATGAACATACTACTTACTTATAATGTTTATTGGTCTTTTCCTTGCTCATGTAGAATAATTAACAATAGTAAGCTATTATTATTCATTCTAGATTCATTTCTTTTAGGGTTTTAAGGAGACACTCATATCTTTGGGAATTTAAGTAAATAGTTACTAAGTGTCTAAGACCATTAATATGACACCCGTCATCGAGATTCTAGACCTTCATGGCTTCCTAGCCAGTCTTCCAGCTCTTAATGGATTTTATTTCCCGTCACTTCTTTCGTTGCATCTGACTTTAGTCTCTTAACTCTCTGTTAACATTTTCAACTTAAGAAATAACATACAATACTGTTGGGTTGCACAAGTGGGGCCTTAGCCTTGAGCTCCTCACCAGGGCCATTTACATAGATACAATTACAACAATTTATTTACATTAGGTTGATAAAGGAGGGGTGTTACAATCATCGTCCCCTTTTTCTTTTATTGTCGATTTCAGTTGTGTTTCATGGGAAATAAATTGATTGAAAGGAGTCATCGTGGAATTGTTCGATATGGTATGGGTAAAGTATTTATTTATTTATTATCTAAACACAATATGAACAATACTCTGCTCCTGTAATTAGTATATGAGTACTTTGTTTTATCGCTATCACAAGAGGGTTTTTTGAGCTGAATTATTGTCATAAATATGTCAGGCGTGATCTATGATAAGCGAGAGCGATGTCTCAGATCTGTATAAAGTCTTCTCAAACTTGAAGATTTAATGGAAAACCATTTTATTTTATTTAGTATTCGGTGATCATATTTTCATGTGGTGAGAGATCTGGTGCTATCTTCATCCAAAACCTTGGCGTAATAAAGTAAGTTTTGCGGGTCTGAGGAATTTAAAACCTTGATTAGAGAAATAACATTTCGGAACCCTCAGATCAATATTGATATCAGAGGTCCACGCTAGATTAAATAATTATAATTGTTTTGTAAATATGCGCTCATATCTATATAGAGCTAAAGTAAGAAGTTAATAGATCAAGATTTGGTTTCTGTCTTTCCGGACCAATAATTGGTTTACGTGGCTTACCTAGAGCTAAATAAATTCCCAATAAATACGAACTTACCTTGAACTGGATCTGCTGATAAAGAATTGGATTTATTCTATCATACAGAGTTGTTAGCGATCAAACGATCATGGCGATCAAGATCTAAGTAACGACGGTGGAAGAATCTTTTAAGCTTTTCAAAAAAAATTTCAAATTGTTTTTCAATCATTTTTTATTTTAAATTAGGTTTTTTTTTTTAAATTTTGCTTCATTTTTATTTTTTTTACATTTATTTAAATTTTTTTTTTATAATTTTTTTGAATTGCTCAAAACATAATTGTTTTTAAATTTTATAATGTTGTATTTTTTTTTAAAATTTATTAAAATAAATTAGTTTTATTTTAAGTTTTTTCTTTTTTTTTTCAAAATCTTATTTCTTTTTAGTTTTTAGACTTTTATAAATTTGGTTTCATTGTGATTGTTTTTTACATTTTGTTTCCAATTTTTTAACCTTTTATTATTTAAAAAAAAATTGTTTATAATGTTGTTTAAGTCTTTTTCAAATTTGTTTATTTTAATTTTTTCACCTTTTTTTTAAAATTTTATATTTTTAAAGTCGTTGTTTTAAAATTTTAACTTTGAATAAAAACAGGGATGATTATAGGAGGTCCATTTTTCAATTCGGGGTTTGAATTAAGATTTCGATTCCAAGGTTGTATATTAGGTTGGTTATAGTTATAGTTATTTTTGTTGGTTAACATAAATTACTCAATCATATTGAATGGAAGGTATCTATAGATACTTAAAATTCAAACATTTAATGTACCTTTGCAGTCTATTGAGGTCCGAGTTTTGTTAACACCAACATAGATGCATTAAATCTAAATCTATCAAGCACCGAGAGGGGTCCAGTTTCTTGTGGAAATTTATTTTATCTTAAATTTTGTATTTATTTTTATTTTATACCCCAATTTTGACCCTTAGGATATATTGGCTTTTAATGTAAATATTATATACATGCGATGTATGTTTTCCTAGTGTGGAGCTCAAGGCCAAGGCCCCGTTAGTTGATGCTCGGATTTTATTTAAAAATGTAAGTATTTGATATTATGTTATCCATGTGCTATTAAGCCATGGAAATTGTAAAAATGATGTAAATAAAAATCATGCAATAAAATACCAAAAACTAGCTATGGAAGCAACTAATAAGAGGGTGCCATGTGTATCCACTAGGGAGTGGTGAGGGGGTTGTGGGGTTGAATTATATGCTGCCAAATGTCATCTTGTGAACCCATTTGACTTTATTTGCTGACATTTAATTCTGTTTAAGAAAGTTGTAGAAGAAATCAGTCCATGGCTTCAATGGAGCATGGGTAGCCCATAAATTCATATGCCAGGTATGGGCTCTATTTTCTTGACCCACAAGTCACCCTACCTCATGGGAATTCGTCCTTCCTCATCCCCATTCCATTGTGGAACATCCAAGCATCAATTTTCATCCTTTACACATGCCCAACAGTGAAAAAAACCCATAAATCATAACTTTGAATGGAACCACGTTTTGAAGTGCCAAAAACGCCCATAAATTTGTGTGGATAGTGAAATCCAATGGGGGATCCATAGACCTGAACCTTGGGGAAAATTTGAGAGTGTTATATGCCCAGAAATCCATCGGAGAACCTTGTTTTAGAATCCCGAAAGTGGAAATCCGTGAATGAGATTCACGTGGGTAGAATTGATAAAACCCAAACGTGAATGACAGAGAAGAAGATAGAAAAGAGGTTGGGAGTGCTTGATAAACCCAACCGTGTGTTGGATTGGCATAACTGTTTGTGTGAAACCATGGATGTGAGTGAACATGTTTAGTTCCTCCTTAGTGGATACACAACCCAGTTCGGGGGTGGTCTCTCAGCTGAAAGAATATAGGCTAGACAAAGACCTATGGTTGGGTGGAATGTTGTTCTCACATAGCCAGTTGCTTGGACAACTTCATCTTAAAAGATAAGTGCTCTTTGTGGTTTAAATTATGTCCATTCTGTGTTCTGTTAGGAATGTTTAATTATTCATGTTAATTGAATGAAATGATTATCTTAAGTTAGTAATTATAAATCCTATGCATTGCATGAGAAGGGGATTAATTCTCCGTATGTTGTTTCCTCATTCTGCTTGGTAGAAATCGGCAGATGCATCTGATTTTGTGCATGTGTTAAAATGTTTTAATTATTCCACTGCATAATTTAATTGTGCATCTATTTTTAATTGTAAATTCTTTCATATGGTTGTGGGGGAGAATAGACACCCCCATGTTGCGTTCATGTTCCCTCTATGGGTCATCCGGTTCGGGATGACGGGAGGGGACGTGGCATGAGCCAACATGGATTTTTTAATTACTTCTTATATTTTGTAACATTACATAACTTTATGTTACATTTCATGATAGCATCTTCCCCATACTAGGCCAAATCTTCCTTTGTTCTTCTTCTTATAAAGTAAACATCAATTCTTCAAGTTTCTACTTTAATTGTCAAATTTCATCCTCTCTCTTTTTCTTTTGGTAGTTCATTTTAAAATAGTTGAAACTTATCACTCTGAAAATCATCAAGCTCTTTGTGAACCTATTTGAATCAAAAGAAAAATGCATAGAGTAACTATTCTTATAAACTATGATGCTAAGGGTTCTCATAGACTAACAATTTTTAATAATGTCAAACAACAATGAATACTCCTACTTACACAATTTTCAATACATATCTTAACATTAAAGCATCCCTATCATAATAAAATGCTACAATGCTATAGACTAATCAACAAAACAACCAAGAAAATTGCAACAAAGTACTAATCTCAACCAAACTAGTTTTTTTGGCTTTACTTTACTCATTTTTCATGGGCATGCAACTCAACTTTTACATGAATCCTTTTCCTTTCAAGGCTCTCAAATTCTTTAGGTTGACTATATAATTGCATTCTTACATTTTCACATGCCTATTAGATTAGCTGTTTTTACTAAAAGATGTATTTCCCCAGCCAGAAGGCACCTCAAAGAAAGCAAGCAATAAAGAAAGAAAACAAGCAAGTACATAAGGAAAAAATAAAGAAAGGATTCACTAATATAGGAAATAAGGAAGGATGATGCTCGTTGTTGGGAGCTGATTCGATAACTTCGGGCTTTTGGTGAACGCCGCGTCTCGAAAGTTCGCTGGGGTTGTGCCAGAATAACAGAGTACAAGTGGTAAATAAGGCAAATAAAAAGGTCTCTAAGTGAAAACCAAAAAATTACAAATCATTTTCACAAAGCCCTAAAGGAGTTCTCAAGGATTAAGAGAAAAATATGTTAACCAACCTCCTGCACAAGTTCACATGTTAAATATTGAGTTATAAATAGATTGTTCCCTGAACGATAACGTAATAAGCACCTTTTTGGGATCAACATACACACTTAAGTTTATTCCAACTATTATACCCGCTAGGTTTATTCAACTATTATACCCAAATGACCAACTTAGTACTAGTGTATCTATTATAATTGAGTTGCAACCACAAGTGCTCTGTCCATTATTGTCACACCATGATGACATCCATACATTTCCTCCAAAACACGAAGGATACTAATAGTTTCTGCCACACTAAGTTTAGCCACATCCACCTGCCGCAAGATATCAATAGCAAAAGATCTAATAAGACATAGCACTAAAAGCGTATAAACAACGATTAGGTAAATTTAATAACCCGATTAAGCACTCATCTGCCGAATAGCGTATTAATCAAGTACTCACCACCCACCTGCTGAATACTCTGTTCGATCAATACGCTGAACATAACGAAAATTAAATATTATGGCAAAATGGGTCTATGTTGTTGAGATAATTTCTGCTAGAACGACACTATGAATCTGAGCGGATATAGAGAACTATGGCATAATAGATCTACGCATTTGCTGAGAGAGCCATTGAGGTCGAGGATCAAGAAAACAAATATTTGCTACTGAAAAGAAAGAGTATTATTTTTCATTGATGGAGGAGCTTGCTTTGAAGGGTACAAGTGCTGGATATGTTGTTCTTGATGTAAAAAAAATATTTAGATTCGTGGAAAGGTTGAGTTATTAAGATTAGCACAACTATTTAATTTGTGGTCGGTGAACATTGATAGGTCACAAGTTAAATACCATAAACAGGTTATCTATTACTTGTTCTTCATGCTTAGTTGTAATCACTTGTTGTTTATGCCTCAACTGCCTATTACCTTCTTTAGTTAAATGGGTTGTCTATCACTACCTCTTATCAATGCATGAGCTCCTAGTTATCCATGCATCAACTACTACTTATTTTTTAAAGTTTTTTTTGTTCATAATTGTTTATTTCTAATTTTGAAAGATGCCTATAAAATCAAATTGGAGAGTACACTTCTCCCATCCTCCTTCAATCTAGGAATATCTTACTTGTTCTCCATGCTTAGCTGTAATCACCTGTTGTCTATGCTTGTTTATGCCTCAGCTACATGTTACCTTCTTTAGTTAAATAGGTTGTTTATCATTGCCAACTATTTTTTATGTTTCCTTTTTTTCCATAATTTATTTTAAACCACTCCATAAAAAACAATCTTAAGTACTTTGTAAATTACTTACACTCTAGTATTGTGTGATGAAAGTGAAAAGTTATGATTAAGAAGAATATACTTTGAAGGAAGGAAGAGATCTAAGTCTAAGGAATAGAATGAGGTTATACCTATACCAATCTGATAAGGTTTAGTCATAACTTTGATTATAAAGTTCGAAGATATATTTATTTTTTTAGACTAGGAGCATTATACCTTAATACCATTGGATGTGGTATTTTCCTTCTCATCTCTATCAAAGAGATCAATTTTTACAATTTGAAAGAATTGAAATACAAAATAATGAAGAAACACAAACCATGAGGTTATGTAGAATAAGATTTGAAAATGCACTTAAATAAAAATTTCAAACTTAATCAATGCTCACATATTATATATATATATATATATATATATATATATATATATATATATATATATATTGCAGTGAATTGTTAACCTAAAAAAGAAGTTGAAATACTATCATTTTATTTTTGTTAATTTTAACTTAGAAATCAAATTTAATTTTCTAAAATCATAAATTTAAATAATAAAATGAATATTGTTAAAAGTAATAGTTTAAATACATTATGATTTGAAATTTTTTTACCATATTTTTGAGATCGTTTTTGTTTAAAATCTAGTTAAAATTTTAGAAGAGTTGTAGTAATTGTATATATTTGTTGTTGAGGTTGCATAATCCAAGTGTAATATGGACATTTGAAGTGGTTGAATCCATTTATGCATTCAAAAATGCGATTTAAGTTATGGAAAATTGCAATTTAACCAAATATTATCTTAAAAAATTCAATTGTTGAAATGATGACTAATGGTCATTATTTCATAATGAAACTAAAAGCTAGGCTATCTCAAAAATATATTGACATAAGTGAATTTATAAAATTTGTATTATAAAGTATGTCAAGGATGAGTTTATCGAGATCATAAATGAACATTAATATAACAAGAAAAATAATAATAAAATTATATTTCAAGGTCACTCGAATATATAATAAATCATGATAGGTCAACCTCATAATTTGTTGGTATGCCAACTAGGCACATGAGGTGTACCAACCTAGAAGATAACTATTAATCTATTTAAGTTTAACAAGATGCATGTATACTAAAATACCTACCTAAAATATAAGGAAATGTAGGAAAAAAAATGATTCCAGACAATAAGGATCACTCTTTGAGAGTAGCCAATTATAATTGTTCTCACTGTCAGTTTTGTCATCTAATTACGCCGAAGGCGTTCTTTCATTGAGAAGTTGTTTCTTGACACTGTTTAAAGATTCCTCATCTATTAAGCAAATGATATTACAACACGTGTCTTATTCATTTACTTCTTATCCCTTCACACTCCACTCCATTTAACGTTCCTGCACTTCACATGGTGAGGTCTCGTGGTACTTCCATCTACTCCCTTTCCTGATAGTGAAGGACTGAGGTTTCCTCGATTTATAGTCAACGAGTGAAAGAAGGCACGTTCCAACCAGAAGTTTATCATTTCGGGTCTCGTCATTGTACTCCAAGATTGTTGTGATAATCTCTTTTGGGAGTGTACTGAGATCTCTTATGAGATTGTTGCGATAATCAGTGAGGTCGCTACCAAAAATCTCTCCAGATATTGTTGCGATTATTAAAGTTCCATTGTTGTGATTATTAAAGTCGGAGATTGGGGCAACACTGTTCATGGAAGAAGAGTAAAATGCCTCATCAGTACAGGTGGTCCATTGTACTTGGAACTCTACTCTACTGTTAGGCGCCCCTTTAATGCATCACCATTGTTCTAAATTGTTTTCTCTTATGTATGTGTGTTTATGTGTTTTTCGGCTGGGGTTTCTTCATTTAAATGGGGAATATGAGAGTCGAGTAAGAATGGATTTTATTGTTGTTTCACTTGCTGTAGAACACGAGATTGAATTCGACCAGAGGAGGGAATTAGATTTGATAAAAAATAGATCAGTTAGTTCGAGGTAGTGAAGGACATCGACTCTGGCAGTTTTGGTGTGGCGAGAGTGATGCAAAACAAGAATACAAAGAAGTTTGTCGCGATGAAATACATCGAGAGAGGCTGTAAGGTATGGCCTAATGATTTGTAGAGACCCATAGTTGTTGATTATTTGGGTGTTTTTCACATTTGTTCCTCCGCTTGTTATCGTTTAGCTGTTTATAGAGTCCGGTTACTGATGATTATATGAATGTTTTTGTCAATTTATCATTGGCTATCATTTTGTTGCTTGTGTTTTGGGGGTATTTATTTAAGGTGGAAAACATGGATTTCATGTCTAAATTTATTCGATAGTTGTGAAAATCGTGAATAACCATTGTAAAATAATTAGTTTCCTTGTTTTTTTCTTGCCTGGAATATTCATTACAGGGGATGCTCGGACGCTATTACTCTGGTTCTGGCAACAGTTTCCACTTCGATTGGGGAGTGCAGGAGCAAATTTTGTGAGAAGGTTCTAGTGTTGTAAGTATGGGAGGAGGAGGCGGTGGTGGTGGAGGGGGAAAGGAGGAGGTGGTGGCAGCGATGGTGGAGGAGCTACGAAGGTGGGTGAATTACAACCGCATCTAACCCAGGATCAACTTACGGGAATATATTACTACATAACCAGTGCTCCTCCATAGCCTATGATTTCTTTTACATGATAATAGTTTTTAATGCTTTCTGTCCTCAATTGTATCTCTTGAATATGTTTTGTCTTAAACCCATAAGGTTATCCAACTATGAGACTATTTATGTTTCTCGTTACCTATGAAACTCGTCTATCACTACATTTTTTGCTTGACCCAACTACAAATCTTGCTCAATACTCTCATAAATGCATTATTTTTGTGACTGATTTGTGTCTATGTTTACTGAAGCTGCTATTCGAATTAGCAGTCATTCCATTAGCAGAGCACTATGAATGAGGGTTTCTAGCAAAATTTAACCGACATAAATCTAGAGTTCCTCGACATTCCTGAAAATCCGATCCAAAGCCACAGCCTGGAATCCTTTGAATATTCATTGCATTTTTTTGTCTTCATGGGTTAGCCTTTCTCGGAGGTAGACTTAGTTATCCCAAATCGACATCATTAGTAAAATCCCATCCCAAAATTGAACTTATTAATGAGCTAGCAACTTTACATCTCTTTTTTCTTCAAACTTTTAATTCTTATAAATTTATTCAGTTGATTTTTTTGAATTTGGTTTTATTTCTTAAAAGATTATGTTGTTCAAAATCTGGTTGGTTTAAAGTTCATATGGGTAAAGAAAATGAAAAATGCATCCGGGAACACCATTGGGTATTTAGTAAAATATAACTAAATCATGGCCTTCATTGGTTATGTTGTTGTTATTATTATTTAAATTTTAAAGAGAAACATACAAGAAGTTTTGTTATGTATATGCAGGGAATGGTAAAACACCCGACCTATAACTGTAGGGCTTCAAATTGGACTGTAATGGAAACTTGTCTAGATATAGATACTTGTGCATTGTTGTCTATATAATTTAGCATCCATTCGTGCGGTGTTTATGATTTTCAAAACAACATACGTACATAAAGTTTGGGGTAGGGAATTCATGGCCCCATTGACCTCGATTGCTTTTAGTGTTATTGTATGTCTAAGCACCAGTTTTGATTTCTACAGTTTGACAATTTTGATAGAATGCGTGGTGGTATTGTTTAAGCTTTAATTAAAGCTCTTCATCTTCCATGGAATGTGGCAAATTATTATTATTTTAATTATGAACAGTCCATTGTTGAGATTGTAATCCTGAAAGTCTGGATCGATTCAAAGACCTTACAAACCCCAGATAAAATTTTTAGCTTCTTTATAAGTTGGACTGTTGGTTCTATTTTACAAGTAGCTAAATGCATGGAAACTTGGAGGAGATGACAATGTAATTGGAGAAATTAGATATTGTATGTTTCTCATATTCCATAATGCTAAAATTAATAAATTGTTATGTTCTTTCAAGATGCTCATTGAAAATTCTCAGAATATTTCAAACGGTTTTTTGTGATCTTAGCTAGACTGTAAGCTCTTTATCTTTTTTCTTTTTTTCAATATTATCTAGAGTGGGTTTTTCACTCCCACTTTCTACCTACACTAGATGTACTCTAATCTCACTGACCTACTTACTTTTGTGTTGATTTGTTGGCATCAATAAAACTATCTTATCTTATCTTCCTAACAAATGCAAAGTGACCTCGCTACAAACTCCACACACAAAATTACCGTTGAATATTGCCACTAACAAATGCAAAGTGACCTCAAACTCCACACACAAAATTACCGTTGAAGGTTGCCAAGAACTTCTGTAAAGTTTATCTTTATTTTAATTAAAAAGTCAATTCAAAGCAGAAAATTTCGATTATAAGTTACACCTGCTATTGTGTGTGGTAGTACATTTTTTAGTTGTTAGTTGTACAATTCTCAATAATGAATAATATCCTATATTGTATTGCTTATTCAACTTTCAGAGCCAAGGCATTGAAATTGTTGATTATTTATGTGTTTGATCAATTATGAATACGTCAGACCTTTGCAGTATCATATTTATGGGGAACTGCATAGCTCTCTATTCCAAGTGGTAAATTTGCATGTCCATGTATGTTTTCCACCCTCTGATTTGGATTTGTCAATTGACTTCTTAATTTTATGGGTTTATAGTTATACGTTATAGAAATTTCGAAATGTAAGGATTATAAATGGCAGTGGGAGTAAAGTTATGTTGTTACAGCTTTGGGTGCATCCCTGGATATATTACAGAACTGGACACAATGATATCTATGTGAGTGTCCCTTTTCCTTTGTTGGATGACGAGGATCCCTGGATTCGAACCTTGGAATTCACTCCTAACAATGCATTGGGTAGATGCCTGGCCTACAAAATTGATCTGTCTCCTGGTGATATGATGAAAAAGGCCATTGACTATTTCAAACATGATAGGTTGCTGGATGAAAAACCACCTCCTACTTTGAAAATTGATAATTAGCCATATGTGTCCAGCAAGGGAATTTTTTTCACCCTGTCACACTGCCCAAAAATTCCTTCTTAGACCATGTTCCTTCTGAATGGGCATTGTCAATTATCAAAGAATAAATACCAAGTTTTACAATTTGTTGGATCTTATTGTGATAGCAACCAAGTTGAGTACCATGGCGCTCAGGGATATGCTTTCCTACATCTACCCAATTTTTTATGCCCTTGTAAGTTTTAGGATTGTTCTTAACTGGATTTCAGAGAATCCAAAGCTCCTGAAGGCCCAAAGATAGTCGAGGAATGGTACTCAAGAATATGCTTGCCTACATCTACCTAATTTGTTTATGCCCTTGGAAGTTTTAGGACTATTCTTAACTGGATTTCAGAGAATCCAAAGATCCTGAAGGCCCACATATAGTCGAGCAAAAAATTGAAGTGAGGAGATTGGTCATCGCACCCAGAAAATCCTACTGTCTTGCTCCAGAGGTGGAATGGTCAAACAAAGTCTTAAGGCCACTAGAAAATCCTATTGTCTTGTCCAGAGGTGGAATGGTCAAACAGAGTCTTAAGGCCACTTTAAGAGGTTTGCAGACCGACTTCTGTGAGTAACTTTCATGTATTCAATGGTTAAAGAGGTTTCCTCTGGCTCTATTGCATATAGGACAGCTATTTTTGAGCATGTAAAGAAAATACTCCATAAGGTTTTTATGCTATGTGGACATCACTAATTATTTTTAGCGTTCTCTGCAAATCAATTGAGAGACCTTTCTACATGATTAGAAAAAGGAATGAGATACAATGCAGAATAGGTATTGGATATAATTGATTTGCTCTTGCAGAGCCTTCAGGAACTCGATCCATTAACTTTAGAAACATTTACAACAAGGATTCATATGGTCTTTAATGTTATGATTCTTTTACCTCATGGTAATTTTTGGCTAGGAAAATGTTTTAGAAATGCTAGACACTAGTGGACAGGTAAGATGCTCACTGCCTCCAGGGTTAGCATCTGCTACACTGTGCTTAGCCCTGCTCGCATTATTGCCGATAAATGAAAAAAAAACTTTCTTGATAAGTAAATCAATCTTCGGAAACTGTCTCTAAATATCTCTTAACTGAGCAAAATAAATCCTCAATGAGGGAATTCAAATTCAATCATAAAGTCTTTTATTTCTAACATTCCCCGTAAGCTTTCTATGCAAATAAGTTTAACTTGTGCTGTCTTTGACCCTTGCGCTAGGGTTTTCATCATTTTGCATATATATCTTTTCGTTTTGATGATGATTCCCATGCCATATAGAGTCTGACAGAACTCCAAAAACTGTCTCCCACTATGGGAAATTGCAAAGCTCCTTCATTCCACTACACTCTGCTAGATCAATAGCTTCTTCTTCCCAGTATTTCCAGTGTTATGCTCATTCAAGCACGGAATTTATCTCGAGCAAAACTTCTTCGTGCAAATAAATCCCCTTATATTTTCCCTTTCTTTGATTTAATTGTTAAAACCTCAATCACCTGGGATTTTCTTTCCTACAAATAGCTAAATTCAGCTGTGTTCCCCAACACATCTCTAAATTCTTCATCTAACATGCTTCTTTAATTTAATATGTTCTCATAAACCAGCTTCCTCTCTACCTTTGAAGTGCTTCCAGACTCCTTTCATTTCAACACTTCACTTCCCAGGGCTACGGTTGAATAGTTACAGAGATCTTAAATCATAGATCTTACTGCTATTACAATCTGGTAGGCTTCGTTGGTCTGGGCGGTAGTTAAAATACACCTTTAACATTTGTGCATAAGGTAGAACAACCACATACCTGTGAGTGGGGATCACTTTCATGTAAGGTGAAATGGCTTTGTTTTAGACACAAGCACTATATGTTAGCCTCCACAAATTTAGCACTGGGGCTTCCATTGAAGGCACTTACTTTGATGCCACCGATGAATGCTAAACTATGAGAGCTGAGGACTTGGTATTCTTTGTTTGATTTCTTAATTATATGATAATTGTTTTGCTTAAATGGGTTTCCATACTACATTACATGTTAAATTGATGTTTTTAGTTATGTATTTCAATAGTATTATGTCTGATTTCTCAGTGGAACAAAATATTCTATTTCGGGATCAATAGAATTGAGCATCATCTCTCAATCTTCTTATTTTGGTATTAATAGATTTGAGGCATCATCTTCACTCTTCTTATTGCCACTATTTGAGGCATCATCTCTCCATTGTCCCTTTTCTATAATAAGAGAACCTTTTGTTGCAGAGATCTTGCGGATTTTTTGTTTCTTTCAGTGCATTAAAATTATGGGGAGTGGGGAGAGTGCTTGGCATTTATTCCACCATGATGGAGGCTCTCCTTGATCATATGTTATTTGATGTTCCTATTTGAGTAAGTTCTTCCTATTTAAATTTTTTGGGAAGGGAGTGCTTGTGGTCTATTTTAAGCGTGATGCAGGCTCTTCTTTACCCCTACTTTAGTCGATGTACCTATTTGATCAAGTTCTGCCTATATAACATTTGTACAACCTCTGTTAAGGATTTTATTATGGTTTTTCTTTTATAGGTAGTTTGTATATCACCTTGTTTTTCATTATATTTACTTTTCTTAAGAATAGTTTCATCTTGTCAATCAATATTTCTTTCAATTTCTTTCATATATGACTTGTACAACATAGCTGTAGTGGATATGTTTTTTTTCATTATGTCTACTTGTTTTAAAACTATTTTCATCTTGTCAATCTATACTTATTTGATATATGACTTGTAAAACATATCTGCAGTGGATATGTTTTTTTTTCATTATGTCTACTTGTTTTAAGAATATTTTCATCTTGTCAATCTATATTTCTTTGATATATAACTTGTACAACATATCTGCAGTGGATATGTTTTTTTCATTATGTATACTTGTTTTAAGAATATTTTCATCTTGTCAATCTATATTTCTTTGATATATAACTTGTACAACAAATCTGCACTGGATATGTATTTTTTCATTATCTCTACTTGTTTTAAGAATATTTTCATCTTGTCAATCTATATTTCTTGATATATCATTTGTACGACACATCTGCACTGGATATATTTTTTTTCATTATGTCTACTTGTTTTAACTTTTAAGAATATTTTCATCTTATAAATCTATATTTCTTTGATATCTATACTTCTTTGATATATGACTTGCATTGGATATGTTTTTTTTTTGCATATGCTTAATTGCTTGCGGTTATATCCATCGTTTCTTGTAGGTTTTTAAGAATGATCAGACCATTTCTCTTTGATGAGTCTTCTCTCATGCAACTTCATAGAGTTTTTAGTTCTTAAAGATGGGAAAATGTTTAAAAACAATTACATGATGGTTGGAAATGTGTAGTGATGGTTTGTTTTTCAAAATATATAATTTTTTGATAGGGAGGGTTTTTAAACCAATGATGCTTTGTAATATATATGAATTGTATTTGGAAGTTTTAGAAATGTAGTCAAGCTACTTATCTATAATTTATAAGTTTTAGAAATGTTGTCAAGCTACTTATCTATTTGACTGGAGAAATCATGCAGATCATCCCATTATTATCATTTTGGAAATCGTTATAGTCTATTTATTTTTTTCCAGATTAACAAACAGGTATCCGTTTAAGTAGTACTGGACTATGAACATAGGAAGAATTGCATGACAGAGAAACCGTGAGGACCTACTTCATTAGCTTTGGCCTTTGAATAAGGCAAAAGTTATTAATTGTGAGACTTCAAAGTTTATTGACGAAGTGCCAAAGTGTATTACTATAGGTTCACACTGTGAGACTTTGGTATATGACTTGTACAACATATCTGCACTGGATATGATTTTTTTTTGCATATGCTTAGTTGCTTGCGATTTTAGTATATCCGTCGTCTCTTGTAAGGTTTTTAAGGTTTTTTTTAGAATGATCAGACCATTTTTTGTGTTTCTTTTGTGACGAGTCTATTCTCTCATGCAACTTCATTGAGTTTTTAAGGATGGGAAAATGTTTTAAAAAATATTTGATGGTTGGAAATTTGTAAAGATGGTTTGTTTTTTCAAAATATATATTTTTTCGATATGGACCGGTTTGTAAACCAGTGATGCGTTGTAATATCTATAAAATGTATTTGGAAGTTGTAGAAATGTAGTCAAGCGACTTACCTATTTGACTAGAGAAATCATGTAGATCATCCAAATATTTTCTTTTTGGAAATTGTTATCGTCTATTTACCTTTTCCCAGATTAACAAACAAGCATCCATGTAAGTACTATTGGACTATGAACATAGGAAGGATCTCATAACAGAGAAACCATGAGAACCTACTTCATTAGCTCTGGTCTTTGAATAAGGAAAAGTTATTAAATGTGAGACTTCCAAGTTTATTGGCGAAATGCCAAAGAGTACTAATATAGGTTCACACTGTGAGACTTCTAAGTTGGTGCCGAAGTGTATTAATATGGATTCATAGAAAATCATGGGAATGCTTGTTGTTGAAGCGTTATAGACTATTAGAAATAGTAATTACTTCAATTAACTTAGCTTTTACATTCAGTTCCTATTTAGACGTTCAGTTAATAAATGCAACAACATGCTTTGCATGCATGCAAAAGCTAGTTTAGAGCTTTTAGGGTTTTCCATAAGTGTTTAAATACACATTAGATTATTGTTTGTATTACATCAGTTGATCTCCGTTTAGGAATAAAGATTGAAGAGACGTAGCTCATTCTGCATTATCTTTGTTTTATTTCTGCCTCCATCCTTCAGTTGTAAGTTTTTTGAAGAATTTTCACAAAAAAAAATAAAAAAATTGGAGAAATTATAAAAAAGTTCTTTTTGGAACTACCGCGACCTCCATATAGGCCAGAGGACGGTAAGTTAGAGAACTACCGCGACCTCTCTATAGGCCAAAGCATGGTAGTTTCGAGAGATACGAGGTAAAAAAATTAGAAATTATCGCGACCATCACATAGGCCAGAACGCAGTAGTTAGGGAAGACCCGCGACACTTAGGGCAAGAGAAGAAGATATTTTCTGAGAAAGATATTTTTTATTCATTATTTCAAGAGAGTAAATTTATTTTTAACAGCGTGATTCTCTTTCACGAAGAGATTCTTTGAGTAAGAATTTTTCTTTTTACAAAAGAAGAAGATATTTTTCAAATCTTGTTTAAGAGGGAGACATTATTTTGAAAAAAGAGGAAGGATATTATTTTGAAAAAGCCAGTGAAGGACACCACAACGTCTATGGCTTCTAGCAGCAATCAATCTCAGATTTCTCCTCTTACAGGGAAATAGGACTATGATGTCTGGGCCACGAGGATGGCAGTCTATCTCAGGTCAAAAGATGCATGGGAATATGTCGTGAATGGCTATTTCGAACCTGCAGATGATGCAACATTTCAAGTCCTTTCAAATGCAGAAAAGGATGTCTTGCGAACGCACAGGAAGAAGTATGCAAATGCACTGCATCTCATAATGAACGCTTTGGATAACAACGTCTTTCCAAAGATATTAGCCTCGTTACATTCCAAATTAGCATGGGATACCTTGGCGACCAGTTATCAAGGTGTTGGTAAGGTACAAATAGCAACACTCCAAAACCTAAGAAGAGACTTTGAAGATCTAAAGATGAAAGAATCAGACTCAGTAGATTATTTCATGACCAAAGTCATGGGGATTGTTAATCAGCTGAATATCTATGGTGAAAAGATTGGAGATCAAAGGGTGGTTGAAAGGGTTCTGAGATCCCTACCCCACAAATTTGAGTCGAAAGTTTCAGCGATTGAAGAAGCAAAAGATCTGAGTACTCTCTCCATAGACAAGTTGAACAAATCTCTACTTTCATACGAATCCAGAATTAGCAGGAATGAAGAATACTCTCTGGAGAATGCTTTCAAAGAACATGTCTCATTCTCAAGAGGCAGAGGAAGAGGCAGAGGCAGAGGAGGATCAAGAGGATGAGGTATAAGTGGTCGAAATAATGGCAATGGAGATCAAGATCACCATCATAACCATGAAGGAAGAAACTGCAACAAAAAAAGGTCAGATAAATCTAATATTCAGTGTTATTATTGCAAAAAAATAACGCATTATGCTCATGAATGTAGAAAGAAACAGTCTGATCAAGCAAATCACAATGCTAATGTAACTAATACCTCTAAGGATAAAGATGATATGTTATTTCTTACATGCCATGCTGCACAAGAAAGCCCAAAGGGACTTTGGCTTCTAGATAGTGGCTGCAGTAACCATATGATAGGTGACAGAGGTCTAATTGTAGACCTAAATGAATCAGTGAGGACAGAGGTCAAATTTGGCATGGATGAGGTTGTTCCAGTCCTTGGCAAAGGAGTGGTCAACATTCTGACCAAACAAGGCCAACAAAAGACAATCTCATATGTCTATTATGCTCCAGGATTGAAGCATAATCTGCTTAGCATTGGGCAACTCACTGAAAATAAATACGGACTTGTCTTTGATGGATCAGATTGTGAAATTTATGACAAACCCCAAATCAACAGTTGATCATCAAAATACAAGTGACTAGGAATAGGAGGTATCCACTAGTCATGAATTGCAGCAGCAAGGTAACCTCTTTTGCTCAAAAAGCCACTTGCATGGATGATTATTGGTTATGGCATTTTAGATATGGACATCTTCACTTTGGTGGTCTATAGTTTTTGCAGCAAAAAGAGATGGTAAAAGGATTACCCCCTATGAAGGAGCCAGAAAGCAGTTGTGAGTGTTGCATCATTGCAAAGCAGCATAGGGATAGCTTTCCTAAAGGCATGTCTCGAAGGGCACATGCACCTTTAGAACTTATTCATACTGATTTGGTTGGACCAATGCAAACTCAATCGATTGGTGGAATCTATTATTTTCTTACATTTATTGATGATTTCAGTAGAAGAACTTGGGTGTATTTCCTTCGTCAGAAGTCTGAAACTTTTGGCAAGTTCAAGGAATTTAGGGCTGTGGTTGAAAAATAGAGTGGTTATCAACTCAAAATATTGAGATCTGATGGAGGGGGAGAGTATGAATTAAAGGATTTTCATGATTACTGCAAACATCATGGAATCAAGAGGCAATTCACTACAAGATATACACCTCAGCAGAATGGTATTGCAGAACGCATAAATAGAACCATCATGAATATGGCAATAAGCATGCTGAAAGGAAGAAATTTGTCCCATGAATTTTGGGGAGATGCAGTGTCTTGTGCTGTTCATGTGATGAATAGATCTCCCACCAAAATTGTGAAGAACAGAGTACCAGAGAAAGCATGGTCAGGTATGACTTGTAATGTTTCTCATTTCTGAGTATTTGGTTGTGTTGCTTATGCTCATGTTCCTAAACAACTAAGGAAAAAGCTAGACGACAGGAGTGAGAAATGTGTATTTCTTGGATACGGTGAACAAACTAAAGCCTACAAGCTATATAACCCTATTACCAAAAAGGTCATTCTCAGCAGAGATGTTTTGTTCAAGGAGGAAGAGTCATGTAATGGAACCATAGACAAGGGTGTGGGAGCTACAATACCCCAACCAGAAGATGGAGAAGATGAGGAGCTGATTGGACAACAAGATCCAGTAGCATCTTCACTAGTAGAAAATACTCCAGAAAGAACACCAAGAAACTCAGTTCGAGGTGAAGCATCAAGTCCGCAATTAGGCAATGAATCTGATCACAGTTATAAAATGACGAGAAGATTGATAGATATTTATGATGAATTGGATGCAAATACCAATTATGTTTTTATTGCTAGTGAACCTGTGTTTTATGAATAGGCTGTAAAACAAGAGCATTGGGTAAATGCTATGGACAAAGAGATAGATTCCATTGAGAGAAATGATACATGGGATCTAGTTGACCTGCCAAAGAATAAGAAACCCATTGGTGTGAAGTGGGTTTATAAAACCAAACTCAATGAAAAAGGTGAGATTGATAGATACAAGGAAAGGTTAGTAGCAAAAGGTTTCTCGCATCAACCAGGAATTGATTTTGGAGAAAATTTTGCACCAGTGGCAAGATTGGACACAGTAAGAGCAGTCCTAGCAATTGCAACACAAAAAAAATGGAAAGTGTATCAGATGGATGTCAAGTCGGCATTCTTGAATGGAATTCTTGAAGAAGAAATTTATGTGGGGCAGCCACATGGGTATCAAATAAAAGAACATGAAGAGAAAGTTTACAAGTTAAAGAAAGCTCTATATGGGCTCAATCAAGCTCCAAGAGCTTGGTACAGCAGAATTGATTCTTATATGATAAAAAATGGTTTTAGCAAAAGCAGCAGTGAACCAACACTTTACACAAAGGTAAATCAACAAGGACAGATTTTAATAGTTTGTTTGTATGTTGATGATATGATTTTTAGAGGCGACCTCTCAGTAGATGAGTTCAAGGCAGCTATGAAGAAAGAGTTCGAGATGACAGACCTTGGATTAATGAGGTTCTTTCTTGGCCTAGAAGTAGAATAGTCAGAAAAAGGTATATTTATCTCTCAAAATAAATATGCTAATGAAGTTCTTAAGCGATTCAGAATGCTCAATTGCAAAAGAACACCTACACTAGTGGAAACAGGTACTAAGTTGATCAAAGAATATGGTAGTCCCAATGTAGATCCAACATTGTATAAGAGACTTGTAGGAAGTCTCATGTATCTCACAGCTACGAGACTTGATATTATGTTTGTTGTTAGCTTGATTTCGAGGTTCATGGAGTCTCCCAAAGACTCGCATTGGCAAGTTGGCAAAAGGATCTTACGATATGTTGCAGGGACTTCAAGCTATGGAATTTTATACTCAAGCACTTAGTATGATGTTTTGACAGGTTTCACTTACAGTGATTTTGCAGGAAGTTTGGATGACAGGAAGAGCACTTCCGGTCATGTTTTTCATCTTGGATCAGGGGTGATTTCATGGGCATCCAAGAAGCAGCCCATTGTGACACTTTCATCAGCAGAAGCAAGGTATGTAGCAGCGACATCAGTAACATGTCAAACAGTCTAGTTATGCAGAGTTTTAGAAGGTCTTCAACAGAAACAAGAAGGACCAACCACATTTTATTGTGACAACAATTCAGCAATTGCTCTATCCAAGAACCATGTTTTTCACCAGAAAATCAAGCACATTGATACAAGATATCACTTCATAAGAGAACTTGTGAACAATGGTGAAGTTTGCGTTGAGCATTGTAAATCGATTGACCAATTGGCTGACATATTCACAAAGCCATTAGCAAAAGATATTTTTGAAATTCATAGAAATAATTTAGGCATTGTAAAAGCTGCAGTAGTCAGCAGTAGTAATTAAGAGGGAGTGTTAGAAATAGTAATTACTTCAGTTAACTTAGCTTTTACATTCAGTTCCTATTTAGACGTTCAGTTAATAAATGCAACAGCATGCTTTGCATGCATGTAAAAGCTAGGTTATAGATTTTAGGGTTTTCCATAAGTGTTTAAATACACATTAGATTATTGTTTGTATTACATCAGTTGATCTCCGTTTAGGAATAAAGATTGAAGAGCCGTAGCTCGTTTTGCATTATCTTTGTTTTATTTCTGCCTCCATCCTTCATAAACATTATTGTTTCTCTTACTCCAATAAATTTGTGCTTTTCTAAGACCACTTGATCCAAAGTGGAAGTAAAACAAGGAGATTAAATCTTGTGTTAGTGCATGCCGTAAAAGTGGAAGTAAACAAGGAGATTAAATCTTATGTTAGTGCATGTCGTAATTGTTAGGAGATTAAATATTATGTTAGTGCATGTCATAAAAGTGGAAGTAAAACAAGGAGATTAAATCTTATGTTAGTGCATGCCGTAATTGTTAGGAGATTAAATCTTATGTTAGTGAATGCTGTAATTGTTGGTAGAGAATGCACCGGTATTTAATTTAGACTATTATTTTAAAGTAGCCCAAGTCTATTTAGATAGAAAAGTGTACTTAACCGCAATTTTATAATGAGAATGAAACTAGAAGATTAAATCTATGCTTGTGTGGCATCGATTTTTTTGATAGAGATGCCATATGAATTTTCATTGTACTTACGTGTGGGAACTATATCACTAATAGTAGTGTTAGTTCTTTTTTAATATGAATTTTCATTGTACCTACGTGTGGGAACTATATCACTAATAGTAGTGTCAATTTTTTGTGATTCTTTTTTAGTGGGTTGTATCTAAGGCTTAGTGTTTAATATCTTTTTTGGGTTGTGGTAACCTTTTTTTTAAGTGGTGGTTCATTATTAGTTAGAGGGATAGTCCACCAAATTCTAGGACTATTATGATTATTAGAAAAAACATTACTTTCATGTTCTTATTTGACCATGGGTTGTGTATATACTCATCGAGTTCATGCCTTGGAGAATGAAATGCTAATGAGCATAAAACAAGGAATGAACAATGTACTTGAGATTATTGTGGTAAAGTGCTCCGCAATTAGTGATGTTATTGCTAACATATTTAAATTAATAGTTACATGATTTGATTAAGTTATTTACTGACATAATTAACTCTAGCATTTGATGAATGAGGTGCTTTTTTAATATGTAAGCCCATGTGTCAATTGGTTGCCTTTGGCTTACACACACTTGTAGAATCAAGTACCTCGTCACACCTACATATTAGTGGATATGGTACTTCTTCCTCTATGTGTGTGTTTGTGTTTAGGTTGAAATGTGGTCTTCCTTATGGTTTCCTAAGTTCTTATAATGCATTACAAACAAACATAGTAGTTAATCATTTTATCAATCTCAATTTAAATGATGTCATTTAATCGTTATAGTGTATACACATTCTTTGTTTGGTTGTAGACCAACATTGCACGCGATATCAGTGAAGAGTCATGAAATTCTAAGTCTGAGGTAAATGTTGAGGATGACAAATAAAGTGGAGAGGTATTTGAACCTTTGTTGCTTACATTGCTATTTTTAATGGTGGAAATATTGCTATTTCTTTCTAGCTGATGATCGAGAGTAAATATCTCAATGGCCTCTCTTAAGATGGCATTGTATCAATATTGGAATTAAAGTTGGAAGACTTGGTAACTTGACTAATTGGCTACCGATAGAGCATTTTGTTATATCATAACTTCTTTTACATGGGGATATAATAAGGAGACTAAGTCATTGGAAGTGTATGCCTAGGGTATGTCATATATGTAGTTATTCATGAACATGTTATTGTCTTCTCTATTCATGTTATTAATGGTTTTTAAAACATGGATTAGGTAATCGTACATAAATGTTTTCTTTTATATCCTTAAGTTCACATGTATCTTTTATTTAGCAGATTCATTTTGATCACTCTGTTGTGTTTTTGGTATGCATGTGATGAATGTCTCATAATATTAGATAGATTCCATGTCTTGTAAATATGTAATGGTGAGATATTGGGAGATTCAATGATGCTCTATGCTCTGGTAGTGCTTGGTTTGTCATTTGGTATTGGTATTGCTTGATTTTTTAGAACCCTTGTGGGATAGGTTTTATGTGCACATGAAATGCTTTATTGAAGGATGACATTTCTCAGAATATATGGATTCTTTAACAAAGAAAAACAAAAACCTTGATCGATTATTGCTACTTCCCAAATAACATATTATGTACAAGGGAGAACCAACTTAAGATCTACTTACTTGTGAATAATTTTTTTTCTTTGTTTCTCTTTTACTTCAATGCAAAAAAAATGTCCTACCTTTACTTGTTTTTTTTCTCCTTTCAACATTCCTCACATTCACAAGATAGAAGAATTTTGGGGAAAAAGAGTTTGAGAAGAAATTCAATTATACTACAGTGTAAACCTGCTCCCAGTGAAATAAAGTTCACAAATTTCACCTTTTTGTATATATAACCATAGGATGTTTGGGATGTTTCAAAGACTTGGTAGATCCTGAATTTTTCAGTTTAAGGAAAAAACTGAATTTTTTGATCTCTAGCCATGCTGAGTAGAGTAGTTCTTGGGGTTCAACACTTTCTAAACAAATCAGCAGAGTGTTATCCTCCCCACCCATGTTTGATTTGTGCTTGTGACATGTTTTCCCTCCTCATGGGATAATTTGCATCCGCGAGGATTTATCTCATATGTATGGGGCTAGGCACAATCCTTTTTTACATATGAAATCCCCTTGAATCATGACCACTTGGTTAAGAATTACTTTCACAATGTTTGAAGCCTCTTACATAATGTTATTATCTCATGGTATTTATGATTCTTGGGTTCACTATGGTTTGCATTGGGCTTGATGGAGAGGCAGAGAGTATTGCTCTTCTTGCATCTATTGAAAACATGCAATATGTTGTGACTGTTGATGTTTTGCATACAATATGTTGACAAACTCTTAATTGTGTTTTGCGTGCACAAGTTTTTTTAAGTTTGAGTTCCATTTACAATAAGTAGTTTGTCTCTTTTCCTTAAAATAACATGTGTTCTCTACATTTGCTATAGTTCAGAAAATTGCAATGTTTCAGGAGAATGTAGCATGTCAGGATTTGATTCAGTATGTAGGTATTCTTACCATGATTATTTTTAGCACAATTATCATTATGAAATATAGTGTGTGTTTAATTCTTCCTATAATTCTTATTAGTGACATATGACCCTTACACAGGTTAATATTGATCGGAGTAGAAACTACAAAGTTCCAAAAGTAAGCATTGTACAAAATCAACCATAAGTTCTTGGAGTTGGTGGATAGCTTCCATCTACACCATATGTGTATCCAATAAATAATTTTGCATTTGCTATACATCCATCGCAACCAACTAGTGTTACCAGACTTGTATCACAAACAACAGGATCAATGTTTCAAGGAACTACACCAAATCAAATGTACATGAACTCACCTGCTCAACATGCTACACCTTTAGGAACAACTTGGAAACCTCACGTGTAAGTTCCACCTTATTCTTCGGCTACATATCTCCATGGTGGTCCTCCCATGCAGAATCCAATATCTTAGGCAAGCCCTATGAGTTCAAGCATGCGATCACTTACCATTCAAAGTACTAATTGTGGCCCAACCTTTTCAATTCTTCCATATAGCCATTAGCCAATGCATATGCAAATGGATTCGGGGAAAGTTCTTGCAAGTGCTTCTTCTACTTATTACATCTAAATACCCCTGTAACATTATTTTGCCTCTCCATTAATGTGGATAACAATCTCCATTTTGTTCTTATAAGGTGCTTTTCTTTTTATCTAAAGGACATCAGCATGAGTGTGGATGCAAATCTCCATTGCTTTACCTTGCTGATGAGAACACAGACCAAAAATATCAGTTAATGCTGACAAACCCTATATATGTATATGTACTCTTATAATATAATGTCACCTTGCTTCATCAAAATTTTTGCATATTAATATTGTGAGCATCTCTGTTTGGGTCATTTTTTTATGGTGGAGTTTAGAGGAGGAATGTGTTGCTACAATCTATGTAGAGAAAAATTATCTCCTTTGATCTTATCTTTCTCTTTCTCTTTTTTTTTTTCATTTTTTCATTTTGCAAATTAAGTTATTTTCCTAAATCATGAAGGTATGGAATTGAAGAAACTCAAACTTAGTTGTTTGCCTAGATGTATTTTCCCAATTAGTAGTCAGCCAAAGATATATGTTGCCATTTTTGTCCACTTTCACCTGTAAGATACATTTGCTTGTTAGATTAAGTTCTACGATCTTTGGATGTTGTGATTATTATCTCTATAAATGACACTGTCTTTGAAATTATAAATCCCATAACATGTATTCAGTCAAATGAAGATTAAACATTCATAGAAACATCTTTCATATTTGATATTTTCAAATCCAAACATTCATAAAAATAACCTTCATCTCTGACCATTTCAAATTTAAAATAAGGGCCCTTTTTGTTTTCGTTTTTTTCATGCACACCTTTGTTTCATGCATCTACTTGTATTTAGCTGTAATATCCATATTAGGGCTCTTCCCCTTCTCATTAGACACAACAATCTCAAAATAATCACCTTGTGTGAACACCAAACTAGGCGTTTTGGATAGTTTTTTTATTTATGAATATGAGCACTCAAGTGCGCCATTTATATAGTTTTTCCACTGTAAAGATATCAACTCTTTTGGTTTAATCTTTGAATAGTTGTCTCCAAGAAGTAGGTGATAAGTGTGCAATTTCGTCTTCAACAAACTATACAAAATCAATGATCTAACTATAGAATTTCTCTTATTTTCTAGACATGACATTATAGACATGATTTTTTTTCTTTTTCAAGTCTTAATTAAATAAAATATTAAAAAATAACTCAATTGGAATTGTGTTTTTCAACAAATAACTCAATTGGATTTTTTGTTTTATTTTATTATTATTGATTAAATAAAAGTTAAATTTTTACATTTTTTATAATAAGAAATATTATAAATTAATAATATTAGAGAGTGTTTTTAATTGTTTATATTGATTTAATTGAGTAATTGTAAATTAAAATAAACATCTCCAATATTAAAAAATAATTTTAACATTAAATTTATTTTAATAATTTTAACTAAATTTAATATATTTTTAAAAATTTAATCAAAATTATAAATAAATATATTCACCTTAAACCTCCAACAATGTAAAACATATTTTATATATCATTATATATGTCAGTTGGGTTTAAAGCGAGTGTTTGAATAATGAGTGTTATTCTTCCTAGTTAAAACATATTTTTTATATCATTATATATGTCAATTGGGTTTAAAGTGAGTGTTTGAATGAGGAGAATTATTCTTCCTAGTTAGAATGGGCTCATTAAACCTCAATCAATGAAATTTTTTGTTAACATAATTACATATTGCATATTTAAATATTATCACATTTTGTAATCTTTAATTCACTACAAATACAAATATTATATATGTGTTGTCCTTTAAAATTGACAATTACATGGTTAAGAAAAGGATGTTACATATCCATTGTGGTTGAGGCTTGTCATGTATTTCACAAGACATAATCAATAAATAAATAAAAGATATTGCCTTTGGAAACTCATTGAAATTCTTGAAACATTATTACATATAAATATTATTATTAGCCTATTTTAGTAATATGTATGATGATTATTTCCAAACTAACCATTAATCAATAAATTGACACACTAAACAAAAAAATAAGAACATAGTCTTAATTGAACATTAACTCAAAATATTTTGTACAACATCAAAATATCCAGAATGTCTTTTAAAATGGAGTCAACTTCACTAAGCATAGATTTAATACTACAAGATATGAAATATATTCTACCTTCAAAATGATGTGAGTGAGTCACATTAATTAAATTATAGCAAAACGGAAAAAAAGTTCCATTTATCAACTTTTGACAACATAAATGACAATGACGATGTCATTTAGTGTTGAGCATTCAATGTTTATATGATTTATTGACTTATATGTTATAATGGAATTCATTATGTATATTGAAGTGGGAGAACATTAATTTTGATTATCATAATTAGTTAAAAGGCTTTGAGTTTGGTGGATTGTGTCTTGATGGATTGTATGTAATAAATTAAATATTTGGAATTAAGAATTAGTAATTAGTAGGTTAGATGTTAGTGCTTAATGAATTGTATACTTGTATAGTTATAGAGTTAATAGATTTGGAGAAATCTAATTACCTCAATGTTTATGAGAATGTCAATATCAAAGGAGTTTTGCAAATCTATATATGGTTTGCCGCAAGTTTTATGCTTACAACATAAACAATATTATATTATAGAATGTATGTGCTAACTTTCTAACCATTTTAACAAATTGTTATAATTAAAATTTTTTGGCTAACAATATCAAAATTCAATCACAATTTTTATTAATATATTTCAATATGCACCTAGCTATGTTGTCAAATTGTATAACTTACAAATTGTTATAATTTAAAATAGTTGGTTAACAATGTCCAAATTGGATGACAATTTTTATTAATATATTTTTATGTGCCATCTTACAGTTTGAAATTTGCTTATTCTGAATAACTGTTAAGGAATCATGACTTACAAATATGAGAATTTTATTTTTCCTTTCGGCATTCCTATGCACCTTATGGGGCAATTGCTAATAATATTTTCAATAACTTTATTGATTATTTTAATAGTGTTTATAGTAATATTCTATTTCTAAGGTAATAATCAAATTAAAGAAATTTACATACCTACCCAAATAATAACGGAGTAGGCTAATACATCGGCCTGGAAGCTGGTCGTCGTCGTCGATGTTCGGCCAAATCGTCCTTCCGGCTGACATCCAGCATCGTGCCGCATCGTGGATTTTTCCCAGTTCCCGTTAATTGGAAATTACTGGCGTGGACCCGAACTACTCCAGCGTTTTTGCAGTGACCCAAATTACTCCATCTTTTTCGCCACCTTCCAATGCGGCTAGCCCCTTCGAACCCACTGCGGTACTCTACCTCTATTTTTCCCCTTCATCTCTCTCGCCCTGGTGGCTCCTCTGCATTGGATAACAAGGGCTCAACTCATCTCTGCATTTGATACCGGCAGCTTGTCAAAATGGGAAGAGTGCAGTGAAGGCAATATGTTTTCAATTGGACATTTCCAAAAACACGTTGAAGTAGCGTTGCCCCCGTTCCCTGTATCACTTCATACTCTTGAGGCCGTATAAAATATCACAGATGGGGTATTGCCTCATGATGCTATTTCTGATAAAAGGTGGAAAAAAATGAAATTAGCACCGATAGCACTTCCAAAAAATTTGTTAAGATCAAATTATTAGCTTCGAGTATGATTGTGATCATAATTTCTCTGTGAATTGTCACTTTCATAATATGAAGTGCAATGATTATCTGATTAGCTACACAGTGTTTGAGGTACAATTTCAGCCATTTGTTTTGTGGGTGGATATTTATGTAGCAAATAAACTACCCAAGTTTATTGAAAGCATCGAAAATCCCTCTAAGAAATGTAGCGAAATTTCAGATGAAGCAAGAGATGGCTATTCTTTCAATGGGTAGAAACGATGTTGAACAAAGAAATATGCAGGGTAATGTTTCTATATCTCATGGAAGGATTATTCTATGCTTCCCCATGGAAATCAACGAGTATATGAATCCATATTTATTGAGGGACAATTTCATTTGTATGGATCTTTCTGAGTATGCATGTGCATTGAAATGCCAACAAGAAGAGTTGCTTAAAGAAGATGAATTATCCTTAAATGGCACTCATTTTCCTTCATCCAATTTTGTCAATCTGAAAATGGGAGAGGGTGCCTTATTTCTAGTTTCCCTTTCAAAGACAACTACTGTAAAGAGGATCTCTGGTGATTTGGATTAAATGCAGTTTTCTGCTCGGAAAGTTTTCAGCATCTCAAATGTACAGGAAAGAGATTATTCATTCATTGGCTTCCGATGGCAGGAGAATTCTAGGATAGGGATGAGGAAGGCGAAGAGAGAATGGGAAGAATCCAATGAAAATTTGGGAAGAGTAAGAGGAAGTAGAAGAGTGAATGGAAACAATTCAAAATTTCCTCGTTGAAGATGGATGTGCACCAGTTGGATGCATTTTAGCTGATGCAGCAATGAGTCTTTCAAGAAAGACACAGCCGAAAGCAGAGAACAAAAAGTCCACTATCTCATTGGAAGATGTAGGTCTTCTAGTCTTGGATTTGTGGAAAGCAAGCAATGATAAGCCTATCTATGATGCAACCTGATTATGAAGAGTTTGTTGTCCACTTACAAAGAAGGCGGAATACCTAGAAGCATGTTAGTCCAAACACAAGCAGAAGAATATATGAGGGCACGAGATCCTTTATAATCTTGCCAGCTGGTCGAATTTCACTCAAGAATTTCTATGGTCACATGGAAGATTTGTGCAGGTTCTGAATGGCCTGACTGGAAAAATTATAATTCCATCCCAATGTAAGGAAAACCGAGAAGAAATGCTGCATGTTCACAGTTTGAAGTTGATTTGCATGGAGTGAATGCTCAGTATGATACTTTCCCTAATGGTGGTGGGATTTATGCATCAAAATCGTCCAGGCCAACTAATTTCCAGTTAACGGGAACTGGGAAAAGTCCACGATGCGACACAATGCGGGATGTCGGCTGGAAGGATGATTTCGCTGGACGATTTCCAGGCCAAATCGTCGATGTCTTAGCCTACTTTAATAATAACACTATTATATTCAATACAGAGAATTTGTTTAAAAAAAGTTTTCAAAAAAGTTTTAAAAGTTTTCAAATAAGTTTGACAAAATTCGATTGATTAAAAACAGCGTATCCTCTTAGATAATTACGCCATAGGCGTTTCACCAATGAGAAGCATAACCATCCACCTTGGCTAGATTCCTCGCTCATAGAGTGAATGGAATGCTGCCATGTGGATGTTTCCTTCGTGAAGGTTCTGTCCGCTTGTAGCAAGGTTTTATCCTGCAATTTTTCGGCAAGTTCTTGTCATTTATTTCCTGATAGGACATTTAACCACTCTTGTATTTCCTAAGATAAAATAATTCCTCTCTATAAAGACTAATTCGCCTTTGGCTACGCTTGAATCTATGTAATGAATGCCTATATCTGTAGTGCGATTAAAGCATTACAACTCTCGAACTTCAGGCTTGGACATTGAGGCCTGGCTTGGACACACTACCTCTAGATAGAGGCCTTGACATAAACCCAGACATAGACCCGGAACATGAAGACATGGAATTCATTGCCTGGTCTTGCTTGTTCGTTGTGTTACCCCAGCACTCGCATTGTCCATTGCAATGGTTTTGCTTCCTCCAGTGTATGAATTTAGTGCGTTACTGGTGGAGCAAGAATCATGCGCCTCCTTGCTCACTTCCAATACACTGTAACGCTGAGTATTTGAACACTGCAATCAATTAATCAATCAATAACATTATATTTCAAATCTCAACATAGCAATAGCAATGAAATCATGATAACAATTAAATCATCAATATTATTATATAGTCTTTGCTGTAATTGATCATTCATGTTGATTACCCAGGTTATCACCAACATCAAATGTTTTGGAAGAAGCCTAGGTAGTGTAATCCAACCCGATATTCCACTGACTGCTATCTCCCATGGTGTAATCCGTAGCCAGACAATTATATGGCAAAACCATCATCATGATTATCGACAATGCTGCTGTGAATCCATTACAGTATCTTGATTGCTCCATTTCTTCCGCCAAAATCACTGCATTAATTCGGCCATTAAACATAAAAACAGACAACACTATATCATTACAACTACAGATTTCCAAATTTACAAGCGAAGAAAACATGGCAATAACAAAATTTCAACAAGGAACAATGAATTAATATCACCTTTAGTTCTGCAAGTAATAGCTTGTGCGATTCTGCAGAGACGAGACAAGCGGCGTAAATCAAAGACTCCTGAGAGTCTCTTTGATTGGATATAATTGAATGGGTTGGCACCGCGTGCAAACGCTGGATATATAAGTTTCTCCAAACAAAACAGACAGTGCTTGGCCGGCGCGGAAAGCTTCCATTGTTGCTTTGACAATGTTCCTATCTCCAGAGTTCAGACCAATCAACGACTTCTCCAATTCTTCCGATTTTTGATGTAAACAGAACACCATAAACATCTTACATAAAAAAAATAACACTGCTTCAAATGGAGAATATTTGCATTGTACTAAGCGAAGGGGCTTGAACAAAGTCAGTGAAAACAGGGCTTTGCTTCATCACATAATGTAACGAGAATATTTATGTAATACAAACAAGCAATCCAAAATTAATAAATATATAAGCAATGGAATAACTGCAACACTACCTAAACTCTAGAACATTGACATCGTTGTTTGATTTACCAATCACCGTTAAGAATTATACCCTTATTCAAACGCCCTTCCACCATTTGGTCCAATTCCCTGAACCTCATAACAAGGTGGTCTTTATCTTTGTTTCCTGAAGAGAAAGCAGATATCTCTGTTTCAATTGGAAGGATCTGCTGCAAACTATAGAATTCTTACCTGTTCAGAATATATGATAATACATTTTTGCAGATGACGTAGTTGGTTTTGTTGATGGCCCATGCAGAGATGAAGAGTCCCTCCATGGTCACAAGTCCTCCCCTGCTTATATGTTTTTGGACAAAAATGTTGCCAAAATCTGAATAAAAATCATGATGGTGTCTTGCAATGCCATTGAATACAGGCAAGAATCTCGACATTATGGGCTAAACATTCTCGTTGACGGTGATGTAGATGATGCGCCTATTAAGAGTGCGCAGAGTACAGAAGTATAGGTACTTGAAGGAAGGGAGGGATTTCTTTCTTAATAATCAGAGGAGAAATGTGTACGTAACAGGTATCAGAGGCACACAATAAAACTGAGTGCACAAGAAGATACCAATGTTTCCATACCTGGCATGCCTTTCGCACCGGAGGGGAGGAAGCTCAAACCAGGGCTAGAAGCATGCAACCGAATGGCCTTCGTGCACGAGGAAGGAGTGACCTGCCTTTGTAGGGGAGGCACCCTGCTTTGGGATGGTGGGAGGAGGACGTGCATGCAGCCCGCATGGCATGCATGCAGCCTGATCCTTCCCCCTGGGCTCCCTTGTGCCATTGGATAGGAAAATGGCGGAGGAGGTCTTGGGTGAGAGGAAGGGCAAGTGTGGCTAGGCTAGAGAAGGCTGATGGAGGTGACAACTGTGGAAAGGGATAGGAGAAGGTGACAGTGGAGTGGGAGACACGAGGAGGTAGGTAGGGTGGACGAGAGGCTAAGGCATGGCCTGCCGCGTGGAAGCCCGCATGAAGAGAAGGAGAAGGGTGGGGTGGTTTAAAACTTAAATAAATTGTTTAATGTTTAAAATTATTTAAATTTTAAATTTTAATTGTTATAAAATTTAAATTTAATTTATTTTGAAATTTAATTATTTAAAATTCAATTGTAGTTCTTTCAAATTGATATATATATAATATATATAATTGATAAAAATATGGTGCGGTGAGAGTAGATATAATTGTAAATTTAATGTATAATATATATATATATATATATATATATATATATATATATATATATATATAATAGTTTTTAGGTTTATTTAAAAATTCATATAAATAAAAGTTAGGAAAAAGTTAGATTATCATTCAAGTCTCATATGTTTAGAATTAACTTTAATTAGACCTAAATTTGATTAGAGGATGGAAGTGGAAGGATGGATGAGAAAGTCCTACCCTAGCCGCCTGTAAGTATTCGATGTTGACTCTCAAAACGCAACAGTTTTAGCGATCACACTTGGTCGCTCCTTCTTTTAATTGTTTGCAGTGCCCAACATAAGATTGTTAATAGCATGAATGTCATGCTAGCCAAGTGTTAACAAAAAGACATTGACACATACCTCATTAAATACATCATGGTACAGACCGAAAATGAGCAAATATGAATGGTGTTGTGGCTAGGTTATCAGGTGCCCTTCCTCCAAGAATCACTAATCCATCATACATGTTTGCATTAACATCATCAAAAAATGCTGTCAAAAATAAATTTGCGGCCTTGTCATTCTGAATAACTCTTTCATCATTGTTCTGATGCAGATACTGCTGAGGAATTCTGAGAGGATGCCTTATAGTTGCTAGAAAAACTCAAATATGTCTAGAAACTCATCAAAACAACATAGCAAAGGTAATGGATCCTATTTGAGGGTTATGACCATGTTTATACAATGTAACACACCCATCTTTCATATAAGTCCGTTGCTAAGCAACGAGTGGCATATGCATGCCAACCACAGGAGAAAATCCCTATTTATGCACATGCAATAGGCTTCTGACATCAATCCAAAGCCCAAAACACAGAGCTATTCTCAACAGATTCACTAGATGATCTATCCTCTAGAGAAGCAATAAGTCTCCCTTAGCTATTTGCAATACTTTACCATTGACCAACCAACCTTGCTTACACTTCTACATTTTTATCTCGGCATTGATGCAGGGTTATCAACTTATCATAAGATATGCAACAAATGTAAACACTTTTTCAACTGGCTTCCAGAGCGTTGAGATAGGTCTGCAGGGGAAAACTACATCTCTCTCTGATGGTGATGGCTCTCAGCCAAACCAGTCCACAAAATAGTCAAAGTTCCCAACATCTACCACATGACAGGCAATGTTTGAAGAGTCTTGCTTGTTGTGTCAAGCTTAGTAAAGAAGTCAATCTTTCACATGAAACGTTAAAGTGTTTGATGTTCCTTAATGTTGCAATGATGTTGAAGTGTCATATGAATGAAAGTTCATAAAGAAGCAAAGACTTGAAGAATTGGAATATTGAAATGTCACTTTGAAGAAGCTTGAAGTCCACGTTGAAGAATAATTTTTTTCCTATCACGTTATAATTTTGTATGCAATATATCTATGCCGATAACAATGGTTACCGCAACAAAGGTTTGGTGTTCTCTCATGACTTTGTCTATTCTATTATCTGGTATAGCCAATATTGCAAATTTATTCTGCCTCAGACAACCTATACATGCTATCTTTAATCTTCTTTTTATGTCTTCAAACCTATTGCCAGGTTGGGTTAGTTTGCATTTGATTTATACCTTCATTCTTTAGGGGTGAATCCACGAAGGTGGTTCACCATTTTTGGTGTGCGCGAGGGGAAAAAATTGTTTTTCGAACCCTCGATCGAGGTATTTTCAAGCCCTCGATCGAGGTTTTAAACGCTCAATCGAGGGCTTCCAAATACCTCGATCGAGGTTATTTAAAGAGCTCAATCGAGGGCTAGGATAAACCCTTGACTGAGTATTTGCTCGATCGAGGGCTTGGTAAAACCCTCGATTGAGGGTTTGAGACCGAAAAAAAAACAAAACAGGGCTCGGCCTGTCGGGTCGGGCCTTGTTCGACAGTGATAGCACAGACCGGCCGAAAATGACGATGAACATTCGCTCGACCGAGCGTCCGCAGCCAGCCAAGACTACCACTCATGCCCACGTCCACCCACCCTTGTCCACCGACTCGCCATGGCTTCAAATCCTGGAGGTAAGTGGGATTTCAACCACTTCTTTAATTTGTTTTTCAAAAAATCTAAAATTTGTTTTTTGTTTTGCAAAAAATTCCCAAATTTTATATTTTTGTTTTGAAAAAAATATTTAATATTGATTTGGTTTGTATGAAAAAATTAGTGTTTAAATCATAGATTTAATTTAGTTTTTATGAATTTGTGAAATTACCATTGAATCCAAACCAACCACCATTGAAACAAAACCAACCATCATTGAAACCACCATTGAAACCAAACCACAATTGAAAGTAAAACCACCATTGAAACCAAACCAAAAACCATTGAAACCAAAACAAAAACCGTTCCAAAACATTTTTTTGTTTTAAATTTATTTTCTATTTATTTTTTTCATTTATTAGTATTTTTGTTTATGTCAACCGGTAGCATTTTACCACATAAATGCTACCGGTTTTATTTTAAAATCTTTTTTGACAAGAAGGAATGCTGCCCGTTTTTTTTCAATCCTTTGAGAACGCTAAGAGGATTGAAAAAAAATAATCATATTAGGTTGCCGGTTTAATATTTTTAATATTAAACAATTAACATTGAATATTTTTAATATAATTTTATTAATATCTACTAATATTTTTTAACAACGTCATAACATTTAATAAATTATTCACGGTAAATTATTCATCCCATTATTTAAACATCTTACTAATTTAGTATTTAAACATCTTACAAATTTTTAAACTTTTCTATAATTTATAGAGAGTTATATTATAGGATCAAAACACACAATATATTAGTAAAACTCCTTATCACTAATGCAAACCACTTTATTCATAACTCTACAACATTTTGTATGTCAATTTTCAAGCCACATCTGAACATTTGTAAATTAACTATTTAACTATATTTTATTGAAACATTTGTAAATTAACTATTTAACTATATTTTATTGAAGTAGTCTATATGTTATACGATTTAGATATTTTCTAGTTATTGTTATTAGATTTTGGTTATATATAATTTTTTGTCAAATTGCAATTTTTCATTTTTAAAAACATAGATGGTGTAATATTAATAATTTAAATTTACAATTCCAACAATTATTTTCAATTTTTAAACTACTATATAATTAAGAAAAATATGACTAAAAAAATCCAAATATAACATATTTAGACTACTATAGATCTCAATTTCATTTATCACTATGGAAAATTTCCTAAAACACAAGTGTTGATTCATCATTCATCATTGAGAAAACTATGAAACCCATCCCCAAACTAACAAATTCTAGAACCACCTACAAGCCCTTAGCCAAAAATGTCGAGCAACCTCATCCCCACTACTCCCACCAGTGTTTGTAACTCCATATCTACAAAAGAATTTAGATGTTGGAGTTACATATACTTGGATTGCATTATAAAAACTTCATAGTAGTATCATTTGGTCATATTGGATTTTTGTGTACTAGGGGGCAATTAAATTTTGAAAATCAAATTTTAATTATTAATAACTAAATGTCATTATTAATAGCTAAATGTTGTCTCTCACATTATTTTTATTTTTTAAACAATAATTTTGGTTATAAATAACATGTATGAGATGTGTATTTATAGTATATTCTTGTATATTTGATTAAAACTATCATATATAAGAAGTCTACTCCCATATTATTTGTATTGGATTTTTCCATTCCATATTTTTCCCATATGTATTTGTATCCATACTAGTAGTGCAATTATGCTACCATGGTAAAAATATGTATTTGTATCCATACTCGTAGTGCAATTATGCTACTATGGTAAAAACTATCTGAAAGTGGCCTTGGTAGCACACACGAATTATAATGAGTATAATCATCACCATCATGTTGGATTTCCATAAACTGTGTTGCTTATAAAATAAGATTAACAATTTGCTCAGCCTCAATAGCCAATATTGGAGTTGTTGGTTGACTTACTATAATTAGAAAACAAATTATACTTTCAGGGTTGGAATTTGATGGACAAAATGCTTGTCATGGACCATTTTTCCCCCATCAAATTAGTATGACTAGTGGAAATTTTTTGCAAGCTCCAAGGTTGGAATTTGATGGACAAAATGCTTGTCACATGGCCATTGTGTTTGTCTCATTATCCTCCAATCTAAGAAGACCATAGTTCTCGTCCACCCCAAATTGTAAAATATAAACACCTATCAATGTATAAAGTATGTTTTATATCAAATTAATGTCAAAATTGCATCATTGTATCATCAGCTAATTGAACTATGAATCATGTTAGTTATGCATCATTATGTTTTTTCTTACATTAGCATCATAGTTATGCATTCATTATGAAGCTCCATCATGGTAGGAGAATGGGAGCTCGAAATTGAAATTGGAAATTGAAACTGGAATTGAAATGTAAATTTAAAATTGAAAATGAAAATGATATTGATATTGGAAATTGATATTAAAATTGAATTTGAATTTTGAAATGAAATTCGAATTAAAAATCGAAAATTGAAATTGAAATGAGAAATGAAAATTGAGAATTGGAAATGTAATTAGAATTCAAATCGAAATTGAAACTTGGAATTTGAAACTGAATCTTGGAATTGGAAATTGAAATTTGAATTTGAATTGTCAAATTTGAAATAGAGTTTGAAATTTGAATTGAATTTGAAATTTGAAATTTGAATTTGAATTTTAAATGTGAAATTTGAAAGAGTATTAGAATTAGAAATTGAAATGTGATGCAGAGATTTATGAGGAGAGATCTTCATTGCTTCATGCTCCACGACGCACGAGAGGATATGATGTCGCCCAAGAGGGCGGCCATCAGCAACGCTCCTATTCACCAAGTGCGGCCATGCTGGGGTCGGCTGTCGCTGGTGGCAGCTACAGGAGAGCTAGTGTGTTCGTTCATTTTGACGACATACATGGTGATCCCCAGGTGGGGGATGGGAGGCAAGAATCGAGTGCATCAGAGGCATCAGGTGCATATTTTGGTTTAGATACATTTTTAGTAAATTTTTATTATATAATGCATTGAATTTTAGTTTCAAGTTATAATATATATTTTTAGTAACATTTGTATTTTTGTTTGGATCGTAGGTGCCCCATCAAGGGGATCGTATGACGATGAGCTCGCACGGATCACTCTCGATGATATCAATGCCCAACGAGAGTGGGTGAGTTCATGTGTGTGCACATTGAGGGAGGATTCTCCCACACGTCGATCTTTATCCATGATGTTATCAGCAGTTGATGAGATGTTGGCCCTCTGCAAGAGGGTGGGACCTCTCAGTGACATTTGGCATCATTAGCGCCAGATGAGGAGACAAAATGTCATTGGGATTCACAAATGGGAGGACGTCAAAGTTGCCATAAAAGGGCATGACGTCAAGGGTACTTTGTTTGACATCCCACCTGACCGCCCTTCTGGCCAACCGCTTAGACTCAGGGAGTTTAAGTTCGAGGCTGCTGCACCACATCTATATGATAGATTCATGGGAGCATGGGGCATGTTCCCCCACCATGAGTAGGTCCCGTTGTAATTTGCAAAACATGTTTATGCAGAGTTTGTTTTGGACATGCACCCAGATTACACCAGCACAGGGTCCCCGTTCTATGGGGCTGGTAGGGGACGCTCCTACCAACATCCTGGAGCTCAGAGAGACCTTGCCTTCATGCCACCCACTCTGAGGTTGGTACCGCTTCCAGATAGGGAGGTTATCAGGTTGGGGGATGTGGCACAATCATCCCAGCTTGCTGCAGAGGCTAGAGTTGACCTTACAGACTCGTTATTCACTGCCATGGGTAGTGTTGTTGTTGCTGCGCATGGAGATGCATCTAGTCCACCCCTTCCACCTACAGAGCCAAAGATAGAGTATATCCCTAGTGACATGCTTAGGAGTTTCGATTACGAGGCCCTACTGAGGTATGCTGAGTCAGCTTGAGATGCATACTTTCAGTTGTATCGTAGATCGGTCGCTACAGGACATATTTACTTTTGTACAATTATGTATATATGTTCTTCATGTTACATCATATTATATGTCATAAATTGAATGGTTAATAATACTTAAGGGAGTTGTATTATATTGCTCCATGCAGGGAAGCACATTCATGGATCAGCTCTTTGCTAGTGAGCCATCGATTAGTCCATCCGCTCGTCCCAACCCACGGGCGGCAGTAGTCAAGGTAAGTTATAATTTATGTTCTAATTTAATTTGAGTTTATTATTTCCCAATTTAAATCATTTATGTTTTATTTCTTAATTTTTGAGATTTTATGTTTTAGATCTTAACTTCAAATGAATTTCAAATTGTACAGGGAAAAAGAAAGGGGGTAGATCTTGATTATGGACATGATGACTGCGAAGGTCCTCACGAGCTGGGTCGAGACACAGATGTGAGTTTTAATTTATGTTCCAATTCATGTTATTTAGTCACATTTAGTAAAGTTGATTTTTGTATTTTACGTTTCAATTTTTGAATTATAACTTAAATAATGTTAAGTAGTTTTAATTTTTAATAAATCTAACAAGTATTACATGTAATGGCATATTACACAGGCATCGCTACAGGAGGGTGTCAATGCTACAATGGAGTTCACATATGATTGGGATACAACTCGAGTACATGTTCCTGTTGAAGGACCATCTACCCGTATTCCTACCCAGATCCCGGATATCACTATTGACTCGATAGATATGGATGTATTCATTCATGGTTTACTGTTTCAGAGCTAGCATCGGTCTACTACACACGAGGGCAGTCATAGGGATGACCAAGGGCCTCGTGGGGTTAGTGGCCAATGAGTTGATGATCTATACATTTCCATGTTTTGGATATTTTCATATTTTATATATTTTCATGTTTTGGATGATCTATATATACATTATCATGTTTTGGATATGGATTTATATCATTTATACATGGACTTTTATCATATATGGACTTTGGATATGGACTTTTGGATATTTTGTATATTTTATCATATTGATGTTTTCATGTGTATTTTGTATATGCTTTGAAATCGATTGTTTTTTATATTAGATCTGGATATAGTTATTACAGTTACAAATTTATGTTTTGTCGTTTCAAATGCAAATTTAATGTGTAGTTACAATTTAGTTCAATTTAAAATGCAAATTTCGACTACATTAGAGAACATCTTCCAAAATTTAGGATTGAATACATACATTACGTTTTAAAATTGAAATTACAATTCCAATTCAATTACAATGTAAAATTTCCAATTTAATGTGTAATTTCAATTTCAATTCAATTACAATTTAAAAGCTCGTTTTCAACTACATTACAATTGCATAAATGAAATCAACATGTACAATTAGAATACATTTGAAATTAATATATGAAATTTTGATTACATTATGTTGTCTACACATTACAATTTACACATTCCAATTCAATTACAATTTAAAATTAAAATCTCAAATTTAATGTGTAATTTAAATTGAAAATACAATGTGTTGTTCCAATTTACAAGTTCAATTTCAATTACATTACAATTGCATTTGAAATAAAATTTTTAAATTAGAATACATTGTACAATCTAAAATTTAAATTTTACAATTTTACATTGTATATAGATGTATTTTAAATTCTCAATTTTGTATTTGAAATCAAAATTTAAAATTAGAATACATTTAAAATTGAAAATTGAAATTGACATTTTGCATTATGTTTTCTACACATTACAATTCACTTACAGTTTTCACATTCCAATTCAATTACATGGAAAATTTAATGTGTAATTTCAATTGAAAATTCAATGTGTTGTTGTATATAATAATTTTTTTGTCCATTAAGAGTGTGAAATATCCCTTGAGACAAAATTATCTAATTACAAGTTATACAGTATGTAGGTAATCTTTGTGTTATTTTCTTTTAAGTGTGTGCTCTAATCTAAAGTCATAAAGGTATGGTTTGTTTTCTTGGCAATGGGCATAACCACCTAGTTAATATAAGAAATGGAAATATGTTGATAGCAGATGCTTGTACAACTATGGTAGAAACTATGCGTGTACAACTATTTCATATGGTTTATGTTTTGATGACAAATGGAGATAATGACACCATTTGATCCAACTAGGTAAGTTGCATATATGAAGGCATGTACAAGTTATTACCTTTCCATGTTATTATTATGTTTACGTTTCAACTTTCATTATTACGTAATCCATGTCTATCAAAAACAAAGGCATGTACAAGTTGTGTTTTGGTTTGATAATTGAGGTTTTTTTACGCAAGCAAGGCCATATAATACTAACTAATTTCTCTCAAAGAGGTTCCATGCCTATGCGTGCAAAACTGCATGATAAAGATAGTTTTTGATGCATGTAATCCAAAAATTGAGAAGGTTTGATGGTTAGAAATTATAGTGAATGTTTGTGAAGTTCATATACTTTGATTATACAAAATGTGAAGTTCATTTAAATTTTACAATTCAAAATTTAAATTTTACAATTCCACATTGTATAGATGTATTTTAAAATCTCAATTACATTACAATTGTATTTGAAATCAAAATTTAAAATTAGAACATGTACATGTTCAAGTGTATTCACATTGGAGCACCATGACCCAAATTTCACAAAAGCCTCCCATCTAGTATTTGTATTCTTGACATTAAACCATCTACAAAAATACATTTATAAAACAACCTACACAAAAATATCCAAAAAAATATTACACGAGACAACATGAAAACTATGCCAATGATGCAAGTGGCATACATGTAACTCATTCATCTGGCTAGTGGGTTATAGGAATGCAAGTCTCCATAATACGATCATGGTCAGCTTCTGTCATGTTCTATCTCTTTGGATCACCTCTCTTCACCTTGATTTCTGTTAGAGGTATCTAAGCTGCCACCACCAAATGACTATATTGACATGATATATATTCAGGCATAAAATCTCTGTAAATAATGTGAGCACCTTGTTTTTTCACTTTTTCAAAAAATTGTCCCATTAGAACCATGTCTCCAGTCTGATATGTGAATTCCCCATCCTGGTAGGGTCGCACCAACCTACTCTTTATTTGCGTGCACCACATCAAATAGTATGCAACATTTTCTTGGTTGTGGAGGGGTGCAATGACAACGAATACATCACCTGCAAGATACATTACATATATTATTCAAATGTCATATGTGCAAATTTCTACAACATTTGTATATGTGTAAGGTATAATGAACTAATTAACTTAATGAAGACTCTTGTACCTTCCCTAACCATATCGAAAACTCGATCATGATCTAATGAGACCATTGCCTCTTCAGTGTGCATCTCTTGCCATGTTGGAATTGGATGTGGGCCCTTTGGATTAAGAGATACATATTTCCATGGTTTGACATATAAATCATTTTCACAGTGATCAAGCCCGCATCCATTTGCATCAATGCAAAAATCGCAAAAGTAGGCATACTTCCTTGTTTCAATGGAAAATATGTCACCATATCTTTACTTCGAACATAATGCAATTCCCTCGTACCAGGGATGGTGTCACAATACCATGGCATGGATATATTAACATCTCCAATGGAAACATCCCAGAAGAACCTGCATGGAATTCAGTTTGTCATATTGAAGTTCCTATCAAGTACATGTGTTCTTTTGGAAATGATGATATTGAATGTTATTAGCTTATTAATTGAGTTTGGAGTTTATTACCTGCACACCGACCTTGCTTGTTCACGACCTTGATGTCCCAAATGACATGTACACCAATCAACTACTTCAGTGGAGCATTTGAGTCGAGTTGCACCATGACTCATCTGGTATCTCCGAAGTGCTCGTTTCACACATGCACCTGCGCCATCATGTTCACCCTTCCCATGCCCTATCTCAAAAAAGCTCTAGGTGTGTTGGATTCCTGTTTGTTTGTGCAGGCGACTCAACCAATAAAATGAACATGCCGATTTGAATTTCTCTGCACACCCATCTGACAAAATCTAGTGTTCAGTAAATGATACACCTCTCTGCCTGAATGAATCATAAATCAACCCAAAGCAGTGTTGAACGAACAATGTGTCATGCTCACGATCATCACTAACATAAAAATGGTACTCCTTGATCACTTCACGTGACTGGAGAGTGCTATCCCTACCATCAATGTTTTCCTGAGCATGTTTATACAATACATGTATGAAGATAGACACCTAGTCAGAGTGATAGTACTCACTCTGTATCTCTCTCTGAGGAGCAAAGGTGTAGTTCTCCGCAAAGTCTACCACTAATAAGATTGTGCTCGGCTCAAATACGTCACGAGAATGCAATGCTTAAATTCTGAATCTTGCCACCTGGACCTATGGGAGTGCTTTATGTATTTATAAATCTGACTTTGAAACTTCTGCATGAAATCTGAAACAGGAATCTCATCATCAAGCAAGTCGATCCTCTTGGATGGCACAAATGAAGAAGATGTTGGATTCATGGTGACGTACTCGTACCTCTTCCACCTAATAGTGATATCTGACAATCCATGGTGTGTTGGATCGATAGGAAAGTTCCTATGGAACAATGTTAAATCACCGCATTCGTGGCATTTTCTCCCACCTACACACCTCTTATTGAAAAACACGTGTTGAGGATCCCTGTTGCATAGTATCATACAAATAAAATCTCGCACTGTGTGAGGAGCTAGTACACCATTCCAGTGCCTTTTGCAAAAATCCAGAAATGTGTCATAGTATAGTTGAAATTCAACGTGGTACCGACAACAACAAGTGTCCCGAATCATATTCGGCTTAATATACCACGGTTTCAATTTGTTGAACATGCTAAATGATATTTGAACACCAGGATTGGTTTTTTGGAATTCCTCGTAAAGTGCAACTCCTGTCATCTCCATCACATGCTTACAATGCTCTTGATAAATGCCTCTGGATAAACGTTGTCGCAGGACATGCTTTCAATCTGGAATAGCACAAGCATGGCTATCCCAAAACTCTATCACCTTCTCTCTAATGCCCGCTGCCATCCTACCTCAATAGGGTTCCCTACAAATAAGAGCCCAACAAGCAACTTCATCATTTTCATCTATCCGGACCCTGAATTTAGTATATTTGAGCAATGTTCTTTTTGAAACATTGAGCAATGATGCCATTGTTGATACCATTCGATTTCTTGAGGTGCTTTGTGCCACAACATCCATTGTAATTTCCCTACGAGCAGCTCGGGTATCATTGTTTCTTGATTTTACAAATGAAGATAATGCAGTTCTTACATTTTCTATTGCATTGTCGCATGTCTTTTTTGTTTTAATATCTTGAAAACCCAACAACTTTGTGGCACGTTTCAATTTTTTGTATTTTATCAACCCATGTAGGATTTGAGCTTGTGCCATCGTTGAATGTTGTTCAAAATATGACTTGATTATGTTATTGACATGCTCTCTAACTCTCCGACCAGGGATCGAGTTCCCAATCTCTTCTTGTGCAGAAATAACTGCACAATCCTCTAGAAAATTTCCACCCCTTCCAACCCCACTGCAACTCTCAATTAAATTTTCAATGTGAGAGGGAAAGGTGTCATGTGATGGCTGATCAGGATCATGAGGGGGCACAGGGTCATGTGATTCTTGATCACCATGATGTGATGTCTGACCATAATCTCTCCCTACATAACATGTAAAGTAACAAACTGAAAATTGGTTACTTGATAATTGTGCATTGAACTTTAAAATTGCTAGTAACTTGAAATTTGATGTGGAAATTAAAAAATTGAAAAATTGAAAATTGCATGTGAATTGAATTTTCCAACTAATACATTTAGCTTGAGAATTGTTCTAAGTAAAAATTGAAATTGCTAGTAACTTGAAATTTGAAATTGCTTAAGTAACTTGAAATTGCTAGTAACTTGAAATTTGAAATTGCTTAAGTAACTTGAAATTGCTAGTAACTTGAAATTTGAAATTGCTCAAGTGATACGAACCGTTACACCATAACCCCGAGGTGTTAGTGAAAGCTGCCCACTAGGATCTTAACATCCCACCACGCTCTGCAGTCCAGAATCTGAGCTAGATGTGCGCCCGTACAGTGGTGTCCCCTCTGTGTCATATGAGCCCCGAACGAACACTTCAATGCCAATGTTGGATCTGAAATGGCGTGGAAGTGATCAAAAACAGTTCAGCTGAAAATAGATATGGACCCCAGGTATATTCGGCTTCCTAACAGTTCAGGTGTTTCACTCAGCCACCAATGCTGTCTGATGGCTTGCATATTGGGGCAGTACCCCTCACTCCACGGCTCAGGTAAAACTGATAACTGCTTGTCCACAAACGACAGCTCTTGGTTTACCTCATGGGGAAAAACTAGTCAATCAGGTAGGGGTCGTTTCCCTTTTCGCTGGCAGGTCCTCTCAATGGACCAGCTACTTTGGGGTTCTTGTGATACTTCTCACAATGAGTTTTAGGGCTTATGCCCAAATACTTCCCACAGTTAAGCGGAAAGGGATTATTCCCAAATTCGAACTTGCAACAGATGCGAAAAAAAATGACAGAAATTCCACCCAGCGAGCCTAAGAAATTGCTCTGATACCAAACGCTACGAACCGTTACACCGAAACCCCGAGGTGTTAGTAAAGGCCGCCCACTAGGATCTTAACATCAAGTAACTTGAAATTGCTAGTAACTTGAAATTTGAAATTGCTCAAGTAACTTGAAATTGCTAACTTAATTAAACTTGAGAATTGTTTTAGAAGTAAAGTTTGAAATTCTTAGTAAAATTTGAAATTGTTTGTAACTTGAAATTGGTAGTAACTTGTACATTTAACTTTAAAATTGCTAGTAACTTGAAAATCAACTATATATATTTAAATCAAGATAATTATTAATAACTTGATACAAACTATTGTGGGCATAAAAATTAATATCATTTACAATCATTACATTATATAATTGTGGGCAAATTTTCTTTATGCAATTTATGTCCATTTTAACTTTATGGTATAATTTATAAATAAATAAATATTTAAAATACAAGTTGCAAATCACCATGCAAATAATAAATGATTACAACACTTCTACCCTAGAATTTCAAGGACAACATCATGCATCCCATGTTGTATATACGTGAAATAAAAATTTAAAATTGATTTTCTACCCATCATAACATACCTATTATACTTTAAATGTGGGGAAAAAAACATTGATTTAGAGATGCATACGATATTTAATTAAAAACATTGTAGTGATATAATTGAGGAGAAATTCATAATTTTTAATGCAAAATAACATTTTCATTAGTTGATGATTTTGCAATTTCAACAATAGACATTTAAATGCAAATTGTAATTTTATCATAAATTGCAATTTGAGGATTTTTTATCAATAATGCTTCACATATCAATGCAAGGTTGCAAACATTGCAAATTTAATTATTTCCAATTTGTCATAACAAAATATATGATTCTAATCATTAATCTTATCATGGTGATATGTCATATTATGCAAATAAAAATATATATGATAGATGTAATTTTTTTTAAAGTAAACATTATAATTAAATAGCTCTTTGAACATTTATTTGTATTCAAATATTCATTACTATGAAAATATTGCCAACCACCATAACTATGAAAATATTCATTCATTTGTTTTCAAATTGAATAAATTCTAACTAATACATAACCATCAAACATGTAAATTTCAAAATATTCATTTATTTGTTTTGAAATCGAATTTTCTAACAAAACAAGAATTGAAATTACATTTAACTTGAAATTGTTAGTAACTTAAAAAATTGCAATTAGTTAAATATGTACAATTTAACTTGAAAATATAGTGTCTAAGTATACATTTAATTTGAAAATTATTCTAATAACATTGAAAATTGTTAGTAAAGTTTAGAAATTTGAAAATAGTTAATATGTATATACATTTTAACTTGAAAATAGAATCTGAGTGTACATTTCATTTGAAAATTGTTGGACAATAAAATTGAAAATTGTTAGCAAAATTTGAAATAATTTGAAAATTGTTTTAAAGCAACTTTAAAGCATAATTTGAAAATTATTAGCAACTTTGAAATAATTTGAAAATAGTTAAAAATATGTTCATATATTAACATGAAAATAGAATCTAAATTTACATGTTTCATTTGAAAATTGTTCTAATTTAACTTTTGCTTAAAGCCACTTGAAAATTGTTCATTTAACATAAAAATTGTTGCAAACTTTGAAATTTAAATAACAAATTGATGAAATAAATAAGAATATAATTACAAATAAATATGAAACAAATTAAATTATGAAATTTAATTAAATTTATTGGAAAATTGTTACTAATTTTGTAAATTATGTAGCATGATATTTAAATTATGATAACATGTAATTCAATAATTTACCTTGGTTGTCCTTCATTGAAATTTGTTGCACCAAATGTGCATCTTCTTCTTCTCTCAACCTTGCTCTTTGTTGTCTCATTCATTCTCTATTGTACTTGTACTCACGTTCTTTATTGGAATTTTGTTGTCTAGCATGTTTTCTTTGTCTTTCTTTTTTTATTTCCCATCAATCTACAATGAAAACAAACAATTTTTTTTCAAAATGTTATAACAAACAACAATATGTTAGTATGAAATCTTGAAATATGCCTACAAAGAAATATTACATGAATCAATCTACAATGAAAACAAACAATTTTTTTTTCAAATTGTTATAACAAACAACAAAATGTTAGTATGGAATCTTGAACTATGCCTACAAAGAAATCTTACATGTCTAATGAGGTCTAATTCAGCAATATGAAAATGACAAATCTCTAATTCAACAAGATCAAATTGACAAAGCTCTAATGGAAAAAAAACTAGAAATGAGGTAAAATGTTGTTTGTGAATCTTTGTTTGTTAGTTATATACAGGTTTGTTGATGTTTTTATGAGGGAAGGGTAGTTGGCAACATTAATTGTTGCCAATTCCTTTCGCGGTTTCTCCCTGGTTGGTTTTTATAATTTTTTTTACATAGACGAACCCTCGATCGAGCCTATTTGACAGACCCTGGATCGAGCAAATACCTCGATCAAGGGTCTAATAACACCTTGATCGAGGTCTTGTTAAACCTTCGATCGAGGGATTGATCGAGGGATTTTTAAACCCTCAATTGAGGTTATGTTGAGGCCTCGATCGAGGTATTTAAAAAAGCTCGATCGAGCAAATAGCTCAATCGAGGGCTTAAAATACAGGCCGAGATCCCTTTTCCCTGCAGAATGGAATGTTTGTCTGCCTTCCACAGAGTTAAACCATGTCATTAGATGCTCATTAATGAGCGGATTTGATACCATTGGATTCGTCAACGAATCCTCTATCCATATATATAAAATTTATGAATTTTTTTCTTCATATGTTTGTTGTTTTTAAATTTCTACTAAAATTTGCCCTAAAAAACCATGCCGACAACTTCGATTGAGCTCAAAGATAAATCCACAACATTCAAAATACACATCCAAAAATTTTGAAAAAATACACAAGCCCCAGATAAATGCGTCCTCTTTAAAAGGGTATTTTTAGTTTTGCAAATTATGTAAAAAATCAAAAGATTTCGTGCACGCACACACATGTGTGCAAAATGCGACTTAAATATTCATTGGTAAGTTTCAAAAAATAATAATAAATCTAATTTTTTGAGAAAAATTAAAAGAAAAATATGTAAGCCCCAGTGCACTTTGTCTAAATCATGTTCACATATTTCATTTTTTTTAATTATTATTTTAACATTAATTTATTGTGCACGCACACAAACTACTTGTTAATTGCTCTTCAAATTTTTAAGTACACACGTTTCATTAAATGAAAATTCGACACAATATATGGCATTGGTATATTTCAAAAAAAATATCATTGAAAAGCCAACATAATTATCTACATTTCATTTTTCAACCGCATGTCAAAATTCATGTGGCAAGTATGAGTTTCGAGGGCTTCAATTTAATACATGGGTAAAATTTCTGTTTTTCACCGTAATATTTGGCCAAAAAGAGTTACCCATCTTCATGGAATCACCCAAAGAAGCGTTTCACAACTCTTTTTTTGTTTCAATGGCTACTTGTGATTGTGCAAACTCACTCAAGGAACAAGAAGGGTTTTTGAATCACTGGACATATTAACAGTCAGTCATTTTTGAATCACTTGACATATTAACAATCAGTCATCTTTCTTCAAGTAGATATATGTTCCTACAAAGGCCACGATGAGTTCGCCATGAGACGAATATGGAGATCTTGAATTCAACTTTTCAACAAGGTTTCATGTAAGGTCTATACAAATATGTTTTGCAAATGGGTTCAACCAAACTATACGGGAATTTCATAAACAACAAACCCATGCTAGGAAAAAAACGTAAGTTCTCCAGTCAACAAACTTATTACTCTGTTAATGAGGTACTGATAGGTTTTGACAAAAAATCGGAGGATACTAACACATGGCTACTAATGAAGTTAACACCCTAGACATTTGGCAGAATCTTTGCGAAGATATAGAGAGAAGAAGCACTGAACTTTATCCAGGTCGTCATGATCACCATGCCTAGAATGTAAGCGAAGAACATGCGAAGGACATGTTTTTTAATTCATGGATATGAGGCAGGCATTTTTGGGAAGCAGTTTCAGGCATATTTAAATGACATATAAGTAACATACATAGGGACAAGAACACAACAGACTTCAAAGTCATTCTCTCAGAGTTCTTGAAGTTGTCAACTAAGTTCAAATGTATTCAACTCACTTTAATTTAAAACACTCAAAATTCTCCAATACAATGTATTTAACATTCCCCATATGCTGCAGGGAGAAAATGTATTTAACATTCCCCATATACTGCAGGGAGAAAATGGGCTTGGTTCACAGGGTGCATCTGAGCATTTGTGGGCTTGGTTCACAGGGTATATTTGAGCTTTTGTGGGCTTTGTTCAAAGAAATAAAATCATCATTTTTATTAGACACTATGTATTGCTAGCTGTCTTTCTTGAGGATTTTTATTAGTGTGCTTAACCCAAAGCCAAATATTGTAGTGGACATAAACCATATTATTAAGCCACTAAACATTCCAACCTGTTTCTTTTCAATTTTGTAATTGTGGTGCTTTTCCACCTTAATTTATCCACCAAATATCTACAATAAATAAGGAAAAAAAAAAGACTTAAATTACATGTCCATCTAGTAGCAACTAAGAAAAAGAGAAAACAAACAAAACAAAATAAATGATCAAAATTTTAACTAAAGTTAAAATTACTTACATGTAATTGTGGTTTTCCTTCGTTGAACTGTCATGTGAGCCAAATAATTCATTGGCCAACCGATACATCATCTCTCTTGTTATGTTTGAGAGGTAAACTAGATTAGGCACCATCATCTGATTGTGCAGTGAAAGATTAGCAATCGAACAACATCAAAGAGAGGAAATGAAAAAAATGCAAAACGAAGAAGCCCGTCGTGCAAGATAAACTAAAGAAAATGAAGCTCTGGAAGAACATACCAGCAAAGAAGCGCAATAAAAGATCCAACCAGCTATGCACAAGGAGCCAACAAGTCCACAAGTCAATAGTCCAGAACCCATGGACACAAACGTGTTAAGCCCACTAACTGGAGGCCACTTGCCATTTCTAGAGTTTGAGCTTACGCCGTTTACTACATCCAAAGAACACACAGTGGTCCAATTGGACACGATTTTTTTTTATTCAAAGAGAAAGACGATAACACGATGGTCAGAAAAAAGAATGAAAATGGCCGCTCAACCAGATATTGTCACCGTCACAGAAAACACACTTGTAAAAGGCACCCAAAATGACCCCAAATTCACAGCCTTTGTGAATGTCGCAGCTGCACAAGCAGATGCTGACAATGTCGACAAGCTGCTTACCACTATTGAGCGAAACAAAGAAAAAAATGTTGAAACTCAAGGCCACCTTGGTAAAGGAACGTGGAGAGACCCTTGAGTTAAACACAAAATTATAAGCCACATTTTGAGAAAGACAATTTACTAGCTGTGTACAATAACCTTAACACAGAAAATGAAGCATTGATTGTTCAGTTAATGATAATGGAAGGGGAGACAAATGATTTTCAAGCAAAGCTTACAGACTTTGAAACACGTGCATCAGTGTCGAACAACAAGGCCAATGAATTGAAGACTCAAGTAGATAAGTTGTTGAGAAATAAGGAATTACTCATGGAACCGTTCTGGGCACAAGGCACTTCTATACCTATACTTGTATATGGAGATTCCTAAATTTATTGCTACAACACATGGCATGAAAGCAAATTGTTCACAAGTAGTTTGTGAGGAGCTATTATAATCATTGATATTATTGCAAAAATATTTTTTCAAATTGCTTATATATTCCAGATATAACATAATCTCTAGTAGTTGGCTCACTGTGTTGATGAACTTACCATTATTTTTTGTTATGGGTTGACTGCCTATATCTTTTGTAATGTGAGATTGTTACAAACTTTGCTATTTTCCTACCAGTATCCTTTGTGCCTATAATTTTGTTCCTTCTAACTTTCCTTTTTTTCTATAGGTGTTCATTTTTGTCCCTCAAAGGGCAAATGCTTTAATTACATATATTCATACAACAGTCACCAGCAAGTTCCAATACTCTGCGAGACTAGATGCGTGCCCCTTTTTTATTCTATACCGACTCGATTATGGCCAGAGTCCTAACCCAACCGTGGTTAATTTTCGGAACCACTGCCCCTCGGATACGGTCAGCGTTAGTGCGATTTGAATAATACACAAATCTTACTGGATTTAGTCTCGACTTTCTCCCTATTTCACTCAAGTGCGTTGCACTCACGAAGTCACCATTGATTATTTCCATGGAAACCACTGACTACGTCAAATCTGCCACCACGTTAAACAGACTGCCCTATGAATCTGCCCTAATTTTGAAAGTTTCGGAACAGTTGACCCTGGGATAGAGTTAACGTTAATGCGATTTGAATAATTCAAACCTTACTATTTTTAGTCTCAACTTTCCCACTTTTTGACTCAAGTGCGTTGGAGTCACCACCGATTCTTTCCATGGAAACTACCACTGAGTCCTGATGACGTCAGGTCTGCCACCACGTTAAACAACCCGCCCTAAGAATCTGCCCTAATTTTGATAAGACAAATAATTTTTGTCCCGAATCTCCCGATCCATGTGAATGTTTCCATAATTTTGAACATCCAACTTTTCAAATCAAAGTTCAAGGCAGTAATATGCTCCCTGCTACATTCAGCACACCCTCAAAGTTCAACACACCCTCGTACTATGTACTGGTACCATGGTACGTATGCATCGAATCCTAGAAGAAGTTAAGAAGATATAGTGGAGTGTTAATAATATTTGTTTGCTTGTCTAGGTGAAGGTTAGTTGAACATACAACATTTACAATAATGGTACCCGTTATTTAATGTTTGTCAAATGAGACTCTCAACGTTTATGGGAAAAAGTAGTGAAAATGACAAGATGATCGGAAATTAGAATGTTCGACAGGAAGAATGCTGTACCCAATAGTGCAACAATAATTCTCTATATCCTTTGAATCTAATTTTTTTATATGTCCAAATCCCAAGGGATCGCGGTGGAGATCTCAATACTAAATCTGATCAGTTGGACAGACTGCGTATTTTATACTTTTTAGGGTAAGTTGCCTGCGTACCTGGCGAAGCTGATTTCGACTGCAACTCGCGAGTCGCCTTTACGTAAGTCTTACGAAATCCCTTCCTCTGTGTCTCCCCTCTGAAAGAAGCAAAGGAAAGAAAGTTATAAACAGAGCGGTTAATATCATCCAACGGCTCATATCCCGGCAGCGCTAAATGCGCTGCTGCCGGGTGCAATTAAACCGATAACTTAAAAGTAGCGCCAGGTTTATTACGTAGCTTTCACCTCATGCAAGACCTGGATCTCTTGTTATCAATCAATGGGCCATCTAGCTCTATATATTGTAGACAAGTTTTATGGTGATCACTGATCAGGTAGAGTGCAGTTGAAAAATCAATAGCCCAACACGCACAAAAATCGAAGGAAGAAGCATAGATATAAACAAGTTTCTCTGTTGTGTTTTGATCACAGCTTTTCTCTTCAGTGATGGCCGCCTCTTCACAAGTCTCTCATAATAAGAGACCGAGAGATGACTATTGGAATGGCGGATTGGCTTTGCCAGACGCGAAGACAGTGAATAGTGTAAGCTTGGTGCATGATACTTATCTCATGGCCTTGCTTGACAAAATCGATAATATGGGTGCCGCTCCAAACGATTCCGGGCAAGCCACTGATGTTGTTGAGAAGGGCAGTAATGAGTTGGGTGTAATGAAACAAAGGGAATTAACAGACAGTTATTCTGAAGCGATCTCGATTTCTGATACACTAGGAAACATGCATTCAGGAGGAAATCCGACATATTACGACGATGTCTTTGCAGAAGTCGGTTTGTTCATTGACAATACCGCTGATGAACTTGGAATCATCATGAACCTTTTCGATGGAGATTCAATGGCCAATATGTATTCAGATACCGTGTATGGTTATGCTGAAACTCCGGCGGTTTTCTATGGGTCTCTGTGGGAGGATGATATTTGGCAGTTCAATGAACATCCTTTTGCATCACGGCAGCAAGAAGATTTTGGAATTAGTGGAATGGAGTTTCATGACGTATGGAACAATTTTAGATCAATCTAGCGTATGGAGGAAGGCCTGTAGTTACATATTGTGAACAGTATTTGCCTTATTTTGTAAGCGAAAAGCATCATACTCACTGCGAGAATGTAGCTTTATTCAGAATTATTTCCTCCGAACTATCACAGCTGTGAAGAAGTGTCGTGTAACATGTTACTCAAAATTTTAATTTAAAGGCTTCATTTTCCTTTAGCAAGAGTTATAATTTGGTGTCATTCAACAATTTCTCTATTTTCACAACGTTCTAGCAATTTTGTAAACATTTTTATCTAAAATGATATCGAGCAAATGTAAAGTAGTTTAAGATATTTGTTAGTATGTCAAATAGGCAGGTTAACGATTTATATATTCTTATGATTTTACTGCAGCCAGCCGGTTCGAATTCAAAAAGTTAGTTGATTTTTAGAATCATCCAGTACGTGAGGCTTGAATCTCTTAACTCAACTCTTTCTATTCAAAGATATGATAAAGAACTGCGCGTATCGCCTATCACACGAAACCGTCATTTCTCAATATCGCTTCCATTAAAGTTTGCGACTAGTTAAATTATTCTCCTGGGAAGAGAACAATACTGCCTAAAACAAAATTAAATTAGCATTTTTAGCATCTCTTTTACCTTGATCATATTTTATAACACTTAGTTTAAAAGTGCGCAGAAGATTTCGAACCGAAAATTTTGACTATTCTGTCGTGATTTAAAAAAAAAGGCATAAATTTTATGATGTTACCATTACCGCAAATAATGCATCAAAATTTGCTTTGGCTGGTCAACCGAAAAGTCTCGGGATTTTTTTCTTTAACGTGATCATATTTTATAATGTCGCCGTTACCGCAAATAATGCTTCAAAATTTGGGTTAACCGTCAACCGAAAAGTCTGGTAAAAAGTTTTCCAGGTTAGATTTTATTATGATTAAATTGTAAAATTTCCATTGAGAATAGTAAATCTTGATTTAACTGAAAAATCAAAGATTTACAGGACCTTCATGCCAGCACAGTGGAAGACAGTGGTGAGCGGAGATGTAAAGTTCGAGGATAACTTGGCATCTAGGAAGTCTCATGAGTTACCAGTAGTGGCAGAGGATGAGGAGTAGGTGGCTTCAAAGGGTGAGTAGATTTCATAGACTTACAGTGCTGAGAGTCAGCCTTCAGGAGAGGAGGAGTAGTTAGCTCTTATCAGATCTGTCAGGGGACCCAGGTGGTCAAAGAGTATTTGGTCAATAATAACAAAAACATCATTTATTATTTAAATAAAGATTTGAACTATTGAAGATTATTTAATTCAAGATTATAATTATATTGTTTAACGGAATCATAACTATTTTTTACAAATAAATTCAACGGAATCATAACTATTTTTTACAAATAAATTCAGAACCCTCAAAAATTCATGTTCACTTAACTCTGAAACCTCATATTTCATGTTTATGATACCAAGCCTGGAATTTCAAATTAAAAGTGCCCCTAAATTATAGACTAGCATTCTATTTTTATGTTTATCATTAATTTAATTTTTTTTAAATTAAAGCATATACCAATTCCCTTCAAAACTGCTTCAGTTTTAAACCTCAATCGATCCCTGTATTCTCTTTCCGCTCGGAGATGTGACACTCATGCTTCCAATCCTAGCCTCTTACTATGGGGGAGCTCCGACTGCATTTTTATCATACCAGCCTTCCGATATCTGTCATATCTGTCACCAGCAGGACTAGTCTTTGTTGTCTGGCACACGAAATCATAGAAAGGTTTCCAACAACCATTTCATGATGGATTTGAACTTACCTAGGGATCCCAATCCTGGGCAAATTGTGTAGGGATCCTAGGTGTTGATAGCTTAGATCTGGACTCTCGGTATAGAAATCTATATCGTTCACGTAGACTTAACTTAACGTCTGTATTGATTTCATTTCACTGAACGTCTATCGATCGATCTAGAAATCTGCCTAACCTTCGGCATAAATACGTGGATTGCTTATATTATCTTTACCTAACCTTAAATACTGACTTCCCCAGATAGGCGTCGATAAAGAGCCCGAGATAGGCAAGGTCTGGTGGGGAAGGTCCTCTCTGGGGAAGGTCCTCTCTATAGAAAGAGATATACTTTCGGATGACAAAAGGTGGGCCATTAAAGAAGTTAACAGGTCATGGGTTTGAAATTAAATAGAATAGGCAGCACACGACATGCCATAATACTGTAGAGGGTGGCTTACAACAATTATTAGCACATTAACACATGGACGCTACAATCTCGGATAGATACAGACGTCAAATTGACGTTCCAAATATTTTCTTCCAATAGATATAGACGTCAAATTGCCGTTCCAAATATTTTCTTATCTGTGATATATCTACCTATATCTACCTGTAAAATACGTCCTAGAATGTAAAAAACAAACATTAAATTCTAAGCCTTTACCAACTAATCTTACCAAAATTTGAAGAAAAATAATTTAAAAAAGGAAAAAATATAGAAAAAATCAACAATACCGATGTCGAAATCGTATAATCTTTACATTTAGAATGTCGCCATTTCCGAAATAATGTATCAAAATTTGGGTTGGCTGGACAACTGAAAATCTCTAATCTAAATTAACGGAAAATAAAATAAAATAAACTTGACAATTATACTCTTAAAGTTGTGAAAATCAATAAATAGAATATTATTCTTTAATTTTGAAACCCTGCTTTTTATGTTCAGATTTGCCGGACGTGTAACAACGCAGGGGAAACACCTGGTCCATCTAAAACGATGTGCCGGGAAGCCACTAGAAGTAAAAGTCATGGCGTGCATTTGAAGGAATGTCGACCAAGTTTGCAACATGTATCAAGGCATTTTCTGAAAAATCACAGCACATGGCAGAAAAAGGCGCGTGTTTATAGCTACATAGGTTGTGGTTACTGGTTATGCCTCGAAACATAGCTGCATGCACTGTCGACCATTGATTACGCTGCTACCGCTGTACGAAGTGCCGTTCACGCGCATCTCGTGTTCACGTGCTTTGTATGGCATCATGTGCGTGCCTCGATCTCATTACAATATGATATGCCATTCAGCGTTGCAATTTGGAAACAGGAGGATTTCCTTTGTGCCTATCAGGGCCTGGAATTTTATAGGCAATCTGCCATTCAAATACGGTGAGAAATCAGGGTTACCAGAAAACTGAGTAGAATGTCTTATGTCGTGTGGAAAAATTGTAACCGTCGAATTTGACAGGCGAGTTGGTTTTGATGTTCCAACCAGGGTTATAAGTGTTAGAATTTGGAAACATTTTTAAGGGTTTCAATGGATAATTATAAGTTTGAATCCAAAATCAAAATGTTATTTTAAGAATCCCGTGTGCATATAACGTTCCATTGTTTGTGTGTTCTTTTTAATCTTTCGCCGATAGGCGACTAGAAAGAACAAATGCACCGAGGGCGATCGCACCCTTTTAATGATGGGCAGCCGTGATTAACTTGATTAGCATATTCTTTCGTCTTGCACATCCATCCAACGGGATTTAGGGTGGACTCATAGGTTACCCAAAAGTCTTTTGCTAATTAAACTTAGGTTATGGTTTATTTTGCTAATCAAACTCTGTTGACAGGTGGGGAAGAGAAACCGATCGGTCATCGGACTCGCACATTCTATGGGAAAATTGATGAAACGGTGTGTTGTGCTCTAGTGATGTGAGGGATGGCCACGACAACCCCAACCAAGAAACCGATCTGTCATGGAGCCCAAACTGATCCGTCGCTTCACAGAAAACCTCCAGGGCGGCGATATTAAATGTGGTTGGAGGCACTCGCAGACTTTACTCAAATTCGATTCCTCCTGACGCTTTTCCGTTCTAGCCTAGGTATATCCTCGAAGGGTCGAATCTATATTACGTTCCAAGATCGAATCTAGGTCTAGACAAGCAAGGTTGGAGGCTAGAACATAACACTGGTTTAAATTTGCTCGACTGATAATAAAAGTTTGTGCTATTGAGCTTCGAATTAAGTTTGTGTTTTGAATTTCATGGAAAGGAATAAAGGGTTTAATCTCAAATGTATTCTACATAATGGAATGTTTTGATTATCAATCTTCGCATTAAGTTTATGTTTTGAATTTTCGTGGAAAGGAATAAAGGGTTAAATCTCGATTGGATTCCAGATCATGAAATGTTTTGATTATCGAGCTTTGCGTTAAGTTTATGTTTTGAATTTCATGGAAAGGAATAAAGGGTTTAATCTCAATGGATTCCACATAATGACATGTTTTGATTTTCATTTCATCGAAGGAAGTTAAGGGTTCATTATGGTTTCCACTTCATGAAATGTTTTGATTTTCATGTCAAATGATAGATATGTTTTGATTTTCATGATATGTGGAGAGTACGTTTAAAAATTACACCGATAGTTATATGCATAATCGATTTTATTTTATTATATATGAGCGTAGATTCATCTCAAACTCGGATTTATCAAGCACCGAGAGGGATCCAATTTCTTGAGCTGTAATTTTTTTTGTTTTATCTTAAATTTTTTACACATTAAGAAAAAAAATTACCCCTCAAGAAATTGGATCCCTTTCTTTTAATTTTTTAATTATTTCTTTATTTTTATTTTTGATAAGTTATGAGTGAACATGAAATTTTTAATTACTTTTGATTTTTTATAAGTTATGAGCCGACATGGAAACGTAATGTGACAAATGTGACAAACATGACAAATGTGACAAATGTGACAAACGTTACAACATCTCCCCCATACTGGGTTGTAACGTAATGTGAAAAATGTGACAAATGTTACAACATCTCCCCCATACTAGGTTGTAATGTAACGTGACAAACGTTGCATGTGACATCTGTTACATGATCTCCCCCATACTGGGTTGTAACGTAATGTGACAAACGTTACATGTGACATCTGTTACAGGATCTCCCCCATACTATTACTTTTTACTTTTTATTACTTTTGAAAATGTTACATGTGACATGTGACATCCGTTATAGGATCTCCCCCATACTGGGTTGTAAGCACCTCATTTACACTCGGTGCAATAAAAGTAATTGTTACATCTGGCTTCCATGTTTCAGGTTTTCTTCGTACTCTTCAGAAAACACTTTTCATTCGGTTGGTACACCCACTCAAAACTAATTATGTAAAGTGGGATTTGGTAATAATTTTATAATTGGAAAACTTGTAGAGATCATTAGCAAAATATTTATGTTTTAGTGTGACGTATTATAAATGATTAGCCAACAACATAAACTGAAAATCACATATTTGTTTTGTCTTATCCCATCATTGAAAACCTAAAAAGTATTGATTTGGAAACCATTCATTCTATATGCAGAACTATTACAGTCCATATGGAGCATCTCATATGGAATGATACCAAATCCTGCACTATATCCATATTTTTAGTACACCCAACCTTTGCAAGGAAGTTTTGGGTATCCTCAAGCTTCCCAAAACGTTGGTGTTCACTTTCCTCACATAATGCACTACTCAGCCCTAGGATCAGTTGGTGCAATTTTGGGCTTCCAGCCACAACAGTATGGAGGTGTGCTTTCTATTCCGACATCATTTCCTTCCTCAGCTCAGCTCTCATCATGACTAAATACTATTGAAAATTGTCTATAACAACTAATTCCTAATCTTCCCCCATATAATATACGACAGTTTGTGTGTAGGTATGTTTTTAAGATACAAATTCAAGGTTCCATATAATAGTATGTATCTGTTAATGTCAACCCATTATGCTTTCCGTATACACATGAGGCGCTCCCTGTAAGAATAATAATAAATATCGGCTCCCAGAAAGTGTGACCAAAGTTTCAATGGTATTATTGAATATACAGTGTAGATATTTGGCTTCAATGTTGAGTCCCTATATATTGTTAATCCCTTTGGAAAACATAACAATATACCTATATGTGGCAAAGATCTCATATACCATATAATCCCATTTGATGGGACTAGAATAATTAGTATAACCTAATTTTGCTGTGATGATTTCATGTAAATATGAGATATAATTAGTGGTGCCAACAAGGGAAATTGAATTTGCAGACCAGTGGGAGGCTGGTGAAGGATCTTGGCTGTTGACTGCAGCTCATCGATGGTTGGAATATCCAAATTGTAAGTAGTTGATGTCATTCACTAGTGTATGGATTTCTTGTGAAAATGAATAGTTAGGGATGATTTGTGGGAGAAAAATTTGGAGTTTGTAGAATGCAAGCGGACTAAGATGAGGATTTCGTCAGGAAGAAAAACAATGTCTTGGATGAAGGAAGTCCCATGGGTTTGCTTGCTTAGCAACATTGGGTACATCTCTCTAAGTCGTGTAGCCTGTGGTTTAGACTGGTTGGGTTTTTTCTCCATTAAGATTTTGTGTAGGATTCCATGTAAATATAGAGAAAAATTCCTTAACCATGTCTCAGTCTTAACACTGTATAATCTAACCGCAGAGCCAAAAATTCAAGGGAAAAGCACACCGCGCAGGTAAAAGATTTGACCAGCGCAGTAAAAGAATATCTTTCTTTTCTTTGCTTTAGATCTGCGCTTCACTTAGTAAATACTTTGCTCTAATTATTTTTCAAACACTTTTCTTCACAAATTAGCTATGTAGAAATTACCAGCGCAATTCTACTTTTTACTGCACACAGATTAACTGTGCAATTCTACTTTTACTAGGTGGTGATTACCTACGCATTTCGACTTTCTACTGCGCAAGTGAAATTTGCTGAGAATTTCTCTAACATCGGGGAATACTTTACTTTGCATAAGCTTGGCACTTCATACAAATTACTATTGCATAAGCTTAGCACTTCATACAAATTACTTTTGCAAACTTCTTTTAACTTTATGAAGGTTAACTATGCACAAGTTAACTTCGTATACCTATTAGCTGCACATAACCCAATCTTAAACAAGCTTTGCATAAATATATTTCATGCTAAAACATAAGAACCGAAACATAGGTAGAAGTTACTGCGTGGGTTAACCTAGGACATTTACCACCGTGAAAAACTTGGAATATTGATTTGATTTACATAACGTAAATGTAAACAACATTTACCCAGATCAATATGAAGCAGATGTGTGGGGTGCATAAACCAACATTCTTGAGAATGAATACATAAAACTAAAGACTTATATATATATTACCACTGTAAAACAGAGTAACTTTGCTACACTTACGAAGAGATGAGATTTACTTCAATCTTTCACAATTTTACAAAGCTTGGGCTCTTCATACATTTCATGGGGTGAGTTCCTCCTCCTTTCACTCTTCTTCCCTCACATACATCTCTATCTCTATCTCTATCTCTTAGAGAGCTTGGGATCCTTACACATATCTTTCTAATCTTTTGTGGGTGAAATTTTCATTTATACACAAACTTGGTTTGGCTTCTCCTGGAAGCTACAGGGTTTCATTAAAGACTGTAATAAATTTCTACCTAAGAAATTTTGGGCCTGCAAAATACAAACGCGGCTACATAAATAATAACTTGTCATGAGCTGGATTGGCTGCAAACTGACTGACTGACTTCTGACATTGTAGACTGACTGAGTGTCTGACAAAGCCGACACATATCAGATACGCTATCAGCACATTAATTACAATATTCCAACACTCCCCCTTAATTATGAGCGGATGGGGATCATTAAACAAAAATAAAATTTACAAAATATTTCAGAGTTGAGACATGCTCTGTTCATGACATAGTTCACTGCGCAGAAATTGTCACTCCCAAACAACTTCACAGATATTGGAATGTGTCCCTTGCCAATGGTTTTGTAAATATATCTGCTACCTAATCTTCAAACCTACAAAATTCTAAACAGATTTCCTTGTTGTTTATAAATTCTCTGATAAAATTATACCGTGTATCAATGTGCTTGGTTCTCTTGTGGAACACATGATTCTTTGACAATGCGATAGCTGAATTGTTGTCGCAGTAAATAACTGTGGGTTCTTGCTAGTTCTGCGACAAATCACTTAACATCCTCCGCATCCAAATTGCTTGATATGCAATGCTTGTAGCTGCAACATACTCTGCTTCTATTGAAGAAAGAGTTACTATGGTTTTTTTTTTAAGCCCATGATACAACACTTGTTCCTACATGAAATGTATTCCCAGATGAGCTTTTTCTGTCATCTATGCTGCCTCCATTGTCACTGTCAGTGTATCCAATGCGTTTGAAATTTTCTGAGGTTGAATACAAAATACCAAAGTCTTTTGTTCCACTTACATACCTCAAAATTCTTTTACATGCTTGCTAATGAGATTCTTTTGGTGACTCCATGAATCTTGAGATTAAGTTGACTCCATACATGATGCCTAGCCTTGTTGCTATAAGATACATAAGGCTTCCAACAAGCCTTTTAAATAGTGTAGGATCTACATTGGATCCATCATCATCCTTGCTCAATTTCAAACCTGTTATCACTGGTGTTGGAGCTGTCTTGCAATTTAACATATTAAATCTGTTCAAGACATCACTTTCATACTTTGACTGAGATATAAATATCCCATTTTCAGTCTGTTGGACTTCTATGCCCAGAAAATACTTCATAAACCCCAAATTAGTCATTTCAAATTCACTTTCTATGAATGATCTAAATTCTTTTATGCCAAAATCACTAGTAAATATTAAATCATCTACATACAGGAAGACAATTATCTTATTACCTTGTTTGTTGATTTTTGTGTACAGTGCAGGCTCACATTCACTTTTGTGAAATCTATTCTGAATGCGGTAAGAGTTAATGCGACTGTACCAAGCTCTAGGAGCTTGCTTCAAACCATAAAGTGCCTTCTTCAGTCTGTATACTCTATTTCCTTGTCCTGGAACTTCATATCCTTGTGGCTGCTCCACATATACTTCTTCCTCTAAATAACCATTTAGAAATGCAAACTTAACATCCATTTGATAAACAGGCCGTTTCTTATGTGCTGCTATGGGCAAAACTATTCTGATAGTGTCCATTCGAGCTACAGGTGCAAAATTTTCATTGAAGTCTATGCTAGGCTGCTGTGTGAACCCTCTTGCTACCAATCTTGCCTTGTGCTTCTGCACATTTCCATCAACATCTTGCTTGGTCTTATAAATCCATTTCACGCTTATCACATCTTTGTCCTTAAAAACATCAACTAATTCCCATGTTTGATTCTTCTCAATGCATTCTATTTCTTCATCCATTTTTTGTACCCATAATTTATTTTCATCAGCTTCTTCAAATGTTAGACGATCAGTAACTTGAGAAAATAATGCAAAAACAGAGAATGAACTAGGTGTACCAGTCTCATATATCTCACACAAGTTTCTTGTCTTTGTCGGAGTTGCTGGTGTCGAACTACATGAACTGTTTGATGGAGTTGGTTGCACACTTGGTGTGCTTGTCGGAGTTGCTTGAGCTGCGACTTGTGTCAGAGTTCCTTGTGCTGAAACATGCTGCCCAATCCTAGGAGTAGACAGAGCTGCGTAGTTCTGATTCATATGCAGAGTCTCAACCACATCTTCTGCGATGTCATCATGTTCAACATGTGACACAATTTTAACATTCTTCTCCACAGTTCCATCCCATGCTTCATTTCTTACAAACTGAACATCTCGACTAATAATAACTTTTTTTGTGACAGGGTTATATAACTTGTATGCCTTTGTGTCTTCAGAATAACCAATAAAATGAATTTATGTCCTTTATTGTCTAATTTCCTTCTCAGCTCATTTGGAACATGAGCGTGTGCTACACAACCAAAGACTTTTAAATGTGAAACACTATGTTTCATACTTGTCCATGCTTCCTGTGGAACTTTGTTATTCACGCTTTTTGTCGGGCATCGATTCATGATGTATACAATAGTTGCCACTACTTCAGCCTAGTATTCATTTGACAGATGCATGGCTGCCAACATACTGTACGCCATTTCCATAATGGTTCTATTTTTCTTTTCTACGATACCATTCTGTTGCGGTGTATATCGCGCAGTGAATTGCTTCTATATACCATGATTTTTACAAAAGTTTATGAAATCATTTGAAACATACTCACCACTTCTATCTATTCTCAATGTCTTGATGTTGTAACCACTCTGCTTCTCTACAAGTGCCTTGAACTGCTGAAAACAACCAAATGCATCATATTTATGTTTTAGAAAATAGAACCATGTTTTTCTTGTGAAATCATCAATAAATGTGAGAAGATAAGTGCATCCTCCCATGGACGGTGTTTGCATCGGTCCACAAATATCAGAGTGCACGATTTCAAGTGGTGTGCGAGCTCTGTATGACTTTCCGACTAGAAAAGTCTCTCTGTGTTGTTTTCAAAAAATAAAGCCTTCACAAATTCTCTCTAGCTTTTCAATCAATGGAAATCCTTTCACCATATCCTTCATATGCAGTAGCTTCATACCACCAAAATTCAGATGTCCAAATATGAGGTGCCATAACCAGGATTCATCCTTTATTTTTGTTTGAAACACAACTTGCATTTCTTTGCTTTATTTTTATCCCTTTGCACAGTGAATGTATGCTCCTTTGCTCTCTTCTTTGAACGCAGTTCTAGAATTTTCATTCTGACTTCCATGAACAACTTGAGTTGTTTTTCCTTTTATGATTGGCCTTATCCTCAAAGGAAACAAGCGATTGCTTGTCATTTGCACTTCGACAATTAACTGATTGCTTGGATATATGTCCTTGATCACACAATGCTTTCCAACCATGTGAACTTTGTAACCTTTTTCCATCAACTGTCCAATGCTCATCAAATTATGCTTCAAACCTTGAACATAATAAACATCAAGCATATATTTCTGCTCCCCCTGTTTGGTTAGAATATCAACAGTACCTTTACCCAAAACAGTGACTTGAATATTGTTTCCAAGCGTGACATCAGTTTGAATTGATTTATCTAGACTAGAAAATAGATTTAAATTACTAGTCATATGATTGCTACAGCCTGAGTCTAAATACCTAATGTCATTTGGACTTTCTTGGACAGCATTGCATTCAAGTGGCGATGCGCATGCTAAGAACAGTGAGTTGTTCGGAGTGCTGCTATTGCTTGACTGTGTTTGGCCTTGCTTTCCTTGGTCATACTGCTTCTTCCTGCATTCATATGCAAAGTGTCCATACTTCTTACAGTAATGACATTGAATTTTGTATTTATCATACCTTTGTCCACTTGGCTGACTGGGTTTCTGATTCTGACCTCTAACAGTGACTTGCGTAGGGCTACTACTGTGACCTCCTATGAAAGAAATTCTTCCTCTACCTCTAGAGTTTGATCTTCCTCTGCCTCTTCCACGACTTATGGACTACTGTGCTGCGAATGCACCTTCCAGTGATGTATCTGAACCACTGATTCTATGTTCATGATTAAGTAATGAGGCTTGCAATTCATCAATGGTAAAAGTGGACAGATCTTTTTTTTCCTCTAGGGTCACAACTAAAGCTTCAAATTTCTTTGGAAGAACTCTAAGAACTTTTTCCACAACTCTTTGGTCACCTAGAGTTTCGCCATGAGACTTTATTTGAATAACCAGACCAATAACATGGGTGTAGAATGATTCTACTGACTCTGTATTTTTCATAGACAGAGATTCAAAATCTCTTCTGAGAATTTGAAGTTTGGTAGTCTTTACCTTGTTCAAGCTTTGATAGGAAGTTTCTAGTGTGTCCCACACTTCCTTAGCTGACTGCGTTGCTGCTACTGTTGGGAGTATTGATTCATGTGTTGCTTGATGTATGTAGAATAATGTCTTTCCATCTTTCTTCCTCTATTCCTTCAAGACATCCTTCTCAGCTTGTGTGAGATTGTTGTATGCTGCTAGATATGTTGGTTCTGCATAACCATGCTGGACTATTTCCCATACATCTTGACCTCTAAACAAAGCTTTCATAGTTAGAGGCCAATATTCATAATTTTTACCAAAAATATTGGAGTTTGCAAATTACCCGAAGTGGAAGCCATTCTTAGCTGTAATTGCTTTTCCCCTTTTGTAAATACAATTCCTACTTTTCGTAAACCAGGCTCTGATACCAGATCAAGGGAAAAGCACACCGCACAGGTAAAAGATTTGACCTGCGCAGTATAAGAATATATTTATTTTCTTTGCTTTAGAGCTGCGCTTCACTTAGCAAATACTTTGCTCTAATTATTTTTCAAACACTTTTTTTCACAAATTAGCTGTGTGGAAATTACTTGCGCAATTCCACTTTTTACTGCGCGTAGGTTAACTGTTCAATTCTACTTTTACTATGTGGTGATTACCTGCGCATTTCAACTTTCTACTATGCATGTGAACTTTGATGGGCACTTCTCTAACCTCACGGAATACTTTACTTTGCATAAGCTTCTCACTTCATACAAATTACTTTTGCAAACTTCTTTTAACTTTACAATGGTTAACTGTGCACAAGTTAACTCCGCATACCTATTTAGCTACACATAACCCAATTTTAAACAAACTTTGCATAAATATTTTTCATGCTAAAACATAAGAACCGAAACATATGTAGAAGTTGCTGCGCGGGTTAACCTAGGACATTTACCACCATGAAATACTTGGAATCTTGATTTGATTTATAGACTGTAAATGTAAACATTTACGTAGGTCAATATGAAGTAGATGTGCGGGATGCATAAACCAACATTCTTGAGAATGAATACATAAAACTAAAGACTTGTATATATATTACCACTGTAAAACAGAGTAACTTTGCGCACTTACAGAGAGATGAGATTTACTTCAATCTTTCACAATTTTACAGAGCTTGGGCTCTTCATACATTTCACAAGATGAGTTCCTCCTCCTTTCACTCTTCTTCCCTCACATACATCTCTATCTCTATCTCTATCTCTTACAGAGCTTGGGCTCCTTACACATCTCTTTCTAATCTTCTGTGGGTGATTTTCATTTATACACAAACTTGGTTTGGATTCTCTTGGAAGCTATAGGGTTTCATTAAATACTGTAATAAATTTCTACCTAAGAAGTTTTGGGCCTGTGAAATACAAATGCGGCTACATAAATTCTAACTTGCCGTGAGCCGGATTGGCTACAAACTAACTGACTGAATTCTTACATTGCAGACTGACTGAGTGTTTGACAGAGCCAGCACATATCAGATACGCTATCAGTTCATTAATTACAATATTCCAACACTCCCCCATAACTATGAGCGGATGGGGATCATTAAACAAAAATAAATTTTACAAAATATTTCAGAGCTGAGACATGCTCTATTCATGACATAGTTCATTGCGCAGAACTTGTCACTCCCAAACAACTTCGCAGATATTGGAATGTGTCCCTTGCCAATGGTTTTGTAAATATATGTGCTACCTGATCTTTAGACCTACAAAATTCTAAACATATTTCCTTGTTGTTTATCAATTCTCTAATAAAATGATACCTTGTATCAATGTGCTTGGTTCTCTTGTAGAACACATGATTCTTTGACAATGTGATAGCTGAATTGTTGTCACACTAAATTACTGTGGGTTCTTGCTAGTTCTGTGACAGATCACTTAACATCCTCTGCATCCAAACTGCTTGACATGCAACGCTTGTAGCTGCAACATACTCTACTTCTGCTGAAGAAAGAGTTACTATGGGTTGTTTTTTTTAATCCCATGATACAACACCTATTCCTACATGAAATGTATTCCAAAATGTGCTTTTTCTGTCATCTATTACTCCATTATCACTGTCAGTGTATCCAATGCGTTTGAAATTTTCTGAGGTTGAATACAAAACACCAAAGTCTTTTGTTCCACTTACATACCTTGGAATTATTTTACTTGCTTGCCAATGAGATTTTTTTGGTGACTCCATGAATATTGAGATTAAGTTGACTCCATACATGATGTCTGGCCTTGTTACTGTAAGATACATAAGGTTGCCAACAAGCCTTTTAAATAGCGTAGGATCTACATTGGATCCATCGTCATCCTTTCTCAATTTCAAACCTATTATCACTGGTATTGGAGTTGTCTTACAATTTAGCATCTTAACTATGTTCAAGACATCACTTGCATACTTTGAATGAGATATAAATATCCCATTTTCAATATGTTGGACTTCTATGCCTAGAAAATACTTCATAAACCCCAAATTAGTCATTTCAAATTCACTTTCCATGACTGATCTAAATTCTTCTATGCCAAAATCACCAGTAAATATTAAATCATCTACACACAGGAAGAAAATTAGCTTATTACCTTGCTTGTTGATTTTTGTGTACAACGTAGGCTCACATTCACTTCTGTGAATTCCATTCTGAACGAGGTAAGAGAAAATGCGACTGTGCCAAGCTCTAGGAGCTTGATTTAAACCATAAAGTGCCTTCTTCAGTCTGTATACTCTGTTTCCTTATCTTGGAACTTCATAGCCTTGTGGCTACTCCACATATACTTCTTCCTCTAAATAACCATTTAGAAATGAAGACTTAACATCCATTTGATAAACAGGCCATTTCTTATGTGCTGCAATGGCCAAAACTGTTCTGATAGTGTCCATTCGAGCTACAGGTGCAAAATTTTCATTGAAGTCTATGCCAGGCTACTGTGTGAACCCTCTTGCTACCAATATTTCCTTGTGCTTCTGCACATTTCCATCAACATCTTGCTTGGTCTTATAAATCCATTTCACGTTTATCACATCCTTGTCCTTAGGAACATCGACTAATTCCCATGTTTGATTCTTCTTAATGCATTCTATTTCTTCATCCATGGCTTGTGCCCACACTTTATCTTCAATAGCCTCTTCAAATGTTAGAGGATCCTTAACTTGAGAAAATAATGCAAAAATAGAGAATGAATTAGGTGTATCAGTCTCATATATCTCACACAGAGTTCTTGTCTTTGTTGGAGTTACTGGTGTCGAACTACGCAAGCTGCACAAACTACTTGATGGAGTTTACTGCGCACTTGGTGTGCTTGTCGGAGTTGCTTGAGCTGGAGTTCCTTGTGCTGAAACATGCTGCACAGTTCTAATTCATATGCGGAGTCTCAACCACATCTTCTGCAATGTCATCACGTTCAACATGTAACACGATTTTAACATTCTTCTCCACAGTTCCATCCCATGCTTCATTTTCTACAAACTATTAGGATGATGCCGACCACATTACCTTCCAAAGCAGGGAAAGAATTAGACGACCAGATCATAATATTGTTAGTAGAGAAAGCAGGTTTGTATTCTCTTATATGGAATTTTCATGTGGGCATACCTTGTAGTGAGTGAACAACTGCATCTAAACTCCTACTTTTGATCTGTAATATTTATTTTGCGATTTCAACTCTATAGTGAAAATATAGGTTTTATTTTATACCAGAAAAATAGATCTATTCTATTAATTACTACTTTCCTAGAGTGCTTTAAAATGATTTGATGCTTGCATGAAATTATGCAGCTTCAACATAAATCAATGGATTGTTACAACTATTGTTCACGTTGATTGAAGCATATGATATTTATAGGCATAAACCTCAGTATTATATAACCTGATACTGAAATTTCCATTATAGATTTTCAACCCCCTTTGTTTTGAAGAACCATAAATTATGTATTTGTATCACCCCTATTCTATTTCGAATGCTATGGGCGAGGAAGCTCTTTGATGTTTTAGGTTTAATATCACCTTTCCTAGTACAACAATACCCAGATCGGTTGCCTAGATAAGTAGTTAGTATACATTTTCTAGAGAAGCTTGAATGGCCTTAGGGTTTTTGTTGACCGGGAGAAGACCATTGTAAAACACCAGGATTTAATAAGCTATTATTTAATATTTTTATAAATATTTTATTTTATTTTATTTTTTATATTTTGACAAGAAGTCAAAAATAAAAACAATGTAATGGATTATTTATTTTAATAGAATTAATGAAGGGGGGATAGACATGAAATAGTTGTTGCAAGAGTGATTGTTGAACTACAAGAGGAAAAATCCAAGTGGCTGAAGCTACACAAGGTGCATAAGGCAGCTTCCCCAAAATAATGTCATCACCCTTAGTTGAGTGCTGAAGAGAAGGAGGCTCATAAATGACCAAGACCTAGGCAAAATACTATATAATAGTATGTCCATAAGAAGCAGGAAGCTAGCATTGGATGGGAATTGAATCTGATAATGCCAGAGATGGCACATTAGGGATTTTTTCTCTTGTGGTTCAGCGATTAGGCTCAGGGGAGGAGCAAGTGAGACTTGGCTGCCCTAGAAGTTGGTTGGGAGGAATGACTATTTCACTTCTGTTTTACCACAAGCAGTGCCAGGTTCCTGGTTTTGTTTTCCTATTTCATTTGATTATTTACAATAGAATCTTTATTTCTGTTTCGTACCAAATTATTTGACCGAAATATGTATATGCATCTAAAAGGATTATACTTCTACTTTAATATGTTTTGTTTTGTATATTCAAAATTTATATACTGTCGTGAGACTCTTAGAACAAGAGGTCGAGCATAGCTATTCCTACAGATGCATTCTTAATATATTATTTTACCTAATGGTTCTATCGTAGAGATATTTCAGATCATAACATAGATCATAGTAACAATCAAACGGTCGATTATTAAAAAACAAACTCTGTTTTTTATTTATATATATATATATATATATATATATATATATCTTCGGGATAGATCGTATATAAAATATTTGTTTCAGTTCAGTAAGCATCTTTCTGTTTCTTTCATATATTTATAGTATCTCTACCAAAACTATATTTATCATATCACTGTCGATTTTTAAATCTATGCCTTTTAAATTTCCTGAGTACAATGTTTTGGTTACATATCTTCTCTCTAAATATAATACATCTTATATTCAGTGAAGCTAAGCAAATTGACAAATACAACCATTAATGTAGACTATCATATAAACTCTAAAAGTCCCACTTTTCCCCACATAAATTTCATCATAAATCATTAATCGATAGGGTGTGAGTCCCTGGATCAAACCCTCTGAAGGGATTTTTAATAGGAAGATCCATTGACTGTTTTTTAATATCCATTCTTTCACAGTAGAATATTTTAAATAAAGGGTTTATTTACTTTTTGGAAAATCCTGCAAAAGATTGTAAGGATCTTGTAAATATATCAACTACCAGTGATATAGAATATAGATATCAAGAAATAACTTCAAAATCTTAGTCCGAGAATGATTATTTAAAAGACTTAACAAATTTTAAACTATTTTATGGCTTAATATAAATTACTCAGGATCCACACAAAATCTTTTAATGAGTCGGACAGAAGGAGTCGTAATCATGGGGATTGTCCCCATTCCTTCTCTTGTTAAACTCAAACGTTCATGTTAAAAATACAGATACATAAGCCATCTGTGATGGCATTCACACTCAGGTTTACGATTTTACAGAATTAGTAGCCATCTACGACGACCATCTTTTAAAAACTCCAGTTTATAACTAAACAAATGCTAAACATACACACGCAGATAAAATTAAACACAGGTACATAGAAGCCTCTATTGTGGGGTCAAACCCTCGAGGTTTTAGTTTATGGTAAAAATAACTTATCTTGAAGGAACGGAGGCTGGAAACCCTCTATGTGTCCAAAAAACACCTTTCAAGAGTCACCTGCACACAAAGAGAGTTTCGAATGTAGTTAGAACATACCGTATATTATTTTTGTGTTATTTATGAACATAAATTTCATTACTGTAAAGTGACCAGTTTACCTGGGCGTCTTACGACGCGAGCGTCGAAGGTGATGACCCTACCTTTGACTTAGCTAGATCCCTCCACCTGTAATCAAATTACATAATGAAGCCATCAGTAAATTTAAGTATAAAAATTTTCATGTTGCAGAATATTTTGACAGACCCTTTTACCTGCTCGTTTAAAAATTACAAGCCTGCAGTCATTTCCTCCTTGTAAACCCTTATCACTCTAGCTATCTACACTAATCCTTAAACTTTAAACCCTGTCTCGAGGGATGGAGAAACAATGTAAAAAAATTTCAATTTTATCTGCTTGAATTAAGTTATCTTTGTCTTCTTACCTTTCATGGATAACACGAGGACGATTGTGTGTATGAGCTCCATTCGCAGCAATTGACTGGTGGCAACCTCCAATCCTTGTAAATACCTCAGAGATCAAACATGAGAAAATACCATTAGCCATCGACGTAGCTACATCGCCAAACACATTGAAAACGCCATGAAAGAATAGAGTTATGATCGCAGAGGTCGCAGACTAACATCGACAAACAACAATGTAGGTTTCAAGCAACCAAACAAAACCACTTAAATAATGTGGATAGTATAGTCACTTTTGAAACCCTAAAAACACCATGGTAAGAGCAGAGTTCGACTCTCTTTCACCTAGAGACCAAAACCATCAAATTAATGAAGTTCGGCCAGTATAAACGAACACTAAACCCCACTCCAAACCCTTGCCATCTAAACCTACAGATGGACGGGCGAGATCTGTGCTATCAACTCGCAGCCAGGTGGCTCATTTAATAACCTTACCAACCATATTACATCATTTAAACACCATTTCAACCAACAAATACTTCGATAAAAAGCTACCCTTTTATTTATTGCTTGGAACAAATTCGACTATTGTAAGGGTCCCATAGACCCGTTTTCTCCCTAACCCAAACAATTGTAAAGTGTCGTTAACAACTCCATAAAATAAGGCATTTCTATTACAGTAGTCATGACATGAATGAGAATAAGAACATGTTTGAATAATATCTTTTAATAGTAGATGTTGTCTTACAAAATCATGTGCCTTTATTTTTTTATTATTTTTTTACGAATTGTTGGGTATAGGACAACCACAACAATATTATATTGAGAAGCAGTGATCATCTTGTTCAATGAATTGTATGTACATGTCTTTCAATGCAAGTGATTCTTATATATCTTATGTTGCGATCTCATTTTTATGATATGGTTTTATATATATTTATTTCCAATTGAATGATACATTTTTGTTTTCATCACCTATTTCTCTCAATGACCACTCAGAAACTAAACCTAAAACCTACTCCATGTAAATGTTACTTGGATGCAATTGTCACATCCCCAAAATTTCATAAAAATTTAAAATTTTCCTAAACGTCCAAACGTCACTAAATGCCGCTACGGAAGATAAATGCATGTATAAAATCTATAACTACTATTTTAAATTTGAAGCAACATTATGACTTTTCATAACCTTTAACATTAAGTACTTAATTGTAACCATTAATGAAACTTTGCTTGTCGACACAAAGGTCTTCTAGATTCTTCACAAGCAAACCCAACTATAAATATACAACTCTTTAATGTTCCTTTTTGGATAACTATACGCGATACCTATTGGTCTTCATGAACTTTCTAAGGATGGGATAAGATATAAATAACAAGCATCATATTTTGTAAATTGCCTAAGATACACAATTTAAAACAATTAAAAAAACTAAAATAATAATTGAGACACACAATTAAGAGATTACACAAAAGAGACACACAAGTACAACCATAATTATCAAGAGAGATATATGCAAGGAATACATACCAAGAGAACATTTTGACATGGTTCACCCGTATCTTGTGCTACGTCCACAAAAGGTTGTGTTATTTTATTATTCATCAAATCAAAGAATACAATGTATGTGCAAAACGGCAATTGTTTTTCCGTTTGCCTCGGTCTCTCTTCCAAAGGACCCTTTCATGGTTAAGTATAAACATAGCAACCCTTAGTGACCTTATACATGAATTCGGATACTAAACTTGAAGTTTCCTTCATACTACTAGAGCTTAACCCCTCTTCATCCGTCATATAAAAATAATATATAAACCCAGATTTCTACTAAGAGAAAACCTATATAATTTTAATATTTTAAACTAAGGGACATCTTACGACGCTGTAAACATATATTTAAGAAAATATATACTTTTCAATAATTAAACTAAAGGACAACCTCCCATACTCTTAAATATACTTTAATATGTACTTTAAAGTATGCATTTATACAGATATTCGTTCGAGGCTTTTAAGCTAGGGATAGGTTATCACAAACGTATCTTATATTCTTATTTCTATTTATAAATGTTAGATTTTATTAAGTGTTACACATCTATTGACTTGCTTCCCCACATATGTATAATCAGTGTGAACACTAACATATCACAAAAACCAACTCTAGGTCACATAAACTAAATATAAAGTTGAGCCCTAAGGATCTTGTTTTATTATTTATTTTATTTAACCTTTTAAGAAAGGATCTAAGAAATGTTTTCCTTTTTCTTTATTCCCTTTTCACTTTACAATAGACTTTGTATTATTTTAATTGCTCCATAATGTTCCCTATCAACAACATGTATATATATAGTTATGCTCTTATTAATTTACGTAAGAGATATCTCCTCTCTTGTTTATGTTTTATACCAACAACGTTTTAAAATGTTTATACCATATAAATGTATTATTGTAAAGTGATAATAGCCTTTCTAAATAAAGACCATAAAACTGAATAAATTATATGTTAAGTATATACGCCGTTGAGAGTCTTATAGAGGCATCTCAAATTAAGAAAAGTTACAAGGTCAATCATTTAACTCCTTAGAGCTTATGATATGAATTTTCATTTTAATTATACAGGTTAGGCTCTATACAAAAACAAGATAACCTAAAAAGCAATTCTAACTTTTAAATGTTAGGGTATACTCCTTTCCCAATCTCGATTGTAATGCTTTAGCATAAAGATGTTTCAGGCACTCGCCGACATACTCGTGTCATTAACTCTTCATTCTGAAATCGTAGCATACTCATGTACAGAGAAAAAATTCATGGTAATAAATATAACCAAAGATCCTCATGGATCAATGCGATTCTACTTTATATAAAATTGTAAGAGTAAGGACTATCATGGATATTATATTCATAAAAGCATAAAACTGTGCATTTTCCTAATCAGCCATAGATATGGAAATAGGACTTCAAAGTTTATTATTTATATACAAGATTTAAAGTAAGTAAAACAAAAACTCAAAGAAGTACACGGAGGTCAAAACCCAAGAGGCATCTCTATCGAATAAACTCTAAAATCAGAAGTGCAGAGATTTTGTATCCTGTTCGAATCCTATTAACATAATAATGTACTTAAATAATTCTACGCAAAAGACAAAGGGCGATGGCTCTTTACAGCGTGACTTGGTTCAATGAAATGTCAGGAATGCATCCTACAGGAATCTATTTCTACAAACCCAACTCCCGTAGTCTTTTCGACAAGCAGATAAAATAATAATAAGGATTGACTTTAGAAGATAAAATAATAATAAAGATTGATTTCAGAGGTCCATTCTGAGGTAGAATTGTGAGTATACTATTACAGTACTTAGGCGAATAATAACGATCATGACATAAAATATATAAGAATTAAAACCTATGATCTCTGTTTTCCAAAACATCCTTTCTTGATAAATAGTAAACTTAACAGGATTCTTTTCGGGTATTCAACTACATCGTTAGAATGATATGTTAAACCGAGCGCTTGAGGAAGATCCGTCCAGATCAACCTCAACACTGCTTAGCAGAGGGATCGCATATATCAATCACAACCCTAATGTAACCATTTAGCTTTAGCAGAGGTCGTCTCTGTTATAACGTATCCACATACATCTTCTCTTTAGCAGGGGACAATCCATACAACACAGTTCGCACCATCATTGAGATGGAGAGTCAGAGTTCTATAATAAATAAAAGGTAGCTCTAAAAACACACAAGGGCTTTTAGCAAAGGTCATTTCTGTTATTCATTCCATCATCGATATAGGGAGTAAGAATTCTATAAACATTGATACAACTAAATCTAAGTCTGTCCAATTCGAGATCTAATCTAGATGTATGCTGACTATACATAGGAATTAAGATGGCGGGGGTCTGTCAAATCCGAGATGTAGTTTTGTTGAATGCTTACGCATCGATGCCTCCTAATTCTTCTCGTAGAGCTATTATTAATGCACAACGTTCCTCTAAATTGCAGAGCTCTGTTATGCGCAGAGCATTTCCCTTCTCTTCCGAACTTTCCATGACACCCCACTTTTAAGTATAACTCCTCAGTTCGCGATCTAAGGTTGTTTTTCCTCCACTTAGCGCCGAGAGGAAATATCACCCTGGTCCCCTTTATACACAGTTCTGTCCCCTTAGAACATCAGGTCTCATCTCTGCTCAAGGACAGATGGTGATGAAAATAGTCCAAGTGTTCCACGAAGGGAACAAAAACAACATATGGCAATGATGAGTCATTTCGGAACTCCAGCAAGCTACAATATCAGATTCAAAAAGTCGATGGTAACCACCGTAAGCCAAATGGCAATTCAACTAGCTCAGTGATGTATATGTGAAGGAGACAATTTCCTATTCAAAACTTAATCGAGTTTGACAACTGGGTGAGGCTTCTCTCCAGCAAGGCGACCAACTCCCTCAATCTCTCATTCTAGTTTCTCCACTACAGCCACTACACTTAACCATTTTCTTCTATTTGATAAATAGTTAGTGCGCCCAAGTATCTCTCCATCGCGTTCCAAACAGGCCGTGAGAGTGTTCCCCCAAACCTTGAACTCCAATAGAGATAATTTCTCCTTATAACCATAAGTTTAAAATTTCTATTTAAAATATAAACATGTGACTATATAAAATAAAAGCCATACTTAATTAATTTTATACAATTAAATACTTTATAAGGGTGACTTTATCCTTTATTAGATTAACGCCATATATTGAATGAAAATATAATCTTATGTACTTTATCTTTAAACTAAGATATCATATTTTCCAAGTTATATCGATATACTATATTTACCTTGTAAGTTTTCTTCTCAATTCATAACATTAAGACCTATCATAATATTTGTGCGAGATATATTTTCTTCTAGATACATTGGATTTTCGATTTTAAATATTAGTTCCCCACTTTACTTTAAAAGTGTACGTAGGAGTGTATATAATTTGGTTCCAATATGGTTTATCTTATATACACATAATATAATGTTCATATAATTAGTATTAATAGTTATCTTCAATTATAGGTGAATCTCCCATGAATATATATATATATAAAATAATATCCATCCTTTTACAAATCCATAATTTAATATCTAGGTTCGTTCTTCTATCTTCTTACAGAAGCATATGTATATTAAAGAGTCCTATATCTATAATATATATATATATATATATATATATATATATATTTGCTTAGTTTCCTAATGTCTTTAAGCAAGCAATTTATTTTGTTAAATACTTGTAATTGACCTTACGGTATCCATGGTTTTATCTTAACCATTCGATAATTATTAATAGGTTAAGTTTTCCTTAAACTTAGGAAATACTTGAAATCAGCTACTGTCGTATAATAGTTATATTCCTTAGAATCTCATTTAGATAATGACCTTATCACCTAAGGCTCTAGTTATGTCGATTACCTTTTTCTCTAGTGTTAGTAGCATTAGGATGATCCATCGTAGTTATACATTGTTCCTTTAGTGAATTTAGTTTTCATCTTTTAGATGCGTCATCCGGAAATTTTTACAACAGTAATAACATTTGGGATCAAATTTGAGGGATGTTACAACAATGTTAATAAAAGGTCATTACTTTATATTATAAAAATTCCATGCCAATTGGTAAATCATAAAGTTTATAAAAATGTTCTTTATGGATTTTGATGTGGAGTTGTTGAATGGAGTTGTCGAATTCTCAGTATTCTCCAAAAAAAATAAATTTGCCTCTTTAAAAACTATCGGTTTTTTTTCCTTTTATTTTTTATATTTAATTTTTAGCAATACAAACTAACCTTTGTCACCTTTGTCCTTAACATTTAACATTTTACAATATGTAACAATTTTATAATTTATTATGAAAACAATGCATTTCATTAAAATATTCACCGCAGTAACAACATAAAGATTGTTTTAATAGTTTTATTTTATCATAAAACTCTTCACAGTTAATGGTAATTCGCCGATAGGCGACTTCAAGGCAGCGTTGGTGTTAAATGTTTAATTAAATATGGTATCATGAGATGCACAATTGAAATGTATTGTCTTTAAGGGATTAAAAGCACTTTATTTTGAATTTGATAACCATGTTTGTTTATATTAATTATTTGAGTTAGAAATATTACTTTTGTTTGCATTATGTAGTTCAAATAATTCTTAAGTTTAGTTTAATTTGTGGTTTTTTACTTTTTATATTAAATAATAAAACATAATTATTATATTAATAAATTTTCTTATTTTAATGTTGGATGAAATGTGTATTGTATTTTTAATTAAATAAATAATATTTACTTAATTGATAATATTTATTGTTCTTAATAAATTAATTTTGTAATAAAATCAATATTTTAAATAAATATTAATTAGTATATTTTATAATTAAATTAAATTAAATTTAATAAAATTAAAATTAAACTAAATTATTGATATAAATAATAAATTAAATTAACTTAAAAAATTAAATTAAATATATTTTATATTAAAGAAAAAAAAAATGTTTTTAAAAAATATAATACTCTTTTAATAATATTCTTGTAATATTAATTATTACTCTTTTACCATTAAAAGAAAATGATTATAATGCAATGCAAAGCAAGTAGATTATGGCATAAAACTTAATTTCTCAATCAACCGAAATTAGATATATTGATTATGGCACAATAAAATTTTATTTTATTCTATTTAATAGGTACATTTTATCATTTCATAACATATATTAAAAATGTGATATACAATAAACATCTACTCAATTCATATTCCCTATGTATAATGAATATCATTCTTGTTTGATATATAAGAAAAATAAAACATCTCTACATATTTATCGAGACTTAAGAAAAATAAAATATCTCTACATATTTATCGAGACTTAATTTATTGGAACCATTTCACGAAAAGACAATATTTTTTTTCAAATAAATGAAATAATAATAATTCTTTTTTTCTAATAATAATAATATTTTTATTTTTTTTAATAATAATAATAATTCTCTTTTTCTAATAATATTATATTATTATTATAAACTAAATAAATAATAATAATATTTGTTATATCATCCTCTAATATTTATATAGAAGTAAAATAATGGCAATTATTTTTTTATATAAATTAAATAATAATAATTCTCTTTTTCCACACATTAAAAAAATCTAACAACAATATTAAAAAACTTCATATTATTATATTATCTCTTAACTTCATATTATATCTAAACCATCATTTACTATAGTTAGTCATAGTTAATAATGAATAACCATAGTGAACCGTGACTATCCATGTTGAACCATGGTCAACCATAGTCAACCATGAACAATAGTTGAACATGAACAACAATAGTCAATAGTGAACAACCATAGTCACCAATGTTCAATCATGGTCAACCATAATCAACCATAGAAAACGAGTCAACCTTGATCACCCAAAGTCAACCATGGTAAACCATAGTCAACTATGGTCAAATTGATATTGATATTAATAATGTTAATATATTAATATTAATATTAATAATTATTAGTTTAATATTACAATTGTAAGTATAAAGAATGATATTTAATGTTTATAATAATAATAACTATATTATTATTTCAATCTTAAGTGATGGTGACAAAAAAACTAAAGTCAACCATGTCCAAACAATTAAAGTTAATCATATTCAAACAAAAAAACCAAAGTCAACCTAACAACCAAGGTCAACCATGCCCAATCAAACAAAGTCAACCATGCCGAAACAATGTAACCATGGTTAAACATAGTAAACCATGGTCAACTAAATCAAACATGGACAACCAAAGTCAACGTTGATCGACCAAACCATGTAAAACAAAGTCAACCATGGTCAACAAAACCATGCCCAAACAACCAAAGTCAACAAAACAACCTAAGTCATGCAAACTAAACCAAGGTCAACCATGCCCAAATAATGTAAGCCATTGTGGGATACTGTGGTCTCTCTAATTCCTCCCGCAAGCAACCGCCACAGAAGTCTCGCTACATAAATGTAAACCATTGTTAAAGATAATAACCATGGTAAACAAAACAATGTAAACCAAATTCATACAAATAATGTAAAATAATGTCATCCAAAGTTAGCCATGCCTAAACAACCATAGTCATCCAAAGGAAACCATGCCTAAACAACCAAAGACAACTAAAACAACCAAATTCAACCATGCCCAAAGTCAACCACAATCAACCATGCCCAAACAACCAAAGTTAATCAAAGTCAACCAAACAACCAAAGCCGATAAAATTCAACCAAGCAACAACCAAAGCCAACAAAAGTCAACCATGATCAACCAAACAATGTAAACCAAAGTAGATCGTGGTTAACCAAACAATGTTAATAATTTAAACATGGTCAACTAAAAAATGTAAACCAAAGTCAACCATGGTAAACCATAGGCAACAATGGTAAAATTGATAATAATATTAATATTAATAATTGGGTACTTACACGAAGCTGGTACCCAAAAAGGCCACAACAGCAGCGCATTGTAGTGCCCCTAGACTATTGTAGACATTGAGGGCACTTGTTGAGTGACCCGACTGTTTGAAATATTAATAAAGTAATCCTCTGATTTCATTTTGAGTATATTTACTATTACAATTGATTATAAATCAATAATGATATACGTGCATTTGGGTAATTATTGTGAATGGACGATTTCATGTTATTTAACGATTGAATTTGATATGAAAACTGTACATATGAATGATGCTTAACGACCAGCTATACGATTAATTATGTGATGAGAACGAAGAAATTAATTATCGACGAAATGCATATTTGATTAAATAAATGAGTAATGTTTGAGTAAATTATAAATGCTAAACGAAGTAGCAGATTTATGAATCAAATGATGATTATTCAGGACAGTACTACTAATAATTGTTTGTGAGAAATGTGTGTAGCGATAGGTGAAACGGTTCACCGACGGACATGCAAAGGAATATGAAGGGTCGTAGAGTATGGGTAAATCACACACAGGGAGAGCGACGACGATGTCGACTTTCGACGGAATACCACGCATGAGCAGATAAGCATTGATCCGCTTGCTCAAGAGGAAAAGTGTGAGGGCGTACGAGGTGGGCCACGACGGAGCTGGTCACGTACGAGTTGGGGGGCGCGCAGTGAGAACAGACTCACTCTTCAGCGCCATTAGTCCCTAATAGCGTGTAGACGGAGGATGGAAGGTAATGGCTCCTAAAATCCCTACATGAACTTCCTGCAAGTCAAAACGAAAGGATGACAGTAGAAGGGCCCGACGGTGCGGTACCCTGTCGAGAACGAAAATAGTGGATGCAAGGACCCAATGATGTGGTACCTTGTCGAGGAATGGAAACTACAGATGACTCAACCCGACCAAGTGGTGCCATGTCGGGGAAATGAAATTAAGGAACGGGGAAGCCCAACGGCATGGCACCGGGGTCCCAGTGAAATTGATTATTAAACCTAACTGCAAAAAAACATATAAGTTTGCCCCTAGAACATTACTTAGAAATGCATTTGAGCACTTTAGGCATTTCCATAGAAATGATTACTTTGGCATTTAAATAATATTAAATGTTATTTAGACATTTGCACATAAATGAATATTTTTGAGCACTTAAAATATTATAAATCTTTATTTTAGGAGAAAAGTAGAATCCTAAGCATGGACAACTACTCAACTCAAAGCTAGGAGTTAAGTAAAATATCTAGGGGACAAACATGAGCAAACTTAGGAATGTTGGTGCAACTCCTAGAAAAACTGACACATGGATGGGTGAGTATTTTTAAATTGAAAATTTAATAAAATATGTATTTATGCATGAAGTGACATGTGTCGCATGGAATTTTACTTTAAAAGGAAGGCTTTGGGAATGGGTAAAAGACCCAGACCATGGATGACTATCGTAATTTTGAGTTACCTCATGACTTGCTGCTATTGAGGGTTTGGCTGGAAACTTTGGTAGGGGGAATCCCAAGCTGAGTTTCCCAAGTGAGTGTGTGAGCTCTATGACCCGAAGCTCGGGGGAAGCCATGCGACTAAAAGCATGAGCCTATGGTTGGATGGCGAAGCTAATGGTTGCTTCACCAATGGTTAAACCAGCTTCTGTTGGAGGGGCACAATGAGTGAAGCGGACGTCAAGGGCAAGCGGGATCAGACTGATGACGACAACTACTCCTCCAGCAACAGATTCAAGTATTGTGTTTTTGTTAGTTCTCAAATTTGATAAGTTTTATTAATTATTATGCATCATAATGGTTATATTGTGTTTTAAGTTTCTAATCACTTTTAAGTAAGTAAGTACAAAAGGGGGGGGTCCCTACATTTGGTATCAGAGCCGATCGAGCCTTGAGGGCACCGGACTCATATTTTATTAGGGGCATCTTGGTAAATCGTCAAGGTTGGACTTGATCGGATGCTACATCGATGCATCTTCACAAATTTCTGGATCAACTGCGAAATCATGTAAAAGTATTGTTAAAACTCATGTGTATTTTGGCTATCTTGAACTACTGGGTTATATCTTCATTTTTGTTGGAAAAACAAAATGTAGTTCTGGAAAACTTGACTATGTGCGAAATAGTAGGCAAGTACTTCCAATCCTGACTTAAATTATGTGGTTTGAAATTGGGTTGAAATAGTTAATATATATATAAATTCTGTTAATTCATGGTCACCGTGATGAAATCGTGGATAGTCGAGCTGACCGAATTCGTTTCCTCTTAAGATTTGAAACTATACAGGAATAGTGAATATACCTGCTGATCAAATTCGTTATCTTATTAGGATTTTAAAATATACAAAATCATTGATATACCTGTGGATCAAATTCATATTCCTTTTAGGATTTAGTTTTCAATCGATCTGCAGCATCTATTAAATTCTGTCCTGTCATTTCTTGATTGATTTTAGTATGTTCAATCTCGTGTACCTTTGATTTCAATCGATTTATTGTAATCTCGTTCTGACATTCTGGAAATCAAATACATCCAAAGGTTTCGTTGATTTAACCCAAATCTTGATTCTCTATTGAAAACTCTGTTATGGATCTTGAAAGAATAAATATCTTGATCATGAGCATGATTAATTTGCTCAGTTTTTCCCCATGCGTTATCATGCCTAGATTGCACTTACTCTATTCTCCACTCTGTCATCTCTGCGATCCCGGTACTAAACTCTCACTCGCCGCGATCATACTTTCGATCTCTGCACTTTTGATTTCCAGATCATGGCATATTAATCTAACATCATAGATTGTAGTCAACTGATCTCTGCCAGTTTGAATGGATCGCTAGTCTCTTTTTCTCTATCATTTCGAATTATCTTTGATCTATGTTGAGATTATAGCATTGGATTCATTTATGTAATTGAACCCTGGAGTTATCCTCTGTCTTTTTATCACTTGATATCTATAACTGAAATCTAAGATCTGTTGACCCTATTTATATTGACCACATCCTATACTCTGTACGATTCTTATGAAACCTCTGTCTACTTTACCATAGATTGCACAGGCGTGTAAATGATCTCTGCTGAGATTATAGCATTGATCTTGTTTATTTGAACCCTGGAGTTATACTCTGTTTGAATTTAGTGTGTAACACCTGTAACTTAGATTTGGATCTTGAACCCTGTTAAAAGAAATCTCAGTAAACTCTACATATCGAAATCTTAATCTATTTTCTTTCTATCTGATGAAACATTAATCTTTTTGTTGTTTTGAAATCGTGTTAAGGATTTTGTCGTTCCTTGTTGCTGAAATAAAATAAAAAAAGATCTCTGTTCATTCATGGTGCTGATATTATGCTGTCATTTATGGAGATTTGGGTATGAACCTACAGATTTCATTGTATGTAGTAAATTAGATGCTGATATATAATTACGTTGTGCGGATCATAATTCCCATCATTTATCCCATATAACTTGGCGCTTGTTCCCACGCTCTCTCTCCAGAGGCAAACCATGACTCAAAACTCTGTATCATGTACCCTTTACTTAAACTCCCTTCTGGGTATCAACATAACAAAAACTTGGACTAATTACAAGGCTAGGTTTTAAGGGTTATGTCGATCCACTTATATTTGTTTGCAGAAAGGTGAATTATAGAGTGGCATTGGAGCTAACTGTCAAAACAGTATCCCAGAATGGACCCTTTGTCAAATAGGAATAGGGTATTGTGCCACTATGGCAGTTTACATTTTAACTTGCTCTCAAGATGATGTATGATTATTTAATTTTGAAAATGCAAGTTTTGGGAGTGTGGATAACCGTAGAACCTAAGATCTCTAAAGTTTGAGATCGCGATACATCAGACCCGTATCGGCGTCCTCCCTGTAATCTTGAAATTAAATCAACTTGTACGTGAAACCGCTCCACATGCATCATTGCCACCGCTCCTTGATGAAGCCGTTCTATTTCTTTGGAGACCTTCCTCTCTGTGTGTTAAGTGACCGAGCCTACATGATTGCTCACCAAATTGCCCTTGTGCCAGTAACTGTCTGATCACCATCCACCTACCTCCACGTGTTGGATGGCTAGAACAGGATCAACCTGAGACTGTCGTCTAGAGATAGTATTTTTGGGGGATCTTTAACAGTCTTAGAGAAACAATAAATCCGGTGGAACCGACATGTGATAAATGACCGGTAGATCACACTCCCTCACCGTGCGTAGTGGCTGTCCATGCGCTGAGCTCTCCTAAACTCATGCTAAGATTTATTGAAGTGTATAAATTTATCTTTAGTACCCGACTAACTCAGAATTAGTTGAACTTTCCTCTTAAGAGTCGAAACGATTGACTGAGGGTATGTTTCATAATCCTTCGCTTTAGTTTAGGATTTACAACTACTCTTAAAATAGAATATATGATGGTATATCCATACTTGGGGAATAGTATACATGTTAAATTAAATAAATATTTTTAGTTGCATAGAGTATATTAGTACATGAAAAGGAAGGTATAAGGTGAAGGTGTAATGCCCTCTTATTTTCTGTCGTGAATTATTGATCTCATAGTTAGCGGGACCATTCACCGATATCATAATCTCAATTCTTGATATTAAGGATGTCTTCTTATGTTCTACTTCGCTCTAAGTATGACTAAGTTTAATTAAAATTATGATTTCTAATATTCTAAGTTCGTTTATGAAAGGGAATTAGACTTTACGATTCAAACTTTATGTTAGAGACCCTATTTAAATTATGATGTTAGAAAATATTTCTCGCATTATATATTCTAAGAACTTAAGTTTAGAAAAGGATTTATCATATTCTAAATTCAAGGACATTAAGTTTATTAAATTGTGATGTTAGAAAAGCTTTCTCGCATTGTAAATTTAAAGAACTCAAGCCTATTTTAAATTACGATGTTTAGAAAAGTTTTTTTTTTCGGTTATGATGTCCATGTAATGTGCAAGTTTATCCATGAATTTAAAATATCGATTAATGACTCTTTAAGTTTTATTTATTTATTTTTATTTGTGATGTTACGAGAAGGTTCTTCAACTTCTAATTTTCTTTTATTGTAATGTACATGCATGGACATAGGGTATTGAATATTATATAGGTTTAAATACATATATATGAATTCCAATTTAAATGAATTCTTCATTAGTGTTATAACATGGTAGGGGAGAAATTCACTATTGTGAATTGTAAAGATTAGGCATACGCATTTGTTTTCAAAAGGGATTATTAATTATATGGTATTTATATTGGGAGTGATTAATTTATAGAGTGAAAATGCATATAATATATATAAAGAAATCTTAAATAATTTATTTTTATTTATTTTGATATTATATATATATATATATATATGAGAAGTTATTAACTCTAATAGAATGAAATAGAATGAAAGTATATGTATACATATTTATATTTATATGTTCAATATTTGAATTTCAATTTAAAAGAAAGCTTAATAAAATATAGCATTGTATGGCCAACGTTATAACTACACTACACGTATAGTACAAGTTAAAAAAAATAAAAAAATTGTTGACTCTTGGATTAGGCGACCCTTACATTGGGTATCAATGTCAATGTTTTATTTGAAAAAAAAAATTTAGTTAATGATGTCATATGTAAAGTGATATGTTGGAAGAAAATAAATGAAATAGATATATGGATGTTATTATTGTCAATTAGCTATTGTTATTGTTTTAAAAATGAGTATGGGAGATATAAATAAAAGTTATTATTATATAGGCAAAGCATTATCATCAATTGAGTAATGATATTATCTTAGAAAGGTGCATATGTGAGAAGTAACAAGTTATAACTGTTATTTCTTTTAAATGTATGAAGGTAATGGAATAAATATAGATCCCTTAAATCATAGGCAAGTGAATGGAATTTCAATACATAAAGGATGTTTAGGAAAGCATTTGATGAGTTGGATAGTTGACTATGGATTTTAGGGTTAATGATATTATTTGCTTGTGGTTAAGATAAAAGAACTTTGGTCATTTAAAGAAATTGTGAAATAGAGATGATGTCAATGAATTCGAAGTTCGAGGAAATTATACTAGGAGAAAGGAACAAAGACCAGAGACATTTTTAGTTTTTTTTTCCTACATAACAATAATGAGAAAACTAGTGGAGAGATATATTTGGTGAATTTACTAAATGACGGGAAATCGATAAAAATTTAACTGAAAAGACACAAATATGCTCAGAATGATGAGACTTTGACGGATTGTCGAGGAAGTGAAACCGACTTTAAATTTGAAAAGCGAGATATCAACGTTACTAGCATAAGGATCTAAGTCCAAGGACACTAATTTTATAGCATGGCAATGTTGTTAAAAAGGAATGAAAACCCGACGTGACTGAGATGACAGTAAAAGAAGAAATATCATTTGGGAAGGTCTACCGAAAGGGCCAAAGTGAAGACGATTTTTAATAGAACAAAGTATGGAGACAATTAGCATACTAAACTGAAATCAAATGAAGCTAACATTAGGTCATGGTCAAACGTTGATGAAAAGGACAACTAACCCTCGAGATGGAAACTCGATGAGGTTAAGAAAACACACTTAGTACAATTTTATGAGATTATCGAATTAGTCCAATGACAAAAGAAATGATGAAATGAAGTAAAGATATGATAAGCTCATTAATATGGACATGATATTACTGAAGAATAGGACTGCGAGTTAGATTTTAAATGTTTGTCTAACTCACTAAGTTTCCATGCCTCAAATCCTATCAATTTGAGAACCAACATTTAGGGTTTTTTTGGAAGTAACCTTATGGAAATTGGTTTTGAAATATTTGAGGGTCTCTCTCTCTTGATTTGTTAAAACGTGACTATGTCTTACCCATCTTCGATTGACAGAATATGTTATGATGTTTACCTTCTCATCTTGGAGGGAAGGATGACCAAATATATTTGGAGTCTTGTTTGATAGTGATTTGATAACTTATGGGTGGCTATTGATGTTGTATAGCCTATAATTAATTTTGGATATCGTAGACCTTCGCAGATCTAGGATTGGTATTGACAATTATGAAGGCATTATTGGATTTACAATACGCATGTTACGATTGAGTTCTTGAGGAAGTATTGGAACCATGTTGGATGAAAAATAAGACTAATGATTAGAACCACTCCTGCTTAGGGCCATGATTGTTTGAAAAAAATAGAAGAGAATGACAAGAAGATGAGAATAGAAAATTAAAATTTAAGCCTAGTGTCGGAAGTACGAGAACAAAATTTAACTTCGGGACGAAGTTCTATACAAGTAGGGGTGTATGTAGTGCCCCTAGACTATTGTAGACATTAAGGGCACCTGTTGAGTGACCCGACTGTTTAAAATATTAATAAAGTAATCCTCTGATTTCATTTTGAGTATATTTAAGATTACAATTGATTATAAATCAATAATGATATACGTGCATTTGGGTAATTATTGTGAATGAATGATTTCATGTTATTTAACGATTGAATTTGATATGAAAACTGTACATATGAATGATGCTTAACGACTAGCTATACAGTTAATTATGTGATGAGAATGAAGAAATTAATTATCGATGAAATGCATATTTTATTAAATAAATGAGTAATGATTGAGTAAATTATAAATGCTAAACAAAGTAGCAGATCTATGAATCAAATGATGATTATTCAGGACAGTACTACTACTAATTGTTTGTGAGAAATGTGTGTAGCGATAGGTGAAACGGTTCACCGATGGACACGCAAAGGAATATGAAGGGTTGTAAAGTATGGGTAAATCACACACAGGGAGAGCGACGACGATGTCGACTTCCGACGGAATACCATGCATGAGCAGATAAGCATTGATCCACTTGCTCAAGAGGAAAAGCATGAGGGCGTACGAGGTGGGCCACGACGGAGCTGGTCATGTACGAGTTGGGGGGCGCGCAGTGAGAATGAACTCACTCCTCAGTGCCATTAGTCCCTAATAGCGTGTAGATGGAGGATGGAAGGTAACAGCTCCTAAAATCCCTACATGAAGTTCCTGCAAGTCAAAACGAAAGGATGAAGGTAGAAGGGCCCGACGGTGCGGTACCCTATCGAGAACGAAAAGAGTGGACGCAAGGACCCAACGATGTGGTACCTTGCCAAGGAATGGAAACTACCGATGACTGGACCCGACCGAGTGGTTCCATGTCGGGGAAATGAAATTAAGGAACAGGGAAGCCCAACGGCGCGGCACCGGGGTCCTAGTGAAATTGATTATTAAACCTAACTGCATAAAAACATATAAGTTTGCCCCTAGAACATTACTTAGAAATGCATTTGAGCACTTTAGGCATTTGCATAGAAATGATTACTTTGGCATTTAAATAATATTTAATGTTATTTAGACATTTGCACATAAATGAATATTTTTGAGCACTTAAAATATTATAAATCTTTATTTTAGGAGAAAAGTAGAATCCTAAGCATGGACACCTAGTCAACTCAAAGCTAGGAGTTAAGTAAAATATCTAAGGGACAAACATGAGTAATCTTAGGAATGTTGGTGTAACTCCTAGAAAAACTGACACATGGATGGGTGAGTATTTTTAAATTGGAAATTTAATCAAATATGTATTTATGCATGAAGCGACATGTGTTGCATGAAATTTTACTTTAAAATGAAGGCTTTGGGAATGGGTAAAAGGCCCAGACCATGGATGACTATCGTAATTTTGAGTTACCTCATGACTTGCTACTATTGAGGGTTTGGCTGGAAACTTTGGTGGGGGGAATCCCAAGATAGGTTTCCCAAGTGAGTGTGTGAGCTCTACGACCCGAAGCTCGGGGGAGGCCATGCGACTGAAAGCATGAGCCTATTGTTGGATGGCGAAGCTAATGGTTGCTTCACCAATGGTTAAACGAGCTTCTGTTGGAGGGGCACAATGAGCGAAGTAGACATCAAGGGCAAGCGGGATCGAACTGACGACGACGACTACTCCTTCAGCAACAGATTCAAGTATTGTGTTTTTGTTAGTTCTCGAATTTGATAAGTTTTATTAATGATTATGCATCATAATGGTTATATTGTGTTTTGAGTTTCTAATCATTTTTAAGTAAGCAAGTACAAAAGGGGGGGTCCCTACAGTGTGAACGGAAAAAAAAGCGACGCGTATGCACTTCCAAATGTGCACACGCGTTGCAGATTTGGCAATGCCGAACGTCCATGTGGTTGAGCCCATGTGGACAAAAGGCGCGCAAACACGTTATTAACACGTACGCAAAAAATGACGCGTGCACGCCCCTGTTTTTTTATAAAAAAAACAGAGCTCACGGGTTTGTCATTTTCAACAAACCCGCGAGCGCACGGAGGCCAAACAAGCACCCTGCGAATGCGTCTTGGAGCACCAGAAGGCCTCCTCAATGGCACCATTTCAAACCTCCACCACCTTGACAATGTTGTCTCTAGGTAGGTACCCAACGAAGCATGAATTTGTTGTCATTTTGGTTTTTTTTTTTGTTTTCCGTTTCAATTTTAATTTTAAAAAAAAATTACAATCCATTAAAAAATAATAAAAAATTCATTGTAGGCCATCTACACCTAACAAGATGACAAACACACCTAAACTATCAGATGAAACCAATGAAACCAATGAAACCCGACCTTCAGAAGACAACATTGGAATGGACAATGAACTGAATGAAAACCCTGAAGATCAATTACACCAAGATTTAAATCAGTTAAGGGTATTAAGCAATGAATTGAAGAGCACCAAGGAACCCTCTCGAGTTTCGTTGGCTTCTTCATTCCAAAACATTATTGAATCGATCAACATTGCACACAGTGAGATCACAAATCTGAGCCAACACAGGGCTCAAATGAGGGAACACTACTCCATTGGGATGTCCAAAGAACAGATAAAAGGCCTCAACATCATCAAATCCTAGTTGTACAGCAAATTCATAGTTCTCTTGACAAGATAGCCTCCAGATGTGAGGAAGAGATGGGTTTGCATGGACTTGTTTATTTACCAGCCATGGAGAGATAAATGGAGAAAGAGATGGTTTATGGTGTTTGATAGGCCCCCGTGCAACAATTTGGAGGTCCCACAATATTTCCTTTGGAAATTGTGGGTTGAGTTTGAGCTAGGATACAATGTCAACTATTTTGACATCACTGAGTTTCAGGGTGTCGGTCTTGGATCTGCCCAAGATCGACCGACCTCAGGCCCGCCGCAACCCACTTAGAGGACCCCTTGCACCCAGGAGAGAGCCAAACCCCCCTCCTCAGCCACCCAGGTTTGGTAGCGGCCTAGATGAGATTGATGACTCTGTTAGACATGCTACACATCGTTTTCTTAGACATACCACATTTGTGGCTATGTCTTCACAGATATGGGAGGACATTGATCAAACAGACACAACTGTACTGTCTATGGGTGGTGGCCGAGACATGTCAGGTACAGGTGGAACCCAGGTGTGGCCTTTTAGTTCTACTAGAACAACGACACATCATTTTTCTCATTGTGGTCATTCTTGCCATGGTACTATGCAACAGCATGCCACAGAGAGATACATGGATCAAGTTAGCTATTGTTTTATTTAATGTTCAAGTATTTGTTGTATTTTATTTGATATCATATTGTTTAATATATTTAACTTTGAATTACACATTGTTGACTTTATTTGTTTTAATGTACAGTTATTCAAGTCCAAGTCTCCATCCTCTAGGTGGGAGGACATCGGTTCCTTTGACCTAGACCGATCCATGGCAGCAGCAGAGGAGATTGTGGCACCATACACACAGGTAACTTCTTTACTTTGAATAATTAGATCTCGTTACAAGTAATTTGTGTTCAGTAATTATAAATTAATTAGCACTGAGTAAGTACCATATTATCATCGTATTTTACAGTTGTGTTTATCATATTGTCTAAATTATTTGAGAGCTATAAATTCATATAATCCAACCAAACAAAAATGAAACCTTATAAAACATGAAAACCTAAGAAAACTAGAAACATCTATTCATGTTCACTTTTAGCACCCTAGACCTCTAATGATTATAGAAATGGGAGAGAAATTTCCAAAATCTATCATTCTTACTTGACCAATGATGAGCCCATAGCTGGGGTTTTGGTGATGCCCGCAGTGTCCTTCATCCTCAAACTGCCATCCAATGCTTGCTTGCTCTTCCTGTGCTTGACCAATGCCATGTGTGTTATTGATGCTTTTCCATTTGTCACCATGTCATCCAAGTTATCTTGGCCATGTACTCTCCTTGTCCAAATCATATTCAAATGACCACAGTATGGGTCATTTGACTCTTGGCTCAATAGGTGTGCCAATGGCTCCAATGCCCATCACTTTGTCCACCAAATCAACCTTTGCTGCGATTTACTTATGCCATGTGTTCTTCAAGCTTAAACATTGTCATTAATGTTGTCATCAATGACAATAATAGATAACCATATTGATCAATCTCTCCTCAATCTCCCAAAATCTTCACACATTGCTTCCTTAAAAATGAAACTTGTCTTCTATTTATACTCTTATCTTCTATGAAACTTGTCTTCTATTTATAGTTTTATCATTAAGATGATTAAATAAATCAAATATGATTTATTTAATTATGGCCATGCCATGTCACCTTCTATGCCATGTCACCTTATTTAATTTTAATTTCATGCCATGTCACCTTCTATCCTTTCAGAATATTAAATGTGAGACACACATATGCCCTTAAGATGCCCGCAATGCACTCTTAAAAATGTCCGCAGTGGGCTCCACTTTGATGCCCGCAAGGACCATCAACACATGTCTGTATTGGTCTCGGATTATGCATTCAATGGTCTCATGTAAATGCCTGCAGGCCCTTATCCATATGCTCGCAATACACCACAAATGCCCGTAGTGGGTGCTTCAAATAATGCCCGCAGGGTCCTTTTGATTATGCCTGCAATGGTGCTTTGAAATGCTTGCAAGGGGCCTTCCAAATGCCCACACATCTTCCTTGTCCACCTCATCATCTTTTCTTTGTCCTCTAATATTATGTTTTCCAATTCATCGTTCTCCATGTCACCAAGTTATCAATCCTTCTTGTCACCAAGCATGTCCTCCTTGTCATGTTCCATGTCATCAAACACCATGCTTGACAAGTCATCAAGCTTGCTTGCTTGTCACTTGTCTTTGTCTTGTCCTTAGCTTGCAATGTTTTTCTTCCATGCTTTCCATGCTTGATGCTTTCCATGTTTGTCATACTTGTCACCTTTTCCATCCCTCAAGCCATGTCACCATCTCCATTGTGCTTGCCATAATGTGTATGCTCCATGTTCTTAACTCTTCCATGTCTTTGTCATTAATGTATTGTCATCAATGTAATTATCAAGTCCTTGTCATCAATCCTTTGTCATGTCTCCACTTTGTCAAGTTTTCTACACTTGTAATGCTTGCTTGCCACTTGTCAAGTCATCAAAGCTTGTCATGTTTACCATTTGTCCAATCAAGTCTTTTCCATTTCATCACTTCCCCCTTTGTCCTTAACGTGTTGTCGTCAATGAAAACTTTGGCCATCAAACACTTCAAGCATAAATTGTCAACCTTCTTTGCCAAATTATCATGGGCCCAATCCATTGTGGGTCAAAGGACACAATCCCCACAACCATGTTCTTTACCAAGTCTTGAACAAATGGACTACACCAATACAATAAAAACGTTATATAATATCCAAAGCCCATCAAACCACTATCATCTAACTTGAATATAAATTAATTGCGGTAATGTTTTTCAAGTACTATCGTTGTCATTCTCATTGGCATTGTGTTTAATATTGTTAATATTGTTTTTATAAATTCAGTCTATAAATTGTAGTGTTTGCACAGGTGTCCGTAGGCTCCAGCGACCAGCCATCACCACCGGGGATCAACAAATATCCACGTGCATAGGTATCGTGTGTATTAAAGCATAAATTTAATTTCAAATATGATGACTTGTGTATGTATAATTACATTTTTCTATATTAAACTATGAGTTTATAAATGTGTATGCAGGTGCGAGCACCTTGGCCTGGCAGTTATGTTATTCCTCCCTCCCCAACCTTCCGGCCACCGTATATGCCAGTTGTATCCCCTAGCATACATGCCCCATTCCATGCATCCCTCCCCACCCCCTTCCATACAACCCTCCCTCCTATCCAGCACCACAGTTCCATCTAGCTCGCCCTTTTGTTTCATATCCTACGTCCCATCACTCCCAACCTTTCCAACACCTTCGTATCCATTTCCTGTGTTCCCACCCTCCCCCATCCGACCACGACACACCACCCATCCACAGTCACCCATCCCTCCACTACAACATAGACCTCGCCCCACCCCCACATTCCCCCACCACACTCACTTCCCCTTCCAGAGTGCCCCGATCCATACTACAACCAGTTGGGGTTTATCGCCCTAGTCCCGCATCTCCACTTCTCCCACCCCAGTCCATGCCTCATTCTGCCACCCCCCCCTTCTTCCAATGTGCTCCCCAGTGGTGTAGCCACCGTCGTTGTGGCCAGATCCTCCCCTATACCATCCACCATAGCATCAGAGCAGGTTGTCCAGCCGACTACTCCATCTGCCAGCCCTGAAGAGCAACCAGTTGTGTTCATGTTGAGATTGACTAGTTTATGAAAATCTCATTCAATTTTAACGAAAATTACTATATGCATCTAATTTCATCATTTATCTGATTGTTCTAAATGTTTCAGGGTGGCATTGCTGAGAGACTAGGAGCATGGAGGAAGGAGACCCCCTCACGACTTACAGTCTCGCATGAGGTGAGTTATCTAAGATTTGAAAACTATTTTTACTTTTAAATTATGTTTTATACTTGTATAATTGCCAGCAAAAAGTTGACATATTATTGTTGTCGTTTCAGGGCTCAGGGGGACGTGCTCCAAGACGCCCGAAGGACCCATCTTCCTCTAGCATGAAGAAGAGGAAGATCGATTTTGGAGATGCACTTGCGAGCTCCAAGGGTGGGAAGGAGGATTGAGAGACCCTCCTATGTACACTAGCCACAATGTGGCATTTTCGGCATGAGTTGCCATATTTTGTATAGGGCACCATGGGATGTATTTTGTATAGGGCACGAGTTGCCATATTTTGTACAGGGCACGAGTTTCCATTATATAGACATTGGGAACGATGTTCCATTTTCCCAAAAAGTGTACATGATTGGATCATTTTTGCATATTAATAGAAGTATCTGCACTTGTATATATGACTTTTTCTTTTATTACATTTTTGCATACATGATTTTGTCTTCAATAACAATGTTATGGAAAAGTTTTCACATACATATAGATGTTATATCTAGACACCAAGTGACCTCAATATGAGTCCCTTGCATTTGAATGGGTTTTGCATCTTTTCCTTTTAGCAACAACATACCTAACCAAGCAAACTAAGGAGTGATATTTACATTACAAAGTGTTGTAACTTTAGGGCTACAAAAAAAAAATAGGAGACGATGACTTCTTCCATACTTAAACTTGTAATGGTTATAATAGTCAATTCTAACCAGCATTGCATCACATATTATATCAAATTAACCTAGATATATGAGAAGTTCATATGTGTGCTTGGACAGAAGGGTTAACCATATCACTTGAATTAGTTCAAACATGAGGGGTGTGCATAGGTGCAATTGGATTTCAAGCAATAAAAGAGAATTTTTAATGTAGTTACATATGGATCGTTCTTTGTGTGTTAGTATGTGCCTTTAATGAAAGCATGGTTAATGTATTGAACTACTACTTGCACAAGTTGGCATAGACCCTTAGTGTTGATAATGTCTTCAATGTTTTGGTAATATTGATAATCACTCTTTGTAATTTAAGTATCTTGGATTTTTTGATGTTAAGACACATATTGAACATAGTCAACTCAATGGTTCAAGACATCATTTTACCCCATGATCCATGGAAGATTCATTGGAGTCATATGAACCCCATTGTCATCACCTCAACCATGGTCAAGAAACCAAGATCCATCCTTAGTAGTAAAAACCTCATGTTGGCACCCATATAACACTCAAAGATAAAAAAATTCTTTTAAAGGGCATGTCTGGGGGTTGAGGGAATCTTGGTGGATAATATCCTTAAAACATTTATATTCAATTTGAGGCCTCATATGTCCTCACCTTATCATTGTCAATACCTAAAGACCCATCCTTAGTGCACAAAACCTCCAAATGGAATCCATATCCAAAACAAAGGCCATGTATCCCGTCTAGAGAGCTTGTGTAGTGATTCAAGGACTTGTTCATGGCTCATGAGCATGCAGATATTCATTTAGGTCCTAATAACCTTTATATTTTTTAATCACCATGCTCGAGGTCTAGAGACCCATCCCTTGTGTTGAAAATCCTCTATTGGCATTGTTGTAGGAGATTTATTCAACTAGTCAACTAGGATAAAGAGTTGACTGGAGGTATACATGTAAGATTCAACTAAGTAGTCATGTTGGTTGACTAACTGATAAAGATAGTTACAATAGCTATAGTTACCTCCCCTCTATGTAAAGAGCATAAAGATGCATCATCCTATCATTGTAAAAATAAATATTTGTTAGAGATTAATAAAAGGCTAATTATTGATGGCTCTAAAGTTACATTCTCCCCTTTCTCACTTTCCATTTATGTGTATGAATATGTAGATATATCTTGGATAAAGACACATATCGGTAATACTAATTACGACACATATTGTATAATGGATGCATACATGCATATATGTTGTGTGAGAAGGAGACTATTTAGTGGTGGGAAAGTAAATTGGAAAATTACATGAGAAATTATGCAAGAAGGAATCAACTAACTATTGCACACGCTAGGGCATGATTTTTTATAATCACTCGTGAGAGGTTCTTAGAGTCAAATATATTGGATATAAATAAATTCCTCGAGATAAATAATACATGACCATAGAAGAAGATTGAAATTGGAGGTCAAAACTCATTAATGAAGGTAGAATGAACTTGGAGTGATAGATTGGGAAAATTTTAGATGAATGCCTAGAGGTCTACACACAAGTTAAAGAAAAATAAAGAAAAACTCCTAACACTAGGAACAAATAGCCAAAACCAACAATGCAACTGGAACACAATGAAAAAGGGAACTTCAAAATGAAACACCACTCCACAAAAGAAGTTTCCTTAGACCTACCTCATTTGGTATGAGAGAAGCTGCTTTAGAGACCTAGAGACCTCCCTACCACTTCTCTTATTTGGTATGAGAGAAGTTGCTTTAGACCTACCTCACTCATGTCAATGCTTGAGTTTTTGGAGGCCGACCTCCCACCCCACATGTCCTCTTCAACATTTTTTGTTCTCTTGGTTTTGTGCCCACCCAAACTTTTTTCATGCTTTGGGTACCTTGAGGTATATCCCCAACCCAAAAAATTCTTATATTATGTTAATTATGTTGGTTATTGGTTTCACCCAACAAAGTTATATTTAACAATACACATATGGCTAGATTGCAAGGAACCGATCATATATTAGATGTGCAAGTTCAGGGTGCTTGAAATATTTCACTTTCAACATTTTTCGCTTTAGGCCTTCTTTGAAATTAAACATTGAATTGGCCTATTCTTTGGTCACTCTCTCCTTCACAACAACCCACTTGTCTGGACCCATCACTTGGGACCTTTGCCTCCACATCAAGTCAACAAAACCATTCGTAGTTGGTCTGAGATCCTCATATGCCTCAATGAATTTTTGCAATGATCACAAAACAATCTCTAGAATTTGTTTTCTCTCTGGAGGGAGATCCAAACTAGAAGGATCATGTTGCAACTTGTCATAGTGGGATCTACAACTTTCAAGGGTCATTTGTTGAACACCACCTTCCCATGGAAGCTCCTCAGGTAAATCAGATGGATAAGTTATTATGGGTATACAACCACATCTAATTCAACATATGTCGTCCTTGCTTTACCTCTGCCCCTCTGTGTAGAATTACGAGCCTCTTTCGAACCTTGCTCTGCTTCAAATACAAACACAGTTGAAATTAAACATGTACAAACTTTTTGAACATGCACAAAATTACAATTGATACATGTATTAAGACATAAATGTTCATACCAATAGAAGGTCAAAATCGAAGTTTTCCCATAGAAGATATAGGGGAATCATCTGTACCCCTTTGGCCTCTCCGATGATCAGATGAATGTGAACTATACAATAAGCTTGAATCCCAAGGTGAAGCCGACAACCTTTGATCACCAGTCGAGACACCAATTCCGGATGATCATGATGACCTCCTACGTTTTTGCCTCAAAGACTCCTCTCTTTCCATTTGATATGATATCTACATTTACACAACTATCAACTCATAACATATTCAAATTCTACATGTTTTGATATTTTAACATTCCAAACATTTAACCTAATCTCCTAGAAAAAGATATTATGTTATTTAAGAGAAAATAAGAATTGTAAGTGTTGTTATGATCAATTGTAATTTTGACCATCCAACCATTATACGTACAACACCCATGTAAAGGGGAGTTCTATACATTAATTTTATTTCCTATATTAGTCTAGTCATGTTAATAAAGTTCATCCCTATGGAGCGCCAACACTTCTTAGCTATTTTACAGTTTCTGAATTGAAAGTGGCTAAGTCAGTGCGAAGAAGAAGAGCTAATCATGCTACTGATATCGATACAATCATGGATACGACGCAAAGAATGCTCGCACTACCAATACTATGGAGGATACTTCTACTAATAATATTAGAGATATGTATGGGCTGGCCTCATGAGATCCTGAAGGTTCACTTACGTTACTAGGACACATGAGAATGACTTCATAGATTGTCTCTTATATATGTTGGTATCATATGTATGAAGTCCACATGCACTAAGAACTATTAGTTGTGGAGTGAAAGCCGGGAAGTCTCTTACCTTAAGGAAAAGTTAAAGAGCATCCTTAAGATTCCATGCACTTCGTGCACTTAGTTCCATGGCAATAAGTCGAGAACAGACTAGTGAACTGAACTTTCGACTCAAAAGAGGGAGTAAGAGTACCTATCTCATTTGATGGGGTTGACATGCAAAGGTCAAATCTCTCATATACTAGTATCCCGAATAAGCTCTCAATGATTACTATGATTAAGCATACGTATCTATGCATGTTTAGATTAATGGGAATAAAAGGTACCTTATTATGTGTAATGTCCCCATTCAAATAAGTGCATAGTAAGACAATCCCATCAATCCTACTAGTTTCCTAGGTTGGATGGGCACATGTGGGATGGTAATAAGGAAGCTAATAAATGATATTTAGACATTATATGGGTTCAAGAATTTAATAAATATGGTGAATAAATAAATTCAAGATAAATTCTAAGTGGCAAGTGGTTTTGGAGACATATGGAGGTGGTGGGACCCACACTAGCTTGATTTTTCATAATACATGGTATCTCTCTTTTGCAAATTCGAATTAATGGGAATGTGAACACTCTTGGGTGAGTTGGTAAGTAATAACACATGTCATTGAGCATTTTAGGTCAAATTGGGAAGGATTGGTAACCTCCATGGAAGATAAAGAGTCAAAGTGGAAGTTTGTGGACACTTGGGCTAGATTCCCTAGCCCTATGACACCAATGATGGAGCATCTATGACAACTATGACAAATTGCAGACCTGACCTCTGACATCTTACCACTATGACATGTCAACACCAAAAATTAGCTCAAGGAAGGCGAATTTGGGAGTTGGAGAAGCCAAAGAGACTCAAAATCGAATTTGGGAGAAGATGGAAGGTTGGAACTAGGAGACAAGTGGCAAATGTGGAATATTTCCTATATGGAAATCTATTGAATCTATTGAGAGGATTTCGAACCTTAGAAGGCTAATGTTGGTTATAAAATGTAGAAATTAAGTATGAGAATGGCTTTTGATGATTTGAGAAAAATTGCATTTGTGAATAGAGAGCTAGTGGATGACTAGTTTCTTGCCTTAGCCAATTTTGAGGGTGAAAGATTCCCATCCAAGTTGGTGTTTGGAGAGCCCACTCAGGTCTTTCATGGTGCTTTACTAGAGTTTGTATTTGCAGGTAGCAGCTACAGGAATTTTCATGGTTTGGTTTAGTGCAGCACTTTCTCTCCACCGTTTCCAGTTTTGAAGGCATATTCATGCTCCTTGAGGGAGGGCGTTTTTGGTGAGCACTTGTGCTTCTTGAGAGAGATTCTAATTATATATTTATGATTATAATAGCTTCATATCCTCTGTTATTAATATTCAGAAATTCTCAAGTCGAAATACCCACTGGTTGTATGCAAAACTTATGATTAATGAGCAAACAATGTCCATTTCCCCAATGCATTGATGTATGACACTATAATGTTGATTATTTCGAATGGATGGATGATTCTCTGATATATTTGTGATCAATATACTTCCATGGATGTATTCTACAAGTTTCATGTACTGTACTTGAGCATTTGAAGCATTTTTACTTAGTTTAGTTGTATTGGGAGGTGAAATAGTGCCATTTCCCCAAGGGTCGAATTGGGGGTTTTTGCTGTTGAATGTGAGAGAGTTAGAACAGTATTAAAAATCAATTAATGGTGCATATGAGACCTTAATAACATACTTAACACATTATATACCTCTGTTCATAAATTTGTGGGTTTTTGGAGGCATTTGGAAGGCCATTTGCAGTGTTACCCGGGGGGATTTGATGCACAAATTACTAGTCAAAATTACATATATTGATCATAATACAAATCAAGTTTGCAGCAGTATTTGGAGGGCCATAAAACATCCCTGAACCTGATATTCAAGTCTAAATACCATTCATACACTCCTATAGAATATTTGGGAGCATTTGGGTTGATTTGGAGGTCAAAACAGTTAAACTAGTCAAAGGTCGAAATTGGGGAAAAAGTGGAAAAATTGGGATTTTAATTGAATTTTGAAAAAAGGTCATTACAAGTGGTATCAAAGCATGGTCTTGGAACCTGATGGTATTAACAAGAATCCAAACAAATAAAACACCACCCTTTGAATCAGTAGTTGAAGAAGTTTTGGTTGAAGAAGAGATAGTAGCAAAAAAAGAGTTTTTTCTAAAACAATGGGTAGAGAGGAGGAGGAAAAATTAAGACATAAGGAGGAATTTATTGAAGCCTTAAAACCATGTTTTGAAGGAATTACCATGGTTATGCTAGATATGAATAAACAAATGATGAAAGGTTTCGAATTGTTGGGTAGCCAACTTTCAGGCAAAGGGATGATAGGAGATAATAGTGGTTCACACTCAGGCGAAAAAATGAAAGGGAATGAGCATATTTTCTCAAGTACAGGACCTCATAATAGACCTGATAAATTTCAAAGCACACAAAGGCATACTGCACATAAATTTCTAACACCCAAAGAAGAGCCCAATCTTGAATTGGATTACAAGAAACTAGTAAATGATTGGAATGATTTGAATGAAGAGTGTAAAAGAGGTGTACCACTCAGTGACTACATTGATGCTATGCAACATATTAAAATGAAGGGATACAATAGGAGTCCATTCCAAAACAAAGAATTGAATAGTGCTATTGGAAAAATGTCACTTCCTACTTTTGATGGTTCTTCTCAAAATTCTGCTAACACTTGGGTGCAAAAATTGGATGTATATTTTTAGCTGAATCCTATGTTGGAAGAGGATGCATTAAAAATGGCCATTTTGCATTTGGAAGGAGATGCCAATGAATGGTGGTTTCATGGGCTGAAAACCTTGGGTCATAATCAGGTTAAAACATATGGAGAATTTGTTGACAGGGTACTAGAAAGATTTGAACAAAAAGATCCAGAATTGCCTTTCAAAGAACTAGCTCAATTGAAGCAAACTGGGTCCCCTACCGAATATATGTTGGACTTTCAAAAATTATCAGTCAAGGTGGCTGATGTATCTATGGGAAGATTAGTATTGTTGTTCACTGAAGTTTTGGCTGAACCCTTAAGAGGTTTGGTCAAAACCCACAAGACAACTACATTAAAAGATGCAATGAGATTGACTAGGGATCTCCAAAATGTGCTTCCTAGAACGAGATTTCCTCCTAAGCCTAGCTACAAATTTGAAAAGAAACCTTGGCAAAGAGAGTCATTTGAGAGGAATAAAAAAGAGGGACTAAACAGGGATGAACTTAGAAAAAAGAAATTTTTCTTCACATGCTTCCAACCATGGACACTGGGGCACAAATGTACCAAAGGAAAGGCTCAATACATAGAAGTATTTTCTGACAATGAGGGGTATGATGGGGGCATGGATGAAGATGGACATATTTCAGATCAAGAAGAGGCATATGAGACAGCAGTAGAAGAGGAAAGACAAGAAGAAAATCAGCCTTCACCGGACAAAGCAAGAATGGCAGTGCTTTCAGCAGTACCTCGCTATCATACTATCCAATGCAAAGGTGTGGTACAAGGACAAAGAACTTCAATTTTGGTAGATGGAGGAGCCACTCATAACTTCATTGATGCAGAGATTGTAGACAAAAGAAAGATACCTATTGAACCATTTGATGGCTTCACAGTTGTCATTCCCGGTCACAACATAATGCAATGCAAAACATGGGTTCCAAAGCTGCAAGTCACCATAGGTAACTATACTTTTTTTGATAGTTTTTATGTGGTTGATGTTGCTGATACTAATGTGCTTTTGGGAGTGCAATGGCTGTATTCAATAGGAGAGCATACAGTAAATTATCAAATTCCCGAAATGAAATTCCAAGATTCAAAAGGAGTACAAAGAATTGTGAGAGGGCAACACACTTATCCAAATCAAGTAGTAACTTGCAATAGTATGAGATCTATATTGAGGCATGGGGATATAGAATGGGCTACTGAATGTCATATTACATATCCCAAGCCAACTATAAATATTGTCAAACACCCAAAGGAGATAGAGAGACTTTTGCTAAAATATGAAAAGGTTTTTAGAGACCTTCCACATGGTAGACCACCAGATGGGGGGTTGAGCACAGTATTATTTTGGAGGAGGGTACTTCACCCATTCAGACACCACCTTATAGACATCCTAAAAAGTTTAGAGATGAGATTGAAAAATCTATCCAAGAAATCCTAGAGTTGGGACTCATTAGAACAAGCTCTAGCCCTTATGCTTCTTCAGTAGTGCTAGTGAAGAAAAAAGATGGAACATTGAGAATGTGTATAGATTTTAGAGCCTTGAACAAAAAGACTATCAAGAATAGGTATCCTATTCCTAGGATTGATGAGCTACATGGGGCCAAATACTTCTAAAAAATTGACCTTAGATCAGGGTATCACCAAATTCGAATGAAAGATGAAGATGTGCAAAAGACCGCCTTTCGATGTCATTTTGGCCACTTTGAATTTCTTGTCATGCCTTTTGGGTTAACTAATGATCCAGCCACCTTTCAAGCATGTATGAATAGGATATTTTGCAAGCAACTAAGAAGGTTTGTTTTGGTTTTCTTTGATGATATTCTCATTTACAGTAAAACATGGGAAGAGCATTTGCAACAGTTAGAGATTGTGTTGAAAATCTTGCAAGAAGAGTCCCTATTTGCTAAGTTATCAAAATGTGAGTTTGGGATGAAATAACTATTGTATCTTGGGCACACTATTGGGCAAGAAGGAGTGAAGGTACACATGGAAAAAATCAGGGCTATCTTGGAATGACCATCACCAAAAAATATTACCGAATTGAGAGGCTTTATTGGCATATGCACCTACTACAGAAAATTTGTGAAAGGGTTCTCCAAGTTGAATTCTCCACTCACTGATTTGACTAAGAAGGATGCTTTCAAGTGGTATGAAGAGGCTGAAAAAGCCTTCCAAAAAATGAAAGAGGTAATGAGTAGTTGTCCCATACTTGCACTTCCTGATTTTACTAAACCTTTTGTTGTGGAATGTGATGCTTCAGGTGGAGGAATAGGGGTTGTCCTAAAGCAAGGCCAACACCCCATAGCCTTTGAGAGCAGAAAGTTGCAGCCTCATGAAAAATTTTACTCTATATATGATAAAAAAATGCTGGCCATTATGCATGCATTGGCCAAATTCAGACAATACTTGGTGAGCAGCAAGTTTGTGGTGAAAACTGACCACAATAGTCTAAGACACTTTCTCACCCAAAAAGATCTAAATGAAAGGAAACAAAAGTGGGTAAGCAAGATTCAAGCTTATGATTTTGATATTGAATATGTCAAAGGAAAGAATAATATAGTAGCATATGCTTTGTCAAGAAGGCCTTGTTTTTCTCTCATGGATATTGCCAAGGATTGGAAAAACATGCTACTAGTTGAATATGCCAAAGACAAATTTGCTTGTGATGTGTTGGATGGAATCAAAGGGGATGATAACTATAGGATTTTGAATGGGCTGATATATTATAAGGGAAGAATTTATTTAGTTCATAACTCCAAGCTCAAGTACCAAATTTTGCAAGAAGCACATGATTCCCCACTAGCGGGCCATCCGGGGATCTTCAAAACGTATAGACAGTTGAGGCAAAGATTTGTTTGGAAGGAGCTGAAGGAAGATGTTTAGAAGTATGTGAATGAATATAAAGCATGTAAGAAAAACAAATCAGAACTTACATGTCCAACCGGCCTATTACAACCATTGCCCATTCCAGAGCAAAAATGGGACAGTATTTCCATGGATTTCATCACCGGATTGCCTAAATCCTTGGGTAAGGATTGCAACTATGTGGTAGTTGATAGGTTGACAAAATTTGCTCATTTCTTTGCTGTTACATCATCTTTTAGTGCTGCAAAAGTGGCTGATATTTTTTTCAAAGAAATCTTCAGATTGCATGGGCTCCCTAAGAGCATTGTCAGTGATAGAGATAGTAGATTCATGGGTGCTTTTTGGCAAGAACGTTTTAGATTGGTAGGCACTCAATTGACTCCAAGTACCAGCTATCATCCACAAACTGATGGACAAACAGAGAGGTTAAATCAATGGTTGGAAGGATACCTAAGAAACTATGTGGGAGGGCAACAAAAAGCATGGGCAAAATGACTACACTTGGGTGAGTTTTGCTACAACACCACTTATCATATGTCAATAGGAATGTATCCTTTCAAAGCATTATATGGTTATGATGCGCTTACATTTGCTGACATTATATTTGGTGATAGTAGAGCCCCAAAAGCTAAAGATTGGGTGGAAGAGAGCCAAGAAATTTTAAAGCTCTTGAAAGACAATTTGCAGGTTGCTCAAAATCAACAAAAACAATATGCTGATAGGCATAGAGAAGAAAGAACCTTTCAAGTCAATGATTTAGTATATTTAAGGTTGCAGCCTTATAAACAAACATCTCTAAAAAAGAATGGAGCATAAAAATTAAAACCAAGGTACTATGGGCCATACAAGGTAGTGCGGAGGGTTGGAGAAGTAGCATCTGAACTAGAACTTCCGGAAGGGAGTAAAATCCACAATGTATTTCATGTTTCTTGTCTCAAGAAAGCTCTTGGTCAGCAAATCATCACTTCAGAAATACTTCCTCCTTTGTGTGATGAAGGTCAGCTCACACTTGTTCCGAAAAAGATTTTGAAGACACGGGAAAGAAGGTTGAGGAGTAGAATCATCAAAGAATATTTAGTGCAATGGAAGGACTTACAGAATGAAGATGATACATGGGAAGAGGAGAATATTTTGCAGCATCCAAATCTGAAATTGCTTGAGGACAAGCAATCTTGGGCGGGGAGGACTGTAATGTCCCCATTCAAATAAGTGCATAGTAAGACAATCCCATCAATCCTACTAGTTTCCTAGGTTGGATGGGCACATGTGGGATGGTAATAAGGAAGCTAATAAATGATATTTAGACATTAGAGGGGTTCAAGCATTTAATAAGTATGGTGAATAAATAAATTCAAGATAAATTCTAAGTGGCAAGTGGTTTTGGAGACATATGGAGGTGGTGGGACCCACACTAGCTTGATTTTTCATAATACATGGTATCTCTCTTTTGCAAATTCGAATTAATGGGAATGTGAACACTCTTGGGTGAGTTGGTAATTCATAACACATGTCATTGAGCATCTTAGGTCGAATTGAGAAGGATTGGTAACCTCCATGGAAGATAAAGAGTCAAAGTGGAAGTTTGTGGACACTTGGGCTAGATTCCCTAGCCCTATGACACCAATGATGGAGCATCTATGACAACTATGACAAATTGCAGACCTGACCTTTGACATCTGACAACTATGACATGTCAGCACCAAAAATAGGCTCAAGGAAGGCGAATTTGGGAGTTGGAGAAGCCAAAGAGACTCAAAATCGAATTTGGGAGAAGATGGAAGGTTGGAACTAGGAGACAAGTGGCAAATGTGGAATATTTCCTATATGGAAATCTATTGAATCTATTGAGAGGATTTCGACCCTTAGAATTCTAATGTTGGTTATAAAATGTAGAAATGAAGTATGAGAATGGATTTTGATGATTTGAGAAAAATTGCATTTGTGAAGAGAGAGCTAGTGGATGACTAGTTTCTTGCCTTAGCCAATTTCGAGGGTGAAAGATTCCCATCCAAGTTGGTGTTTGGAGAGGCCACTCAGGTATTTCATGGTGCTTTAATGGAGTTTGTATTTGTAGGTAGCAGCTACAGGAATTTTCATGGTTTGGTTTAGTGTAGCACTTTCTCTCCACCGTTTACAGTTTTGAAGGCATATTCATGCTCCTTAAGGGAGGGCATTTTTGGTGAGCACTTGTGCTTCTTGAGAGAGCTTCTCATTATATATTTCTAATTATAATAGCTTCATGTCCTCTGTTATTAATATTCAGAAAGTCTCAGGTCGAAATACCCACTGGTTGTATGCAAAACTATTGATTAATGAGCAAACAATGTCCATTTCACCAATGCATTGATGTATGACACTATAATGTTGATTATTTCGAATGGATGGATGATTCTCTGATATAGTTGTGATAAATATACTTCCATGGATGTATTCTACAAGTTTCATGTACTGTACTTGAGCATTTGAAGCAGTTTTACTTAGTTTAGTTGTATTGGGAGGTGAAATAGTGCCATTTCCCCAAGGGTCGAATTGGGGGTTTTTGTTGTTGAATGTGAGAGAGTTAGAACAGTAGTAAAAAACAATTAATGGTGCATATGAGACCTTAATCACATACTTAACACATTATATACCTCTGTTCATAAATTTGTGGGAGTTTGGAGGCATTTTGAAGGCCATTTGCAGTGTTACCCGAGGGGGATTTGATGCACAAATTACTAGTCAAAATTACATATATTGATCAGAATACAAATCAAGTTTGCAGCAGTATTTGGAGGGCCATAAAAAATACATGAACCTGATATTCAAGTCTAAATACCATTCATACACTCCTACAGAAGATTTGGGAGCATTTGGGTTGATTTGGAGGTCAAAACAGTTAAACTAGTCAAAGGTCGAAATTGGGGAAAAAGTGGAAAAATTGGCATTTTAATAGAATTTTGAAAAAGGGTCATTACATTATGCCCTAAGAATAATATCAGGGATATGGCTCAATAATCAGTAAATGGGTTACAATACCTGTAAATATGATCTATGAATATTCCCTAATTAAATCTATGCTAATGGGTGAATCCACGAATGTGGTTCACCATTTTTGGTGGATGGAATGGACAAAATTTGTTTTTCGAACCCTCGATCGAGATCTTTTCAAGCCCTTGATCGAGTTTTTAAATGCTCGATCAAGGGTTTTAAAAGACCTCGATCGAGGGTTGTAAAAGACCTCGATCGAGGGTCTAAACAAACCCTTGATCGAGCTATTGCTCAATCGAGGTTTTGCTCGATCAAGGGTTTGAGACAGGGAAAAAAAACAAAACAGGGCCCGGCCGGCCCTGTTTCTGCAGTGTTCGACAGAGACAGCTACAGCGATCGAACAGGAGGCCCTTGACCGAGCTCATGCCCATGCCACCTCACCACGCTAATGCCACCTCACCACAACATCTCCACTATGTCTTCTATTCCACTAGGTGAGTGGAATTCAACCAATTTTTTGTTATTTAAAAAAAAATAAAAATTGTTTGTGTTATATAAAATTGTATTTTTTTATCAAATCTAGCTTTTATTTGGTTTTTATGAATTTGTTAGAATGTAGCCATTGAAACCAAACTAGCATTGAAACCGAAAACCACCATTGAAACCAAACTAATTGAAAAAAAAACCATTTGAAACTAAAACAAAAAACCATTCCAAAACAAAAACCAAAACCATTTGAAATTTGAAATAGGTTTAGGGTTTTAAATTTATTTTGCATTTTTTTGTTTAAATTATTTGGTATATTTTTGTTTATATCAACCGGTAGCATTTCACCGCATAAATGCTACCGGTTTTATTTTAAAATGTGTTTTGACAAGAATAAATGTTGCCCATTTTTTTTCAATCCTCTCGGAACGCCAAGAGGATTGAAAAAAAAAATCATATATTACATTACTTAACCTATAACTCTAAACCTACCAATATAACATCACAAAAAATGAATATTAATAATATATATAATCATATATTATTTATTAATTTTTACCTAAATTATTTAAAAATAATAATATTTAATATTAATAAGATAATATAAAAAATTAAAAAATGAATATTAATAATATATAATCATATATTATTAATCATAACCATAACCTAACAACTTGCCACCATAACCAGTTCATGTAGCATCATCCAACCACCTAATATTGTAACCACCATGTAGGACAAACAATCATTCATTTATGACCAACATGTAGGACCATTGATCAACTGTGACTTGTCAGGGAGGTAAGATCTAGGCCAATATTCATCATCTAAGTCAAAAGGGATTCCAATCATAAACCCTCTCCCACTCCACCCCACCCCACCCAGAAATAACATGTCACCCAATCATCTACTACATCTATAACCAATATGTAGGATCAATTATCAACTACACCACACCATCCAAACTACCTACCACCCATTACCATTTAGAATTAGTGAACCGCTCACCAATGAATACCATAACCAACATGAGGATCAACTAGCAACTATGACTTGTCTAACCTCTCACCCCAACCCCCAACTATTGTAACTAACATGTAGGATAAACCAACCAACCACTACCATAACTAGAACATAGCATCGACGATCAATCACAAGATCTCTACAACCTATAATCCCAATACGCATTATTATAAACAACATGTAGGATCAACTATCAACTATAACCTCTCTTTATCCTATCACACCAACCACCTACCATTTTAACTAGTAAGTAGGATCAATGATGACTTGTTCATAATCACTCACCATTGTAACAAATGTGTAGGACCAATTGTCAGCAATGACATGTTAAGACAATCAACAAGGCCAATATTTATTGAAACATGTTAAAAGGGTCAACAAACACACATCCCATACCATATTATCCTTAATGATCCCTAGTGAAACTCACCCCTCAAACCACCTCTTGCAAATGAGTATACATATAATATATATTTGAAAACCTGATATATTTAAGTAATATTATACCTTAAGAAAATATATATATTTGTTTGAAAACATAGTAACCTAGAATGCAATACTTTGAAATATATATATATATATATATATGAAAACATCATAGTCCAAGTTTGTCATGCATTGAAAAATACAAGTATACGTGGCATATAACAAAAATTATCACATGGTACCACAAATTATCGGGAAGGAAAGTATTATGTTTTATAACACATTAAATAAATGTATAAAGAATACTAGAAATTGAATTAACAAAAGTATAACTATATTAGCACATTAATAATGAACTTGAGCATTACATTTTTATAAATAAATTCATTACATTTACAAATATAATAAATTAAAAATATTATTATTATATTTTTTAAAGCTATAACAAAATTACATTAATCATCAAAAAGATATGAAAGTGTTTCAGAGTGTTGGTGGTCAACCACTAGGGAAACCCGATCATATATAAAACATTATATAGTCATTTACAATCTTAAATAACAAACTAGCACAGTAAAAGCAAAAAAGATGATATGTTGTGACCTATATATGCCTATGATCCCTGAGAAATAATGCTAAACTAAGAAACATTGTCATCATCTAAAACAGTGGTTGTAGGAACATTCCTCTCACTCGATGGTTGAGGATCAATAGGAGCAAACTCTAGTCCAGTGGTGGCCTTGAATTTGAATTTGAAATTAAAATTGAATTTGGAATTGAATTTGAAATTTAAATTTAAATTTGAACTTGAAATCGAAATTTGAAATTTGAATAGAATTTGAAATTTGAATTTGAATTTGAAATGTGAAATTTGGAATAGAATTTGAATTTGAAATGTGAAATTTGGAATAGAATTTGAAAATTGAATTTGAATTTTAAATGTGAAATTTGAAAGAGAATTAGAATTAGAAATTGAAATGTGATGCAGAGAGTCCTAAAGAGAGAGCTTCATTGCTTCATACTCCGCAATACACGAGAGGATCTGACGTCGCCAAAGAGGGCGACCATCGGCAACACTCCCGTTCGCCAAGGAGTGCGGCCACGCCAGGGTCGGCTTCCACTGGTGGCGGCAGCAGGAAAGCTAGTGTGTTAGTTCATCTCGAGGACATACATGTTTATCCCCAGGTGGAGGATGGGTGGCAAGAATCGAGTGCATCAGGTGAATCAAGTGCATATTTTTTGTTAGATACATTTTCAGTAAATTTTTAGTATATAATGCATTGAATTTCAGTTGCAAGTTACAATATATATTTTTAGTAACATTTGTGTTTTGGTTTGGTTCCAGATGCCCCATCAGAGGGATCATACGACGATGAGGTCGCATGGATCACTCTCATTGATATCACTTCCCAGCAAAAGTGGGTGAACTCATGTGTGTGCACATTGAAGGAGGATTCTCCCACATGGCGATCTTTATCCATGATGTTATCAATAGTTGATGAGATGTTGGCCCTCTAAGTGACATTTGGTGTCTTCATGCTAGAGGAGGATACAAGATGTCATTGGGATCCACAAATGCGAGGATGTCAAAGTCGCCATAAGAGGGCATGACATCAAGGGTACTTTGTTTGACATCCCTCCTAACCGCCCTTCCGTTCAACTGCTTAGACTCAGGGAATTTAAGTTGGAGGTCACTGCAACACATCTATATGATAGATTCGTCGGAGCTTGGAGCATGTTCCCTTACCATGACCAAGTCTCATTGTACTTTGCAAAACATGTTTATGAAGAGTTTGTTTTGGACATGCACCTAGATGACACCAGCACAGGGTCCAAGTTCTATGGGGTTTGTAGGGGACGCTCCTACCAACGTCCTAGAGCTTGGAGAGACCCTGCCTTCGTGCCACCCCCTCCGAGGTTGGTACCATTTCCAGACAGGACGGTTATCAGGTCGGGGGATGTGGCACAATCATCCTAGCTTGCTGCAGAGGCTAGACATGACCTTATAGATTCGTTGATAACGGCCATGGGTAGTGCTATTGTTGCTGCGCATGGAAAGGCATCTAGACCACCCCCTGCACCTGCAGAGCCATAGATAGAGTATGTCCCTAGTGACATGCTCAGGAGTTTCAATAGCGAGGCCCTACTGGGGTATGCTGAGTCATCCCGAGATGCATACTTTGAGTTGTATCGTAGATGTGTCGCTACAGGACAGGTATACTTTTGTATAATTATGTATATATGTTCTTCATGTTACATTATATTATATGTCGTAAATTGAATGGTTAATAATAGTAAGGGAGTTGTATTCTATTGCTCCATGCAAGGAAGCACATTCATGGATCAGCTCTTTGTTAGTGAGCTATCGGTTGGTCCATCTGCTTGTTCCAACCCGAGGGTGGCAGTAGTCGAGGTAAGTTATAATTTATGTTCTAATTTAATTTGAGTTTATTATTTCCCAGTTTAAATAATTTGTGTTTTATTTCTTAATTTTCAAGATTTTATGTTTTAGATCTTAACTTCAAATGAATTCCAAATTGTACAGGGAAAAGGAAAGGGCATTTCTCCTGATGATAGACATGAGGACCGCAAAGGTCCTGACCAGCCGAGTTCAGACACAGAGGTGAGTTTTAATTTATGTTCCAAATCATGTTATTTAATCACATTTAGTAATTTATTTGTGTACTCTATGTTTCAATTTTTGAATTATAACTTAAAATATGTTTTATTTTTTATTTTTTATTTTTAATAAATCTAACTTATTACATATAATGGCATATTACACAAGCATCGCTACGAGCGGGTGTCGATGCTGCATTGGATTTCACATATGATTGGGATGTAGCTCGAGCAGATGGTCCTGATGAAGGGCCATCTACCCAGATGTCAGATATCACCATTGACTCGACGGATATCGAGGCATTACTTCATGGTTTACTGTCTCATGTCCAACATCTAGGCCCTCGTGGGGGTAGTGGCCAATGAGTTGATGATCTATACATTTCCATGTTTTGGATATTTTCATATTTTATATATTTTCATGTTTTGGATGATCTATGTATACGTTTTCATGTTTTGGATATGGATTTCTATCATTTATATATGGAATTTTATCATATATGTACTTTGGATATCGACTTTTCGATATTTTGTTACATATTTTGTATATTTTATCATATTGATGTCTTCATGTGTATTTTGTATCTGATTTGAAATCAATCAATTTTTTTATATTACATATGGATATAGTTATTACAGTTACAAATTTATGTTTTGTCATTTCAAATGCAAATATAATGTGCAGTGATTGCAATATAAAAGTTCAATCTCGATGTGTAGTTACAATTTAGTTCAATTTAAAATGCAAATTTCGACTACATTACAGAACATCTTCCAAAATTTAGAATTGAATACATACATTACATTTTAAAATTGAAATTACAATTCCAATTCAATTACAATGTAAAGTTTCAAATTTAATGTGTAATTTCAATTCCAATTCAATTACAATTTAAAAGCTCGTTTTCAACTACATTACAATTGCATAAATGAAATCAAAATGTAAAATTAGAATACATTTGAAATTAAAAATTGAAATTACAATTACATTATGTTGTCTACACATTACAATTCAATTACAATTTACACATTCCAATTCAATTACAATTTACAATTAAAATATCAAAGTTAATGTATAATTTCAATTGAAAATTCAATGTGTTGTTCCAATTTACAAGTTCAATTTCAATTACATTACAATTGCACTTGAAATAAAATTTTTAAATTAGAATACATTGTACAATCTAAAATTTAAATTTTACAATTTTACATTGTATAGATGTATTTTAAATTCTCAATTGTATTTGAAATCAAAATTTAAAATTAGAATACATTTGAAATTGAAAATTGAAATTAACATTTTGCATTATGTTGTCTACACATTACAATTCACTCACAATTTCCACATTCCAATTCAATTACGTGGAAAATTTAATGTGTAATTTCAATTGCAAATTCAATGTGTTGTTGTATACAAGAATGTTTTTGTCCATTGAGAGTGTGAAATATCCCTTGAGACAAAATTCTCTAATAACAAGTTACATAGTATGTAGGTAATCTTTGTGTTCTTTTCTTTTAAGTGTGTGCTCTAAACTAAAGTCATAAAAGTATGGTTTGTTTTCTTGGCAATGAGCATAACCACCTAGTTTATATAAGAAATGAAAATATGTTGATAGCAGATGCTTGTACAACTATGGTAGAAACTATGCTTGTACAATTATGTCATATGATTTATGTTTTGATGACAAGTGGAGATTATTAATGGCACCATTTGATCCAACTAGGCAAGTTGCATATATGAAAGCACATGTACAAGTTATTACGTTTCCATGTTATTGTTACGTTCACATTTCAACTTTCATTATTACGTAATCCATGTCTATCAAAAACAAAGGCATGTACAAGTTGTGTTTTGGTTTGATAATTGAGGTCTTTTTACGCAAGCAAGGCCATATAATACTAACTAATTTCTCTCAAAGAGATTCCATGCCTATGTGTGCAAAACTGCATGGTAAAGATGGTTTTTGATGCATGTAATCCAAAACTTGAGAAGGTTTGATGGTTAGAAATTGTTTGCATGAAAATATATTCAAAGATTATGTGTAAGTGCCCTTTAGTTGAATTGTACCCTCTATCTCCTATGTTATATTCCATGTAGCACCAAGTGCCAATATTTTTATTAAATGGAATGAGGAGAGGCAAAAATATTTGGTCCTAACTTTGATATGTTCTTGATAACAAAAATAATTGATTATTGTTGAATGAAACATTTTTTCAATACATTGGTATTAGATAATATTTTTATATAATTGATAATGAAATACAATGTAATTGATGAGGAAATACAATGAATGGATTATAATGTATAAAATTTTGCATTTGAAATCAAAATTTAAAATTAGAATATATTGTACAATTCAAAATTTAAAATTTGCAATTCCACATTGTATAGATGTATTGTAAATTCTCAATTACATTACAATTGTATTTGAAATCAAAATTTAAAATTAGAATGTACATTACAATTTAAAATTGAAATTTTGACAATTACATTATATTGTCTACACATTACAATTCAATTACATTACAATTCAACTATCTATTAGATCTTTAATATTGTTTTTAAAGCATCTAAACAAATATCTATAAAACTATTATGGATGAAGTTCATGGAGAATTGACCATACATTCAAGTGTATTCACATTGGAGCACCATGACCCAAATTTCACAAAAGCCTCCCATCTAGTATTTGTATTCTTGACATTAAAGCATCTACAAAAATACATTTATAAAACAATCTCCACAAAAATATCCAAAAAAATATTACACAAGACAACATGAAAACTATGTCAATGATTCAAGTGGCATACATGTAACTCATTCATCTGGCCAATGGGTTATAGGAATGCAAGTCTCCATAATACGATCATGGTCAGCTTCTGTCATCTTCCATCTCTTTGGCTCACCTCTCTTCACCTTGATTTCTGTTAGATGTATCCGAGCTGCCACCACCAAATGACTGTATTGACATGATATATATTCTTAGCAGGACTACATCTATTTCAGTATATGGAAAATATTTTGGCTGATATCCTTTTTGATTCACTTTCACTTGTTAATGCATTGTGGTGTTGGATTTGTAACTTAAAACTAGTTGCATCTTTGGAAAGAATCAAGTTTGCTAACCTCCAATAATATCAATCCAAAAAACAGCTATCATACCCTTTCACTTGGCCTTACTGCTTCACATTCATCCATCGGATAGCTCACTACCCAAACCATATACCACCACAAACAAGGAATCTCTCAACATTGAATGAGGACGAATTCAAGCGCTGTTACAACTCACTCATGAGTTTTAAGATAGTGGCAAATGGGGTTTAATATGACCTTTTTAGGTTTTATATATAAAGAGTAATACTTTAGATAAGTTTTAATTTTTACTTTAGTTAAGAATATTATGGTTTGTTGGTGCGATAGATGGATCTTATGAAGGTGGTAAAAAAAAAAAAAATTTACTTTGTTGAGTAAGATTTAGACTTAGTTTATATCTCTATAAGTTTTACCTTTTAGTTTTGTTGAATAAGACTTAGTTTAAGACATTTTTTTGATATGTTTAATAAATTTAGAGTTAAATTTATATTTATAAAATTGTTTTTTTGTATTTAATAAATTTTGAATAAATTTTGATTTTAAATAGTAAAAGTATATAAATAAAAAATGAGAAGTGAGTTTTTAGGTAAGGATATCTAACTTTTACAAAGAGTCACTTTAAAATTTCTTATATGTCTTTCACATTGACCTTTTCTTTGCTGTTATATGTGTCTTCCACATTGACCTTTTTAAATTTGATGTTCTAATTTATATATCAATTTGTAATCATAATTTGAAAATAGAAAACTTTAAAAAAAAAATCTAATTGAATTTTTCAAAAATTCAATTAAAATATTTAAATTTAATATGATACTAAATTTTCATTTATAATATATTTAATTTATAAAAACTCTTAAATACATTTACATTGTATTGTTAATACATTTACATAACTCTTATTACCAAAGCCATGATTTTTTTTTTTTTAAATAGCCATGTTAAAATGTGGTTGTGATGTTTTGTATTTTAAGTATTTACAACTTGCTAAATGTATAATAATACATATGTTAAATATTGTAAAAGGAGAAATTTAATTGTTAGTATTAAACTTAATGTTTGTTGGCGATGTTAGTATAGAAAATAAATTGTATTTTTTATAAAATAATTTAATAATAATATAATATTTTTTCAACATTTTATTTCATAAATAAAAATTATTAATTTAAAATAATATAAAATATTTTTATAGTTATTTATATTGTTGCATATAATAAAATATAATATAATAACAATGATTAATATTAATATTAATATTAGTATTAATATTAATACTAATACTAATGTTAGAAAATATTAACATTGATGATTAGAAAACATTAATGTTAATATTAACATTAATATTAGAAAACATTAACATTAACATTAATGAGAAACATATTCAAACATGATAAACATAGTTAAACATGATCAATAATAATAAACCATGGTAAATTATATTCAACCATGGTTATGTGGTTAACAATATTACTAAGGTGAACAATATTAAGTCACCCTTAGTCAAACATCATAGGTAATCCATGATAAACCATGCGAAAGTGTGGTAAATCATGAACAACCACACTTAACCATGATCACCCATGATCAGCCATTAAGAACAACGGTCAACCATAGTAAACCATGAACAACCATGGTCAACCATAGTTAACCATGAACAACCATCATTGACTATAGTCAACCATAGTCAACAATGAACAACCATGGTCAACCATGAATAACCATCTTCACCCATAGCCAACCATGGTCAGCCATGAACAACGATGGTTAACCATGAACAACCATAGTTAACTAAATAGGGTCAATCAAAGTCAACCATAGTCAACCATGGTCAATCATAGTCACCATATTCAACCATGGTCAGCAAAGTCAACCATAGTTTATCATGGACAATCGAAGCGAGGCATGGTCAACCAAGGTCAACCAAAAGTGAATCAAGGTCAACCATGGTAAACCAAAGTCAACAATAGTCAACTAAGTTAACCAAAGTCAAGTCATATTACCTAAAGTCAACTATGGTCAACTAAAGTAAGTCAGTTATGGTCAACCATGGTCAACCAAAGTCGACCATGATTAACTAACATCAACCATAGTTTACCATGGTAAAGCATGGTTAATCAAACTCAACTAATGTCAACCATGGTAAACTAAAGGTTTACCAAGATTAGCTAATGCTAACCATGGTAAACCAAAGGCAACCAAATCCATCCATGGTCAGCCAAATTCAACCATGATCAACCAAAGTCAACCATGGTGAACCAAAAGTCAACTTTAGTAAACCATGGGAAACCAAAGTCAACTATAGTAACCCATGCTCAACCATAGTCAACCAAATTCAACGAGAGTCAACCATAGTCAACTAAAGTCAACCATGGTCAGCCAAAGTCAACCATGGTCAACTAAATTCAACCATGATCAATCAAATTCAACCATGGTTAATGAAAATCAACCATGCTTAACCAAAGTCAACTATTGTGAACAAAAGTTAATCATGGTCAACCAGAGTCAACCAGAGATAACCATTGTCAACCATTGTCAAATATAGTTAACCATGCACAACCATAGTTAACCATTCTAAACCATAGTCACCCATGGTTGATAATGGTCAACCAAAGTTAACTATGGTCAAGCATAATCAACCATAATCAACCATAACTAACCATGGTCAAACATAACCAAAAATTGTAACCCATGGCCAACCAAAGTCAACCATGGTCAATCAAAATCAACCAAAGTTAACCATGGTCAACCAAAGTTAGCCATGGCCAACAAAAGTCAATCATAGATAATTCAACCAAAATAAACCATGGTTAAGGAAAGACAACCATGGTCAACATAACTCAACCATAGCTAACCAAAGGTTAAGCAAAGTCAACCATGGTAAACCAAAGTCAACCATAGTCGACCATTAGCCAGACATAGTCAACCGTGGATAGCCATAATCAACTGTAGTCAACCATGCTCAACAATAGTCAACCAAAAGTAACCCATGGTCAATTATAGCCAACCATATCTAACCATTGTAAATTAAAGTTAATCGAAGCCAGCCATGGTCATCCAAATTTATCCATGATCAACCAAAGTCAACCACAATCACCCAAAATTCAATCAAAGTCAATTTTTGTCATCCAAAGTCAACCATGGTCAACCATAGCCAGCCAAAATTCTACCTTGATCAACCATAGTGAACCATAATCAACCAAAGTGAACCATGATTAACCATTGTGAACCATAATCAACCAAAATGAACCATCGCAAAGTAAAGTTGAATATGGTCAATAAAAATTCAACCAAAGTCAACCATGGTTTACCAAGTCAACCAAAGTCAACCATGGTGAACAATAGTCAACCATGGTCAACCATAGTTAACCATGTTCAACAATAGTCAACCATGCTTAGTCAAAGTCAACCAAAAGTCAAAAATAATCAATCAAAGTCAACCATACTCAACAATGGTCTACACAACCAATCATTCTTAACCAAAACTCAACTGAAGTCAACCATGGTCTACCAAAAGTCAACCATGGAAAACCAAAGTCTACTAAAGTTAACCATGGTTAACTTTGATCATAAAAAGTAAACTTTGGTTAGCCATAGTCAACCAAAGACAACCATGGTTAACTATGGTTAACCATGGTCAACCATAGTAAACCAAAGCCAGTCAAATTCAACCATAATCAACCATGGTCAACCAAAAGTAAACTAAGGTCAACCAAAGTCAACCATAACCAACTAAAGTCAACCATGGTCAGCCAATGTCAACCATAATCATCCAAAGCCAGCGAAAATCCTACCAAAGTCAATTTTGGTGAGTCAAAGTCAACCATATTCAACTAAAGTCAACCAAAGTCATCCATGGTCGACCAATGCCAACCATAGTTAACCATGCTCAACCATAGTATACCATATACAACCATGCTCAGCCATAGTCAACCAAAAGTCAACCATGGTCAACCAAAGTCAATCAAGGTCAACCAAAAGTCAACCATACTCAACGATGGTCAACCATTGTTTACCAAAGTTAATCAAAGTCAACCATGCTCTACCAAAATTTAACCATGGTTAAGCAAAGTCTACCAAAGTCAACCATGCTCTACCAAAATTTAACCATGGTTAAGCAAAGTCTACCAAAGTCAACCATGCTTAACTTTTGTCACTGAATGCCAACTTTGGTTAGCCAAAGTCAAGTTTGGTTAGTCATAGTCAACTTTAGTCAACCATGCTCAACCAAATTCAACCATGGTTAACTATGGTTAACCATGGTCAACCATAGTCAAACAAAGTCAACTGAAGCCAACCATGGTCATCCAAATTCAATCATGATTAACCAAAGTCAACCAATGTCAACCAAAGTCAACTTTAGTTGGCTAATGTTAATCATAGTCAACTATGGCCAACTATATTTAACCATGGTCAACCAAAGTCAACCATAATCACTAAAGTCAACTATGGTTGTCGAAAGTCAACCATGGTCAACCATAGTGAACCAAAGTCAAACATTGTCAGCCATGGTCAAACATAGTAAACCATGGTCAACCATTCTCAACTATACTAAACCAATGGTTGACCATTGTCAGCCATGGTCAAGCATAGTCAACCATTTTCAACCATGGTCAACCATAGCCAGCCATGGTCATACAAGGTAAACCAATAATTGATTATGGAAAAAAGCTCAACCATAGTCAACCATGGCTAGCCATAGTTAACCAAAGTCATCCAAAGTCAACCATAGTCAAACATAGTCAACCAAATTCAATCCAAGTAAGCGAGAGTTAACCATGGTGTACCATTATCAACTAAACTCAACCATGATAAACCATAGTCAAGAATAGTCAACCAATAATCAACCATGGTCATCCAATGGTCCACCATAGTTAACCAATGTCAACCATAGTCAACCATTATCAACCACACTCAACCATGGTCAACGAATAGTCATCCATAGTCAACCATAAGTAATCATGGTTAATCAATAATCAACCAATGGTCAACTATAATTAACCATGCTTAAGCAATACTCAACCAACGGTCAACCAATAGCCAACCATGGTCAACCATAAGTCATCCAATGTTAATCCATAACCAATGGTCAACTAATAGTCAACCAATAGATAACCAATGTTTAACCAATAGTCAACCGATGGTAAACAAATTTCAACCATTGTCAACTATGGTAAATAGTGGTCAAACATCACACATTAGACATTAAATATTAATAAACATTAAATTTACACATTAAACATTAATAAACATTTAAACATTGACGAACATTAGTCAACATTGTATTTTCAGAGTAATTGAAACTGTATTTATGTTATGCAATGCTAAACATTAGTAAGATTAGTTTACATTAGGCATTAGACATTAAACATTAAACATTAGTTTACAATAAACATTAGACATTAATAATAATAATAATAATAATAATAATAATTAGTATTAAGCATTAATTATTAAACATTATTAGTATTATTAGACATTGTTATAATTATTTTTCATTACTTTCCTTAAAATCATTTATACTTATATTTTTTTTTTATTTCTAATTATTTTTATTATTATAAAATATTTAAAAAATAATAATAATAATGTTATTTTTATTACAATTATAATTAAATAATTAATATTATAGAATAGTTAATTATTACTCTAAATTATTTATAATAATTATTATTTTAATTATTTTATAAATAATAATTTAATAAAAAATAAGAATATAAATTATGATTATTATTATTATTATTAGTATTATTATAATTATAAATAGAATTAGAATTAGAAGTGCCAATCCATATTATAATTTTTCCTGTTTTCTTATTTATAATAATAATATAATAGAATATTGTTTTTGATAATTATTATTATTATGTTGTTTTATTATAATAATAATAGTTATTTTTAATATAATTAAATAATTAATATTACAAAATATTTAATTATTACTCTAAATTATTTATAATTTATTAAACATAATTATAAAATATTCAAAATAATATTTGTTATTAAATAATTAATTAGTATTGTAAATTATTTATAATTTATTAATTACAATTATAAAATAACTATTTTAATAAAAGATTTAAAAATAATTATTATTTTAAAATAGTAATACTTATTATTATTATTATTTTCACAACAATAATATTAATATTAAAACTCACTAAATATTCTCTGTGGGTCGATCGTAAACTAGCAAGCCATATTAATAATTAATATGGCTTATAAACGCATATCGGCGTATATCAATCATGGGCACATATTTAAATGTGGTTGATATACGTGGATCGGCGTATATGAGCCATATTAATTATTAATATGGCTTGCTAGTAATAATCTATTTGACATCAATTTAACATCAACTTAATGTATAAAATCTCTTTATTAGACCTATCTTACCCAAATAATAACAATATTATATTTCATCATACACAATTCCTTGGTGAAAAGTTGTCAATAAGTTTGACAAAACAAATACTTAACAGTTTTAATCCCATTAAAAATAGCGTATCGTCTTAGCCAACTTCAATAATCAGTTTCCTGTTTGCTTAAAAGAAAATATATTCAGACAACAGTCACCAGTGAGTTCGAATTGACAGTACTATGCGAGGCTAGATGCGATTCACTTTTTTATTCTATAGCGACTCGATTATGGCCAGAGTCCTAACCCAACCATGGTTAACTTTCGGAACAGCTTCCCCTGGAGACGGTCATCGTTAGTGCGATTTGAATAATACACAAATCTTACTGGATTTAGTCTCGACTTTCCCTCTATTTGAATCAAGTGTGTTGCACTCACATTTTCTTTCCATGAAAACTACAACGTCAAATCTGTCAACACGTTAAACAGACCGCCCTATGAATCTGCCCTAAATTTGACCCTGGTATAGGATTAACGTTAGTGCGATTTGAATAACCCAAACCTTACTGTTTTTACTCTCAACTTTCCCCCCTATTTGGCTCAAGTTCGTTGCACTCACCATTGATTCTTTCCATGGAAATTATTGACGACGACAAATCTGCCAGCACTTTAAACGGCTTGCCCTATGAATCTGACCTAATTTTGAAAGTTTCGGAAAGGTTGACCCTGGGAGAAGGTTAGCATTATTGATTCTTTCCATGGAAACTACTCACGAGTCACGACGTCAAATATGCCACCACGTTAAACAACCCGCACTATGAATCGGAGTAGTCTACGGATTCGCATCGTCGACGTTTTCCGATTGAAATCATATTTCCGACCATCACCCAACTCCTTTTCGGAAAGGTTCTCACCAGTCCATCCATTGGAAGGAGGCTCGGCGTGGGCCGAAAGGAAAAAGTCTGGGAAGACTAGGAGACTCTAGTTTGGAGGGCCCGCCGCATGTATTCAATGGATGGCGTCCCGTTCATGTCACGCGCCACCCACTCCAACCCATTCGGCATTCAAACAAATCTCTGCTCCCCTCAAGTTTATGCAAGTGGTTCAAACAACGTGGAAGGTCTGATCACGGTTTGGGTTGCCAGGTATCCCTCTATCAACCTGTTCCTTTGCTTCGTCGTTCTGTATGTGCTCTGACTTGATTCATCTTTACATATGGACATACTGGGATGTCTGTGATCCATCTTTGCATATGTGATATGTATGTGCTCTGTCTTGACTCTCAAGCTGTAACAACCAACGACCTGTCGTTTTCCATAAGATCCCTCCAAGCCTATCGCAATGATCTGTTCGTTTCCAGGTATTCCATTTGTATAAAAAATTCAAATGTATCTGCAATTTATATTCAATAGCTCAAAATTCAATTTCAATTTCCTATGCCCAACCAATGGGGTGGCTAGAGATAATAAAGTCATATTAATATTAAAATTTGACACTCTGTAAATAAAAATCCTGGGTGGATGGAAGCTGCACAATTCACAACTAATAATTTGATAGCAGGGCGAGCCAAGGTCTCAGGTTCCAACCTTGAGGTGATCAGAGGAACCACCCAAACCAAACCAAATCCAGACAATAATTGTCTTCTGAGCCACTCATATGCTCTAATGGGGATGATGATGTGAAAATAAAAACAACAGCTATCTTCAGCTGCCATCCTTTGTAATTTTTTGCTGTCAAACTGGGTTGTTAACACAATGGCCAATACGTCTGTTTGCCCAACTCGGTTCGTTCCCATGACACAAAAAACTAGTGGGTATGGAGATCAGTGCATGCCCGCTTCCCATTTGTGTTACGAACCAGTTTCCAAGCTTCAGTTTCAAAATCCAATTTCAAAAGCCTCTGTGCTTTAAAAAAAATCTTTGATGGTTAAAAGAAATTCCAAAAATGGGCAGTTCACACTGTACAATATCATCATTTAGCCTATTAACTTTCACGAACATAACCCTTAACATATATTAGCTGTTTACACAAGATCGGAACCAAACAAGAAATATCCAACGATAGGGATTTGGAACTATTTGTAGAAAGGCCTTATGAGGTGAAGGCTGGCAATGATAAAATGGACTCTATCAATGTCTTGAACAATTACTCTAAGGCAGTCTTCGTTGATGAATAGATTGGAAACTATGTTGGATGGAGCTTTTGTATTTAAAACGATAACCAATAAACTAGCACCCAAACCAACAAATTTAGAACACAATTGTGATAGCAATAGCTTGAAATAAAATAGGTATTCTCAACATATCACTGCTCCAATTGGGTGAATAGGGAAGATTTGTTCACAATCTGAGATAGAGTAACCTTCCGGACCTGCACGAGTATGGACAGCAGAATAAAAAGGAGTGATTTCCAGCAGTATGTTCTTGTAGCTTAAGGGCTCGGAACTGATCTCTTCTTATCATAAATGATGTAAGAAAAAATAATTTGAAATTATTATTTGTTATTTATTTAAAAAAAATATTATTGTAGTGAGAGTAATGCACTTGAATTCAAACTTTTCCAATGAGTTCATTGCACAAAGTGAAAAGCTTTTGCAAATTTGGTTTCCAAAACTTCATTACTCAAATAAACTAAAAAGTATATTGCTAATTCATAATCCAATAATTAATAACAAGAAGCTTACACTTTATTCTTGTTATTGACATAACTTTGGACATGAGAAAATTACATTCATACATGTAAACATAGATACATATATGTGTAAACATAGATACATATATGTGTAGAACATGTTGATTATAGTTAGTTGATCAAATGCATGTATTGAAGGAATATAGGTTTTAGGTAGATATCAATGCCCATGAATGAGTCAAAGAGTGGCATCCATCCCAATATCCTCCTTGAAGCAAGGCATGTCCTTTTTATAGTGTTGTTTTGGAATACTAATTGATGTCTGATGGAAACTAGGTTGATTCATCTTCTTGTGGGGTCAAGATGAGACATTTGGTATTCATTGGCTTCTTTCAAATGTTTTAATCATCCGTTTGAAGTGCTTTTGAATTAGAGGTGGAGGAGGAAGCTGCATATTTTTTATTCATTTTGGATTTATTTCAAACTACATCTCCCCATTCACAAGATTTTGGTCCCCAAAAGCTTCAACTCAAAAATAAGAGACCCACATGCATATTATTTTCTTCTTCAACCCATTGTATTCCTAACAACCTTGCATAAAATCCATCCAAGATTGAAGAAATGTCTTACCTAAAATATTTCCTTGAACAATTGTTACTACTTGGACTACAAGTGTGAGCATCTCTTCTTTCCCCTTAACCTTAAAACACCAAACTTTTCTCATTGATGTGTAATTAGTGAGATTTAATTTTTAATGAAGCCTCTAACACTTGGCTTCCCAATGTTTAGTTAACTTGTAATGTTGGAAAATATTCATGTTACTACATGGTCTGCTTGTCATTCTCTTTTGGCCCATGTTCTTGTTGTTTATTGTTAAGAGTTTTTATAAATTAGATGTATCATTTTGCAACCAATTAATTTGTGTATTCTTATTCCTTGGCGGTATTTTGCATATTTTTGTTTTGACTTAGAGGCAATCTTTTTTCTTTGTCGACAAGTTCAAAATTTCCTTTGCCCCCCAATCCATGAACATATTGCTTCATTTTGAGTATTTAATCTTTCTACTACTCGACCATTATGTTGAAGCTTCCATTTTTTTAATCTCTTGTCATCCATCCCAATATCCCTCATCAAGTAAGCATGTCCTTTTTTTATAGCACACATCAAGTGTGTTGATTCATCTTATTGTGGGGTCAGGTGAGACCTCTAGTCTTCATTGTCTTCTTTTGAATTTTTTAATCAACCTTTTGAATTAGAAGTGAAGAAATAAGACTCAACAATATTTTTTATTAATTTCAAATCCATTTCGAATAATCTCTACCACTCTTTTATTATTTCATTTATACACCCTTTAAGAATTTTAAATGGTTGAATTGTTCAAATTGGAGCATCAAAGTGTTTTGAATTCAACCGTTAGTCTTCCAAGCTCATGGATTTTTAATTCCATGACCAATGATTTAGAAATATCTAACTCCTCGTTTTGATGAACCTATGATGCTGATGTGGTTGGTATTAAATGTCGCATGCATTCTCATGCATGTTGTTGCAGCTCCAAGGTCAGTGTTACTTGGTGGTTGATGTTCATCTAGGGGAGGATATTGAAATTAATGGGTGGATGATTGCTTGCATGCCATGGTAATGTAGTGATCCTTACCTATTCATCTTTCTCTTTTTGTTATTATTCCTTCATCTTCCTCTTCCCTTAGCATTTACATGTAATGTGAAGAGTGGAGTGCAAATATAAGTCAGAGTCTTCAACTCTAACTTATCTTTATTTCCTCATTTCACATGCTCTCTGCATGTGGAATGCAAAGATATTGACCACCACTTTTTGTATTTTATTTTCTCCACATTCACATTCTACATCGGTGGCTCTGCATCACACTCTACTCTACTTCTTAGCTTAACCAAAATACATTGCTTCACATCAAGCACCTTTGTATTTCCATATACTTAGGATAAATCAAGGATTTTAAATATTTTATTCTGTCTTCTAAACTAATACATACAATGTATCATTTGAACTACTATTCAATTAAATCTAATTTATGAGTGCAAATTTGAATTAAATAGAGCCTGAAATAAGAATGATATCCATCATTTAGAACATTGCATGACAATATTTTTCACAAGGTATTATTCTGCTGCAAAAAGGACAAATGGAGTGAAGTTTCAAAAGGGCTTGATGATGCCCACAAATATGCCTTTATATTATAGAGAAATGAAGCCTAAGGGGAGTGTTAGATATCCAGTGGAGCCTTCATGTGCTAACCATGACATGCAGTAAATGCAATAATTTTCAAAAAACAATCTCGCAAAGAACACAATTTTTCAAGTGCCTTCCATGGGATCAATTAGGGTTTTACAAGCACACAAAATCAAATGTGAGGAAACAAAGACTCAAAGGTTACACATCAAAGAATTTCAATAGGGAATACATGGTAGAAAGGAAACACTGAAATTCTCCATAATAAATGATTGAACAAAGGTAGTGACAGAGCTTTCAAAATGGGAAAACATGGTAGCAAACCTTTGTAAAGGTAGTTTTAAATTTATTTGAAAATTGGAAATTAAAGGTGATAAAATTTCTACTAGAGATGATTTCATCAGTAGCCGAAAAACATATGAAACCAAAAAGAGTTGTTGTATTGGTCACAAATTACAGAATGAAACTTTCACAGGCTTGTGAACAACCCTACCGGTTACTTTGGTGATGTTTGGATACCACGGGTCAATAGACGTATACAATTAGCACTAATCTAGAGGCTAAAACTCACTATGCCCAAATGTTCTATTGAAGAGCAGAACCAATCAATGAGGTAGACAACCCATTAAGGAAAAATATGCTCTGTGTGGCCTCTTTCCCCTTGTATGCCATATTCATAACCATAAACACATTCCCAGAATTCACGTTTGAAAATGATGAAGATCATGATAACATGGAATTATTCCCTTCAGACTCATAGTCTTTGCAAAAAAACATCCTAACAATGCCTTATGTCACCAGAAATAATTTATGCAACTTCTAGGCATCCACCACCTATGAAAATTTCATTAAAACTTTGGATTCCATATATTATGTAAATTTGGTTAGATAAGATGAAAGATTAGAACCCTGAATCCTGATCAACAAAACTGTTAATTGTTTAATATTACACCATTATTCTTTGTTATTTGATTTTGTAATGTCATTTATTTGAAGCAGCATTCAAAATAACTGCATTACAGAAGACATGAATGCAATTCTAATTGACTTGCTAAGAAAAAATTGCATAGATTTGATGTCTTTTGGCAATCATTGATAATTGTATATCAGCATAAAAGTCCAGCATTGAATGCCTCTATGTTGTTATTAATTACATCACTTCAGTTTACAGGGTTAGGTTTCAGATTCTAATATTTTGCTTTGTCGAAAAATTTTACATTTGTAAACTTCAAAGAGTAATAACTTTCATTGATGGGAAGATTTTGTAGGCACCGGTACAAAATGGCCAAGCGATACAAATGGGAGATGATCATGGATCTTGAGGTTCAAAACATGAAAGACATGATCATGTTTTCTAGTAAAGACTTAGTTTGGTCTGAAACTCATCGAGAAAACATGAGCATTGATCGTGTTGCTTTAGTTCCGTCATATAGAGTTCCATACTTTATCAAAGGGGAGTAGGCAAACCCCAGTGCTCCATGTACTTTTGTACGGATACAAAACAAGAAACCAACAAAAAGGGATATCGTTGCTTTGCGATATGAATTGTAAGAATTTCAATAGTGCATTTGTATGTATTGGCATTGAAATTGCATTTGCCACTCATGTGTACTAACGTCTCCAAAGGTTTGGTGTAGTTATCATTGTTCATTTGGCCCAGAGGACAAAAGAGGTGACCAGTCCACTAAACGAAGGACCTCATTTGTGTAGAAGAGGGGATGCCAATGCCATTTCATTGAGAAGGTGATGATTGATAATCCCAATATAGAAATATTGACTTACAACATGTATGAGCATGAGGATGGGGAATGATGGCCTTCTCATAGCCAACATGACACTTTAGGTGATGCATTGAACTTGCATAGGCCAAGGCTTTCAAGGGACATTGTTGCCTATGTAGAGAGTTGTTTCTCTCTGGGAGTGCCCATTGATACAGTTTATAAAATCCCCATATAGATACACGTTCACATGGATGCGGCAACTTAGAATAGGGATTTCTTCCTATCCAGGAAGGATATTGTAAACATATACAATCGGTTGTCAAAGGGAAATTATAACCTCCACCAAAAGGATGAAATGAATGTAAATATTTGGTATTAGAAGCAATGTGAAGATTTTTTCTTTTAACAAAAATCCAATGGTGTAGAGTTCCTTTTATAATGGGAATTCAAAAAAATTGGATGCTAGACATAATGGTGTTCAATTATCCCATAACAGCTTAATAGCTATGGATTCTTCATTCAGTACTAATAAGTATGGAGTAAGTCAGATGTCAATTATTGATTCAATATATATTTTTAACTTGTATTTGTTCAATATGATTGATGAGTACTCATTTTTAAATTTACGTGTTCTTTGAATATGATAGTACCAACTGTATACACTTGTGACATTTGATGAACAACAAAGTGGTGTGCCAGTTGCATGCGTAGTAGCATCACAGAACACATACGAGGATATTGCATTATGGTTGGAGCAGCCCATGCACAATTGTCACCAAATCCGTTCTGATTGGAAAGTCAATGCCTTCATGGTTGATGATGCATTGGCTCAAATCAATGCATTGAGGTAAATTCAATTTTGTTATAGTTTAATCAAACTTGCATTAATTATAAAAATGTCACACTAAAGTGCATTGATTATGGTAGGAGAATCACATGGTTTGCTGTGATATTGTGTATTTGGCATCTTCGGAGGGTGTGGTTAAAAAATGTGAATCGTAAGGCCACAAATACAAAAACAGTGAATGAGATGTTTAGTGAGTTAGTTTGCATCATGAAATACACTCTCAGTGTTGAAGTGGATGACGCAATCAATAATTTTTTCATCAAATTTGTAGATAAACATAAGTTCTTAGACTATTTCCACAAGAACTAGGTTGCTGATGATAAGATTAGTTAGGGCACAAAATCTTAGTACTTATTGTTTTCATTTTTGCATTTCATAAAGATTATATACTTGGACTAACCTAGTTCTTTGTATCTAGGTATGTGGGTGAAAGGTTGTTGAGAGTTTCCTCATGCAAATAAAAAAACCAATAATGTGGTTGAGTCATACCATTGTTACTTGAAGACAAAATTTCTATCTGATCAAAGGAAGAAATTTGCTTGTAGAATGGATTGGTTGTTGTATGTTCTCCTAAAAAGTGTTGAACCTTATTATTGGTTCAAGTATATTTTGAAAAATAAGGATATCTAAACAACTACAAGAAAGAGAAGCAATTTGAGTCATCAGTGGAAAAAGCAAGTAGAATTCCAGATAGTGATTGTTGCCCTCATGAGAGCACAACCCATGCTTATTGGGTGAGAATTCAAATAGATCGTGATAAGAGATACCTTGTCACCTACTATCGCACGAATTTTATAGCGTGTGAATGTCCATGGTCTACCCATGGAAACATTTGCAAGCATGTAATAAAGGTCAATTGGCTATATTTCCACTTAGGACATTCAGAGTCATTGCCTGGTTAAGATACAATGGCTAATACATCCAATGACCCTCCCGAAATAAGTATAGAGCACCAGAACCATGATGAAAACGCCGACATGACTCTTATTCCCACTAATATTGTTGATGTGGATGTTGAGGCACTTCAAATGGCTAGAGAGGAGGTGTTTAGGAAACTGTATTTTCTTCAAAACAAACCCCTTACTACTTTGAGCAAGATGAACCAATTGAATGGTTTGCTTGATAATTTTTTGGATGATGATTTTGAATTCACACCTGGTTTGGGTGTTGTTGAATCATCTTTGAAGAGAAAGAATAGTTTCCTTATCCCTGCAAAAAAACAAAGAAGAAGCAAACAAAACAATGGTTTGTAAATTGATTTGAATGTCCATGCATCTGAATATAAACCATTTGAGTTTTGATACCTCAACAAGAAGGGACATCCTTGATCAAATAATGCATTCCTTATGGATCCATGTTAGTTTCATAGCTTGATTAGAGTAATGGTTTTGGATTATGTATTTAATCATCACCATTCTTTAACAAGTGGCGTGTTGATGTTTGCAGTGGCAGAACAATCCACAACCATGGAGACAAACCAAGGTCAAAGGGAGATGCAAGGCCATACAAGTAGCCTGCCATTACATGTACATTTCTATGAAGACATGATCTTTCAATTTTTTATATATCTCATGCATAAATTGTAAGTACTATATTTTCATTCATATTTTCAGGTGTTAATGTCCAATATCTTTCATATTTATACCTGCAATTATCTTATGAATGTTAGCAGGTTATGTAGGGGAATATGTGGACTGTAGTTTGTATAACCTTCTCATGGTATTCATTTGGTTCTTATTCTTGTTGTAAGGTTTGCATGAGCAATATATTTGTTTGCATGAGTAGTATATCTTGTCACAACCTTAGACATATGCATTCATGTTATAGACATTGTTTTTAATATTTCATAAGGGTGGGCGCACAAATATGTTCCTCAAAAGTATTGCAATGGGGCCGCACTAGCAGGGATAAAACAGAGGTGCGAACACACCTAAGGAATCAAGCACATGTTGTTAGGTTCGGTACCGAACTGGGGCGCGTGCACGTTTTTAGCGCTTACGCGCTCCTGTTAAGCTAATTAAAAAAAACAAGGCAAAGTTGTTCTATTTTCACCCAACCGGCCGAGCCTCACTCACCCATCGCGTACACAGACAAAAAGAGCACCATTTTCACAATTTGCACTCAAAAACTCCCTCAATCCATCCACCAAGTGATCAACAAGTGCATTGGATAGGTAAGATCCATGTTTTTGGTCATTTTATTGATTTTTGTTTGTTTATTAAATTTTTAATAATTCCCAAATTAGTAAAATAATAAAGAATTTTTCAATTGCAGCGTCTAAACCTATACAATGAATGAACAAAATTTTAACATGGAGTCTGGTGGAACACAATAAAACACAAATCTTGGAACCAATGAAAACCCTCAACAAAATCAAAATGCCCAAGAAAATCAAAACCCCCAACAAAATTTCGACCAAGACGAATTGAACCATTATGTAAATGAACTGAGAGTGCACACTCGAGAACTAAGAAACATGGGGGAACCATCTCGAGTGTCCCTTTCCACCTCAATTGAGAGCTCAATTAACTCCCTCATCCATGCACATTGCCAATTGACTGACATGACTGAATATAGAGCTAGGATGCGGGAGTATTATTCCACAGTCATTTTCAAGAAGGAAATAAAATATTTTAATATTACAAAGGCCCAATTATATAGTATGTTCACCGATCCAAGAAAACAACAATCACCAGACATTAGAAAGCCACGTGTATGCATGGATTGGTGTCATTTCCAACCATGGAGGGACAATTGGATGCATAGGTGGTTCATGGCTTACGATAAACCTCCCTGCAATAATAGGGAGGTTCCACAATACTTCCTTTGGCAACTGTGGGCTAGGTTTGCACTCGGTTTACATGTTAACTATTTTGACATAACCGAGTTCCAGGGTATTGGGCGTGGCTCTGCCTAAGATCGAACTGTTTCCAGGAGGAACCCACTGAGAGGGCCAATAGCTCCTATGCGCAATCCCAACCCCTCTCCCCATCCAGCTCAGTTACCCCACAAACTTGATCAGATCTATGGGGCGATGATGAGTGTTTCACGTGGACTCCTTAGACACACTTCTTTTGTAGTAGCGACTACAGTGGAGAGACAGGTTGAACTTGATAGAGACTCAGGTCCAGGTCCTTCATGAAAGATTCATGATAGACCTGTGACTGGTGGTCGCCATGCTAGGCCTTCTAGTTCGACTGGGAAAATGCCACATCTTTGTCCCCATTGTAGGCACACTTTCCCTGACCCAATTAAGGGCTTCTATATGGAGCAGGTGAGAACATTTTTTAATGTGTTTTCAATCATCACTTGATCATTTTTAAAGTAATTTTAAAGTATTTGTGTTTGACTTAAACTATTATTTCAATGTACAGTTATTTAGAGCTGAGACACCATCATGGGAGAACATAGGATCTCCCAACTTGGACCCAACAATGGCAGCTGCAATTGAAATTGCGGCACCTCACATGGAGGTATTTTCAGTACCTCACACAATATTGTTATTACTTACAGCATTTCTATTATTTATGTTTTTATATTTATGACATACATGATGATAGTTCGTACAATATTTTTGAATATTTTGATTTCCTAAATAATTACTTGTTTAATATGTTCATAACGTGCATGCATTTTGGTGTCCACAGGTATTCCCAGACTACAATGATCATCCATATCCTCCAGGGATTGGTAGATCACCATATACACAGGTACAATGTGTAGTTAAAAGCACGCTTTTAATTTGAATTGTTACGACTTGCTATGGTTTAATTTGATTTTTGTTTACTAAACTATGATATTACAAATGTGTATGCAGGGGCCACCAACAACTGCAGGTAGCATAATTCCCTGTCCCCCATTTAGTCCCATGTTTCCACCCTCTCCCATGATTCACCCCCCTCGCTTCCATCCACACCCCTCCCTCCGTCCACCCCCTCCCTTCCATCCAGCCTCCCCTCTCAGTCCATAATCCCCCCTCTGTCCATCCTCACCCCTCCATCAATCCTCCCCCATTCTTCCATGCCCCCCCATCTATACATCCTTCCCAATTCATCCACACTCCCTCACCTATCCATCCTCCCCCATTCGTCCACGCCCCCCTTCCATCCATATTCCCCCCTTCGTCCACAACCTCCCTTCTATCCATCCTCCTCCCTCTATCCAGGACCTCCCTCCCATTCACTATCCCTCCACATTCTTCCTATCCCTTTTCGATCGATACCCCCTATCGTACAACCGGTAGGGGTTCATCGTCTGCATCGTCCTCCTCCACCCCATATCACCATATCCTCTTCCACCATATCTTCTCCAGTTCCCGCCACTATTGTGGAAACTACTCTTCCACCATCCGCCCATGTATCTACAATGGTTGCACCCATAGTTGCTGCAACTACATCTACACCCCCCTCCCATGACTACATCAGAGCAGGTTGTCTATCCAACTGCCCCACCTGCTAGCCCTAAAGTCCAGTCATGTCCATTTTTGGAGGTGTTCACGGTGAGAATCAAGTTAATTTATGAAAATATTTTGATGCATTAACGGAAATTAATTTAAGAAATTATTATTTTCAATGAAATGATTGTCGTAAATGTTGTAGGTTGGAATTGATGAGAGGCTCAACAGATCTAGGACACCTTCCTCACATCTCCCACTTGCATCAGTGGTAAGTTATTTAAGATTTGAATTCTAAATTCGTTTTATAAATGTAGTAAATGTTACAAATTCTTGAAAATGATGGTATCTTATATCATTTGTTTCAGACCCTGGAGAGACGGTCTACTCCTAAACGGAAGAAGACCTGAGATACCAGCATCTCCAAGAAGAAGACGAAGATCGATTTTGGAGATGCGCTTGGGAGTGATGGGGATGGTCACAATGCTTGACACACCTTTTTTTGTACATTAGCCATGATGTGGCACTTTTGGGAACCAGTTTCCATGTACTTGGTATCTACGGCATGAGTTGCCATGTATTTTGGATCAACGGCACAAGTTGTCGGATTTTGTATAGGGCACAAGTTGCAATTGTATGTACATTGGGAACCATGTTCCAATATTTGATAATAAAATTTATATGTTTGTTCGATTTTTGTAGCCTTGATGTACATGGATTTCCAATTATGTGATTTATATATCGCATGTCTATATTTGTATCTTGTTGTCTCATGGTGTGTTAGGGTTTTTTTTTAAACCATTGAGTTATGGAGTTATAACATGTCCAACTTTAGAAACATAAGCATTAAAACAAGGAACATGAAAGAACATGTGTATAATAAATATAAAACAAAAACATACATAGCCTTATACCTTGGGAGCCTTTCTTGTAGGATAAAAGGCATACATATTTAAATGTGCATATGCATAATTTACTAAAGGAGATACACTAATCTATGAATTCACGAGAAGGAATGGAAGTCCCATTCATTCATATATTATACGCATGAACATGTACTAAGGATAATAAGAATAAAATTCATCAATTTAACATATGAAATAAATCCTAAATCACATATGAAGCCTAAATCATTGGATACATCATTATTGGATATTCTTACTAATTGGTGAAGACTTTCATTTAAATTAAACTAAGGAACTATATCCTTGAATCCAATCACCCTTGAATATAATACGTTTACACTTGATTGATCATCCCCTTTCCTATAACACATATCAGATTCCTCATTCCAACAATGACATTCATCTCACATTCCTCATTCCAACAATGGCATTCATCTTCTATGCAAAGGTGAACTAAAGCATCATGGGGGCAATTTATTTATAGTTACCATTGCATCTAGCCTTTGTGGGAAATAATGGGCAATTTCAATTTTATTTTATATAAAAGGTTTGGAAACATTAAGAAGGCTTTCTAATAAGTAGTGGGACTATCAAATCTAATTTCCATGGAAAATTATGGGTAGCACAAACAAATAGCATAGCTCACACTATTTATGGATATACCTTGATTTCCATTAAAAAAAAAGCTACTCATCCTTCATGAAGACCAATCAATATTGGTCATCAAAATGGTTCTTCTAATAAAAAAAGCACATCCAAGGAATCCAACAGCCTATGTGCATGAACAATAGTCTTTAATTATGATTTTATGTTTGGATGCTCCTAAAATGATGAACAAGGATATGAACCTTGAAAATACGCTCGTTGGTTTGGGTTCTATGCCCCCGGAGCAAATCCTCAAAGTGTCCCTGAATGGCCATGAGGTTCTTGACCAAAATGCCCATAGAACCAAAACCGTGACTCCGATTATGAATCCGTCAATTCCGGTGGATCCGGGACATCGATTTTCAGCTGGGGGACCCCCACACCATGCCTCGAACACTCGAAAACAGTCCTATTGTGCCATCTCAGGAACTATGGTTTTTCTCAGTGAAGGCCATGCCAATCTTGCTCAAGGGGGTCATTTATGATCTGAAGGCTCCCGGGCATGCGTGGCCATTGTGAACACATCCAAAATGGCCACATGCACATGTGGGAGCTCACAGAACCCAAGTCCACTCATTGGTTTGGGTTCCGTGCCCCCAAAGCAAATCCTCAAAGTGTCCCCGAATGGCCATGGGGTTCCTGACAAAAATTACCGTAGCACCAAAAACGTGACTCCGATCGTGAATCCATCAATTCCGATGGATTCATAACACTGGTTTTCATCTAGGATACCCCCCACATCGTGCCTCGAAGGCTTGGAAACGGTTATATTGTGCCTTCTCCGGAGCTAGGGTTTTTCTCAGTGAAGTCCATGCCAATATTGCTCAAGCGGGTCATTTCTCATCCCAACGCTCTCGGGCATGCATGGAATTTGTGAACACATCCACGATGGCCATGTGCACGTACGGGAGTTGACGGAACCCAAGTTCGCTTGCCGGTTTGGGTTCCGTGACCCCAAAGCAAATCCTCAAAGTGTCCATGAATGGCCACTGCATGCCTAACAAAAATTCCTGTAGCACCAAAACCATGACTCCAATCATGAATACGTCGATTCTGAAGGATTCATAACATCAGGTTTCAGCTAGGGGACCCCCCACACTGTGCCTCGAAGGCTCAAAAACTGTGATATTGTGCCATCTCCGGAAGTAGGGTTTTGCTTAGTGAAGGCCATGCCAATCTTGCTCAAGCGGGTCATTTCTCACACTTTCGGGTGTGCGTTGAAATCGTGAACATGTTCACGATGGCCATGTTCACGTGTGGGAATTGACAGAACCCATGTCCGCTCGTCGGTTTGGGTTTCGTGCCCCTGGAGAAAATCCTCAAAGTGTCCCTGAATGGACACGAGGTGCCTGACCAAAATTCCCATAGCACCAAAACCGTGAATCCGATTGCGAATCCATCAATTCTGATGGATTCAAAATACCGGGTTTCCACTAGGGAACCCCCCACACTGTGCCTCGAAGGCTTGGAAACGGTGATATTGTGCCATCTTCCGAACTAGGATTTTTCTCAGTGAAGGCCATGCCAATCTTACTCAAGTGGGTCATTTCTCATCCCAACGCTCTTGACCATGCGTGTAAATCATGAACATATCCACGATGGCCATGAAAGTGGGAGTTGAAGGAACCCAACCGAGCATGGCCATCTCCGGAACTAGGTTTTTGCTTAGTGAAGGCCATGCCAATCTTGCTCAAGCGGGTCATTTCTCATCCAAATGCTCTCGAGCATGCATGGAAATCGTGAACACGTCCACGATGGCCATGTGAACATGTGGGAATTGAAGGAACCCAAGTTCGCTCGCCAGTTTGGGTTTTGTGCCCCCCAAGCAAATCCTCAAAGTGTCCCTGAATGGCCATGGGGCGCCTGACCAAAATTCCCATAGCACCAAAACCATGACTTCGATCACGAAGCCATTGATTTCGGTGGATTCAGGACACCGATTTCTAGCTAGGGGACCCCCTAGACCATGTTAGTTTTTCATCATTTATTTCAATGTGATCTAGGATCTTAACTGAGAGAACAACATGTACAACATATCAATCACAAGAGACAAGAGACACAAAGCATTTCACTGGGGAAAACCAAGAAGGTAAAAAAACCCCACAACTTCCTCAGAGATAGAATGAGCACCAATACAAAGATCACAAAGATGAATCCCCAAAAGATAGATGTCTGCAGCAACTACTCCTCCTCCACTTGTGTGCACTCCTCCTCTCTCTCACTAATGTGAAGTCAGTGAGTGAGTGAATGAATAGAATGAGAGAGTCACAGTCTCTATTTATACAATGACTTGACTTTTCTTTAACCCTAACTAGTTCGACCTCCTTTAGGAGAGTCTAATAACCCATTACCACTTTCCACTAGGTCGACCCCACTAGGGTGGTCTAATAACCCTTTAACCCATACTGGGCCGACCCATCTAAGGTAGTCTAATAACCCATCAAATATAAGTTACGACATTTACAACATAACTTGCGACACTTGCAAATACAAATGATGACACTTCCAATCGGAGGAATAATACATCTCCATTTGGGATACAATAAAGTACAAATGTAATACATACAATATACAAGTGAATATCTTCCGAAGTTACAAATACATCAACACTCCCTCTTAACTAGGAAGGTATTCTCTTGACACGGGTCATCAATATATATAGGCACAAGTCTTCAATATTGGAGCTAGATCATCGTCACTGGATCACGGAGCATCATCGTCACTGCTATTATACTCGTCATCTCGATCACTGGTGCTATCTCTCAATTCTTCTCATCATAGGAAGTTCTACAAAGCCATCCCTTTTTCATGATGGATGTAGGCCTAGCCTCCTGTAGGTCTTCATCATCTTTGCGAGCTGGCCATCCTGTGGAATCCTCAGGGCTGATTACGTGTGTCAACAAAACCTCGAAAGAGCATCCCAAGACTGATTACGACCTTACTGCTCAACCTATCGGATCTCCCTGGACTTTTACATGTGACCTTCACAAAACCTTAAAAGAGTGTCTTTCCGAGCAAGATCTCTAAAGAGAATCCAAGGACTTTTTGTGCCTAGCACAACTTGTCTGGATCTCCAGGATTGATTACATGTGATCTCCACAAAACCTTAAAAGAGTGTCTTTCCCAGCAAGATCTCTAAATATCATCTGAGGAATTTTACGTGTCTAGCACAACCTGTCCGGATCTTCAGGACTTATTACATGTGGTCCCCACAAAACCTTAAAATAGTGTCTTTCCTAGCAAGATCTCTAAAGATCATCCGACGACTTTTACGTGCCTAACACAACTTGTTCGGATCTCCAGGACTTATTACATGTGGTCTAGCAAAACCTTAAAAGAGTGTCTTCCCCTGCAAGATCTCTAAAGAGCATCTGAGGACTTTTGTGTGCCTAGCACAACCTGTCCAGATCTCCAAGACTTATTACATATTACCCTCGCACAACCTGTCCATTGCCACAGAGTATCATCCTAATACTCATGATCAACCTGATCATCCTCACACGGAGCATCATCCTAATGCTCATGATCATACTGATCATCATCATACAGTGCATCATCCTGATGCACATCATCATCACATGATCCTAATCATCATCATATCATCATCCTGATGCATATCATCATCACATGATCATCCTAATCATCATCATAGCATCATCCTAATGCATATCATCATCACATGATCATCCTGATCATCATCATAGCATCGTCCTGATGCATATCATCATCACATGATCATCCTGATCATCATCATAGTATCGTCCTGATGCTCATCACACATGATCATCCTGATCATCATCATACATAGCATCATCTGGAGCATCGTCCTGATGCTCATCGTACAACACTTACATCCACAGCCATGGGAAGGATCCTCCTACCACCATGCTTGGAATGGCTCTTGCAAATGTGTCCCATCACTTCCTCCTCGAAGTATCTTCTATCTGAAAAACACCAAGCCTCTCTCTAAAGTACTCGAAATTCACTCTGGATAGTGGTTTGATAAACACATCTGCAATCTTCTCATCCGTCGCAACATACTGGAGCTTCACTGCTCCTCTTTGTACCATATCCCTAATATAGTGATATTTGATCTTGATATGGTTCGACTTGTCATGGAACACTGGTTTTTCTGACAACTTCACACAACTTTGGTTGTCACAATAGATACAAGTAGCATCCAAATGGAGATCAAACAAATCAAACAGTAGCTTCCTTAGCCATATTGCCTCACAACTAGCCGAACAAGCTGTGACATACTCTGCTTCGGTTGTATTCAGTGCTACGCAGGATTGCTTCCTACTAAACCAAGAGAACACACCTGATCCCATACTGAAGCAGCACCCCGAGGTGCTCTTCCTATCTCCAACACTACCTGCCCAATCTGAATCAACATAACCCTCCAGGTTAATCTTTTGATTCGCATCATACTTGAGCCCATAATAAACCGTACCCTTCAGGTACCTCAGAATATGCTTTATAGCAATCAAGTGAACATGTCTAAGATCAGTTAGGAACTAGCTCAAGGTGTTCACAACAAAGGAAATATCTGGTCTCGTGTTCGTCAGGTACATCAAGGACCCAATCATCTAACAATACATCATGGCATCAACCGAATATGATGAAGCATCACTCAATAGCTTCAGGTTTAATGCCATAGGTGTGGCCATGGCCTTGCAGTCCATCATCCCGAACCACTTCAGGATCTCTACTGCATACTTCCCTTGTCCAAGGAAGATTCCATCTGCACTCTTCCACACCTCCATGCCTAGAAAGTAATGCATCATACCCAAGTCCTTCATCTCGAACTCGGCAGCAAGATTCCTCTTCATGTCGAAAATCAACCTATCCTCACCTATCACAAATAGGTCATCCACATATAGTAGGAGTATCACTGGATTGCCTTCCTCAACCTTGTAGTAAAGGTTGGAATCCGATTTACTCTTGGTAAATACCAAACTGGTCAGGAAGCTGTCTATCCTGCCGTACCATGTCCCGGGTGCTTATTTCAAACCGTACAAGGATTTCTTCAATTTGCACACATGTGACTCCCTGTCATGTTTCTCAAATCTAAGTGGCAGCTCCACATACACTTCCTCTTCAACTACACCATTCAAGAAAGTTGTCTTGACATCCATTTGGTGTATTTTCCACTTCATCACTGCAGCCAGAGCAAGTATTTGACTGATGGAATTTTATCTGGCTACAGGTGCAAAATTTTCTTCATAATCTATCCCTTCTTTCTGGGAGAAGCCACGAGCCGCAAACCGTGCCTTCTATTTCTCTATTCTACCATCTACAGCATGCTTGATCTTGTAGATCCACTTGGAAGTCACAACAGAATTCCCTTCTGGTCTCGGGACCACATCCTAGACATCATTCTTCATGATCGACTGGTACTCCTCGATCATGGCATCCTTCCATTACTGTATCCCAGATCCTGGGAACTTCAGATTCTTCAATATCTTCAATAGGTAGTTTTCTTGAACTTTGTTGCTGGAACAAATGTCGTTGTCGAGTCTTCGTCACTTGTTCTTTGAAACAAGTCTCTCTTGTAGGTGATGGTACACGGTCTTTCCTAAAAGACAAGTTCAATTGCATGATTAGAAACATCTCATAGATTTCAGAACAAATTCTTACACATAAAGACATATGTCATACAGTCATGCAATTATCTTAGCCAATGCTTCAATACAACATTTATCCATATCCAGTAACTTTCTAGATGCCTTCCATCTCTACAAGAACATACGGTTAAGAGTGTGCACTACTCCAACATGTCAGCAAAGAGGTTTCATTCTAGATAAGTAGCAATGGAGTGTTGTACAGTACCGTAGGCCACTTACCCATTACTATATTAGTAGTATCTTGTTCATTAATGCAACTTTTCTAAAATGCACAATGTACATCCTAATTCTAGGAACATAAGTATGTACATGAATGAACAACATCATTTAAGTAATAAGAAATGACAATTCAAATACTTATCTTTGTTTGCTTGTTGGGTGGATTCCCTCTCAATCTTTGCTTCCTTACAGGAATTACTGGAGTGTTCTCCCTCTTGATCTTTGCTTCCTGGATTATCTGTCTTTGAACTTATATCCATCCTGGACCACTATGCATGTTTAAGTGTGCACTAGTGTTATCATTGTGTCATCCTCAAGATCTCATACATAATCATACATTCATTAGTATAATCTCAATACTATCAAAACATTATGATTCTAAATAATCTTAAACATGTATGGTCATGGTCATTTCATACACAATTAATTTATCACAAGCGTTAGTATTCAAGGTTTCAGGGAGTACTTCTTTTACTCATGCATATTTTTATTTGACCATAGGACTCTTCTAGTTTGTCATATCATTAATTAAACTAACAAGCATAATATGCATAAACCCATGATTATTCAAACTTATAACTTCATGAATAATCATTATCAATCATACAAATGTATACTTATATGAGACCCTAACACAAGGTAGGATTATAACTTGATATAGGAAAAACATACCTGGATTATCATGTTTGTGAGTTATGTCTAACATACCCAAACAATGTCTTCTTTGTTCTCTTCAATGATTTAGAGACCTTGTGCTAGTAACCTGCATATCTCATAAGTTAAGCATTGTAGAACCAAATTATACATACCTCGTAAGTAGAGATTCTATGTGATCAATGGCTATGGATGATTCTTTGTCTTCATGTCACCATGGTCATATGTTCTTGATCTAGAACTTGATTTGTCTTTCTTTATGTACCTTTCATGTTAGTGGACAACATCATCCTCATACAACACCATAGTGCATTAGTACAATCATAAGCATCATAACCTTAATCAATGAATGTCTTATATCATTCACATGCATTCATACTTTTACTAAGGTGATAAGACAAGTCTAAAATTAATCAATATTGTACTAATGTCAATAATATGAAGACAAACATATCATAAACTTAATCATGAACATATTTCAAAACATACCTGTATCTCCTCAAGTCATACCTGTCGGGATTGCTTGTAGTCTTATTTTGTAAGGCCTTAGCCTCATCTCCCTCTGGAACTGGAACTTATGTAGGTGTCCAAATCATTATCTTCTAGGATTAACCCAATCCACTTGATTTGTTGAATCTGGATCTGGAGCTGGCTAGGGTTTGTCAAAGAAACCCTAAAAATCCAAACTTGGAATTTCAAACTTCTGTCTAGACAGGGAGATGCAGATGACTGAGGCGAGCAATCTAGTGTGCTCATATTTTGAAAACTCTAAAAATTTACCCCTCAAAATTGACCTGCGAGTTTCGGATATGCAGCTTCTGTCAAATTCTGGTTTTCTGGTCAAAATCCCGATCTAGGGTTTGATAGAGCCCGGGGTTCTACCCAACCAAAAACTTCGATCTTGGTCTCTAAATTTCAAATTCGATGAGTATCATCCAAACATGGTCTCAAATTCCAAAAATTCCAACTTTTGCAGAAACCCTAATTTCTTGCAGTAGTGACAAACCAAAAATGAAAGTGCTCAGAATCTAATTTTGTTTGGACAGAAATATATGCCATATTATTTTTAGTGTATCTCTGAAATTTCAGATCCTCAAGGTCTAAAACTTCGGCCTGTGGTAGAATGACATGTCATCTTTCCAACCCCATAGATCTGAACTCCAATGGATTCTCCATGAGAGAGATATGCAAAGTGTCACAACATGACTTGTTTATGGGATGAAACCTCATAGCGAACTTGTATGGACTACAACGTGTCACTGTTTCAACTTTGGCCTTTGAAACCCAGACCTATGAAACTACAGTCCATGTCCTAACTGTCACTTTTTACGGAATTCCATTTGGAGCTTCCTAGCTCGAGATATGACCTTTGTTCCTAGGTCACCTGTTTAGGGCTGCATTCTGGAAGAGGTAGAAACCCTAAGTTGTACGAATCATATCTCACAAAGTGCAACGAATCTGGGGGCTGAGCTTCAGACACAAGGTACATGAACATTTCATCTTCGACCTGTAAACGTTTCAGATCCTGAACCTTCTCCAAATTTGATACATAGTGAACATTCCATGATGACTGGTTTTTACTATACCAAGCCCTAGCTTCCAATTTGTCACAAGTACAACAAGTGTCATAAATGCCATACAATGCCTTTCTTCAGGATAGCTTTGATACCATGTTAGTTTTTCATCATTTAATTCAATATGATGTAGGATCTTAACTGAGAGAACAACATGTAAAACATATCAATCACAAGAGACAAGAGACACAAAGCATTTCACCGGGGAAAACCAAGAAGGTGAAAAAAATCCCGCAGCTTCCTCAGAGATAGAATGAGCACCAATACAAAGATCACAAAGATGAATCCCCAAAAGATAGATGTCTGCAACAACTACTCCTCCTCCACTTGTGCGCACTCATCCTCTCTCTGACTAATGTGAAGTGAGTGAGTGAGTGAATGAATAGAATGAGAGAGTCACAGTCTCTACTTATACAATGACTTGACTTGCCTTTAACCCTAACTGGGCCGAACTCCCTTACGAGAGTCTAATAACCCATTACCACTTATCACTGGGCCGACCCCACTAGGGTGGTCTAATAACCCTTTGACCCATACTGGGCCGACCCCTCTAAGGTATTCTGATAACCCATCAAATGTAAGTTACGACACTTACAATATAACTTGCGACACTTGCAAATACAAATGATGACACTTCCAATTGGAGGAATAATACATCTCCGTTGGGGATACAATAAAGTACAAATTTAATACATATAATATATAAGTGAATATCTTTCGAATTTACAAATACTTCAACACTCCCTATTAACTAGGAAGGTATTCTCTTAACACAGGTCATCAATACATATAGGCACAAGTCTTCAATACTAGAGCTGGATCATCGTCACTGGATCACGGAGCATCATCGTCACTACTACTGTACTCATCCTCTCGATCATTGGTTCTATCTCTGAATTCTTCTCATCATACGAAGTTCTATAGAGCCATCCCTTTTTCATGCTCGATGTAGGCCTAGCCTCCTGTAGGTCTTCATCATCTCTGCGAGCTGGCCATCCTGTGGAATCCTCAGGGCTGATTACGTGCGTCAAAAAAACCTCGAAAGAGCATCCCAGGCGAATGCCCACCACCTTTTGTATTTGTTTGATTAATTAATTATGAGGATAAAGGAATGTATATTTTTGGTTTGTCCATCTAACCATATGATTAGTTTTCCAAAACAATCATTGAGGGTGAAGATATTGGCCTACCAAAAGTGCCCTCTGGCATGATTTACACTGTCCCAGTAAAATGCCCACCAGGGAGAGAGGATGATGAATATGAAGGTGAAACTAGTTGTGATGATCTCATTTAGATGTATAATATTGTTTGGTATCATAGTTTCAGTGTTTTGGTGAAATAAAAATTCACCTTGAAAATTGAAGGATTGGGCCATGTATAAATTATTCTAGTAAAATGGCCTAAGTAGCCTCAGGAAAATGCCCACCACCTTTTGCATTTGATTGATTAATTAATGATGAGGATATAGGAATGTATATTGTTGGCTTTTTCATCTAACCATATGATTATTTTTCCAAAACAATCATTGAGGGTGAAGATATTGGCCTACCAAAAGTGCCCTCTGGCATGATTTACATTGTCCCAGTAAAATTCCCACCAAGGAGAGAGGATGACAAATCTGAAGGTGAAACCAGTTGTGATGAGCTCAGTTAAATGTATACTATTTTCCGGTAGCATAGTTTTAGAGTTTTGGTGAAATAAAAATTCACCTTGAAAATTGAAGGATTTGGCCAAGTATAAATTTTTCTAGTAAAAATTCGTAAGTAGCCTCAGGAAAATTCCCACCACCTTCTGTATTTGATTAATTAATTAATTCTGAGGATATAGGAATGTATATTTTTGGCTTGTGCATCTAACCATATGATTATTTTTCCAAAACAATCATTGAGGGTGAATATATTGGCCTGCGAAAAGTGCCCTCTGGCATGATTTACACTGTCCGAGTAAAATGCCCACCAAGGAGAGAGGATTTTGAATTTGAAGGTGAAACCAGTTGTGATGAGCTCAGTTAGATGTATACTATTTTCTAGTATCATAGTTTCAGTGTTTTGGAGAAATACAGATTCACCTTGAAAATTGAAGGATTTGGCCAAGTATAAATTCTTCTAGTAAAACTGCCTAAGTAGCCTCAGGAAAATGCCCACCACCTTTTGTATTTGGTTGATTAATTAATTTTGAGGATGTAGGAATGTATATTTTTGTCTTGTGAATCTAACCATATGATTAGTTTTCCAAAACAACCATTGATGGTGAAGATATTGGCCTGCCAAAAGTGCCCTCTGGCATGATTTGCACTGTCCCAGTAAAATTCCCAGCAAGGAGAGAGGATGAGGTTGCAAAGGATGGAATTACATGGATGGAATATTCATGATGTCCCCCATGCTATGGATGCTTCATATTTCCAATATTAGTGAAAATAAAAATCATCTTATTTGACCTAGGGTTTTGAAAAACTGCTTAAGTGTATAACCCAGAATTTTAAAAGGCCATTTATAAATTCACGCCATATGCTCTTGTTTTGTAAATAAATTTATTAAATGGTTAGAGGACCAAGTGCATAACCCAAAAGTTATGAAGATTATTAGAAATAAGATCCAATTATATATAGAGGACCAATCATCATCAAGATGATCATAGTCATCATAATCATAATCATCATCATCATAAACATTCATAAAAATAAATAAACAAACACTTCGATCCATAAAGGACATGCAATGGAATTTACACACATAGACACACACACACACATGCCAATCTTGCTCAAGGGGGGAATTTATCATCCCAACTCTCTCGCGCTTGCGTGGCCATGGTGAACATGTCCACGATGGCCATATGCACATGTGGGAGCCAAAAGAATCCAAGTCCACTCGTCGACTTGGGTTCCGTGACCCCAGAGCAAATCCTCAAAGTGTCCCTGAATGGCCACAGGGTTCCTGGAAAAATGATCGTAGCACCAAAAACGTGACTCTGATTGTGAATCTATCGATTCCGATGGATTTGGAACACTGGTTTTTATATAGGGGACCCCACACACCGTGCCTTGAAGGCTCAGAAACAGTCCTATTGTGCCATCTCTGGAACTAGGATTTTGCTCAATGAAGGCCATGCCAATCTTGCTCAAGGGGGTCATTTCTCATCCCAACACTCCCAGGCATGCATCTCCATGGTGAAAATGTCAACGATGGCCATATGAATGTGTGGGAGCTGAAAGAATCCAAGTCCACTCGTCGGCTTGGGATCCGTGCCCCCGGAGCAAATCCTCAAAGTGTCTTTGAATGAATCCGTCAATTCTGGTGGATCTGGGGCGCTATCTTTAAGCTCTATGCTCCCCCACAACGTGCCTCAAACACTCGGAAACGGTGCTATTGTGCCATCTCCGAAACTAGGGTTTTTCTCAGTGAAGGCCATGCCAATCTTTCTCAAGGGCGTCATTTATGATCTGAAGGCTCCCGGGCATGCATAGCCATTGTGAATACATCCACAATGGACATGTGCACGTGTGGGAGCTGATGATGGAACCCAAGTACGCTCATCGATTTGGGTTTTGTGCCCCTGGAGCAAATCCTCAAAGTGTCCCCAAATGGCCATGGGGTGCCTGACCAAGATTCTTGTAGCAAAAAAACCGTGAATCCGATCAGGAATCCGTTGATACTGGTGGATCCGAGACGTCGATTCTTAGCTAGGCCCCCCCCCACAATGTTCCTTGAAAGCTCAAAAATTGTGCTATTAGGCCATCTCCAGAACAAGGGTTTTGCTCAGTGAACGCGATGCCAATCTTGCTCAAGGGGGTCATTTATGATGTGAAGGCTCCCGGGCATGTGTGTCCATGGTGAAAACGTACAAAATGGCTATGTGCATGTGTGGGAGCTTACGGAACCCAAGTCCAGTTTCCGGTTTGGGTTCCATGCCCTCGAGCAAATCCTCAAAGTGTCCCTGAATGGCGACGGGGTGCCTGATGAAAATTCCTGTAGCACCAAAACCGTGATTCCGGTGGATCCAGGATGCCAGGTTTCAGCTAGGGCCCCCCCACAACATGCCTTGAACGCTCGAAAATGGTGCTATTGTGCCACCTCCGGAACTAGGGTTTTGCTCAGTGAAGGCCATGCCAATCTTGCTCAAGGGGGTCATTAATGATCCAAAGGCTCCCGGGCATGCGTGGCCATGGTAAAGATGTCCACGATGGCCATGTGCACGTGTGGGAGCCGAAAGAATCCAAGTTCGCTCGTCGGTTTGGGTTCCGTGCCCCTAGAGCAATTCCTAAAAGTGTCCTTGAATAACCATGGGGTGCCTGATGAAAATGCTTGTAGCACCAAAATCGTGACTCCAATCGTAAATCCATCGATTTCGGTGGATCCGGGACACCGGTTTCTAGCTAGGTCGCCCCCCAAAACGTGCCTTGAATGCTTGGAAAAAGTGTTATTATGCCATCTCTGGAACTAGGGTTTTGCTTAGTGAACGCCATGCCAATCTTGCTCAATGGGGTCATTTATGATCTGAAGGCTCTCGGGAGTGCGTGGCCATCGTGAAGACATCCACAATGGACATGTGTACATTTTGGAGCTGACATAACCCAAGTTCGCTCGTCAGTTTGGGTTCCATGCCCCTGGAGCAATTCCTGAAAGTGCCCTTGAATGGACACAGGGTGCCTGACCAAAATTCCTGCTGAGGGGCGGCCCCTAGATGAAACTCGGTGCCCCGTATCCATTGGAATCGACGGATTCACGATCGGAGTCACGGTTTTGGTTCTACAGGAATCTTGGTCAGGCAACCCGTGGCCATTCAAGGACACTTTCAGGATTTCCTCCAGGGGCATGGAACCCAAACCGGTGAGCAGACTTAGGTTCTGTCAGCTCCCACACTTACACATGGCCATTGTGGACATGTTCACAATGTCCATGCACTCCCGGTAGCCTTCAGATGAGAATTGACCCCCTTGAGCAAAATTGGAATGTCCTTCATTGAGAAAAACCCTAGTTACTGAGATGGCACAATAGCACCATTTCCAAGCCTTCTAGGAACAGTGTGGGGGGACCCCTAGCTAAAAAATGGGGTCCGAAATCCATCGGAATCGACAGATTCACGATCAAAATCATGGTTTTGATGGAGTATGGGAATTTTCCCATGGTCATTTAGGGACACTTTGAGGATTTGCTCTGGGGTCACGGAACCCAAACCGGCGAGCGAAATTGCGTTCCATCAGCTCCTATATGTGCATGTGGCCATTGAGGATGTGTTCACAATAGCCACACTTGGCCAGGAGCCTTTGGATCATAAATGACCCCCTTTTGCAAAATTGGCATGGCCTTCACTAATAAAAACCCTAGTTCCGTAGATGGCACAATAACACTGTTTTTGGGCGTTGGAGGCACATTTTGGGGGGGGGGGCTAGCTAGGAACCTGTTGATGCCTCGGATATCGTAGCATCAATCAGAAAGAGATTCTCCCCGAGAGATGGTCCCAATTAGACTATCTCCCGTTTGGTGTAGGGAATCCGTTCGGTTAGCGGTTCCGGCAACCGTGGTTTTGGACTTTAAATCCGATTCTATCGGTTATGCACCGATCCACCTTTCTTTTGGGTTTTATGTGTTTTTTGTATGAGATGCAAGTGCCTAAATTATACCTAATCTAAATGCAATTAAAACAAATCTAAGCCTAGAAACTGGGATAAATCTATCTATCCCTGCAGGGAACACGCTTAAGGGAGGAGCAATTAGCTGTAACAAATATCATAAATAAAGAACAGATAGCTATTAATTTTCACAATCAAAGCTACAGCAAGATAAAGATTTTTTAGAAGATAGCTTCTAATTCAACATAGAACGCATCTATTGCTCATAAAACAAAAGAAAGCAAAAGAATAAAGAAACAGATCTGAAATGAAGCTTAAAGAACGCATCTATTGCTCTTAAACAGAAGAAAGCAAAATTATTTAATCTATGTGACAAGGATAAAGAAACAGATCTAGATGCAACAAAACTGGAATTGAACCTAAAGATCCCTGCAGGGAGCAATTTAAAGGGTGAACAACGAGTAATAGATATGATCTTGAAGAAAGAACAGTTAGCTATTCGATCTAAAAGAGGATTCTACAGCAAAGATGAAGGAATCAGCAGATAGCTCCCGATTTGACATGAAACGCCTTCATTGTTCACAAAAATAGAGAAAATCGTATGCACAGGAGGAGCAAAATCATTTATACACAGAAATAGTTCAGATGGCAAGAACGATCTCACATTACAGAATAGCAGTCATCAGAATAGTCCAATATACAACAGTCCAACATCCCATGCAAAACGTCCATCTCCCGGTGGCTTCTATTAGAAAAATCAATTTTACAGACCCGATACAAGATAGCTCATATCGTTTGCCAAAATTTCATTCCCTGCCAAAAGTACATTCTAATCTTTCCTAGATGCTATTTATAGCTACAAATCTTCCCTTTGGACTGACACCTAGCATTCTCCACCTGTCATTTACAGGAATTTCCACTATAATCGACCACCAAAAATGGCAACTTCCTTTACAAAAAATATTTTGACAAAAATTAGGGACAACTGTCCCATGGCTTACGCCTTACACATTCAAAATATACATAACAGAAAATGGGCTAACATCAAAGCTTTCCCTGCTGGGCACGTGTTTGGATGAAGAGAGTGGCTCACTGAATTCAGCCTCTTCATTCCTGTGCGTGAGCTTCTGCTGGCAAAGGGTCGCCCAAGTTAATTGTCACTGATGCTGCCTGGGAAGAGGCCCTCAAATCCCTTGCTGATGCTGCTCCTAATTGGGAAGGGGGAATTGAACTTTCCAGACTTTCTGCCATTGCTGGGGAAGAGGATGCTGGGAGAGAGGCTGCCGGATCTACTGATGCTCCTGCTGCTGCTGCAACTTTCCTGTCCTCTTCTGCTATGTAGCTGTGCCACACACCTGTGTCCCTTATGATTATGTTTGCTGCAGCAGGAAACATGATTTTCTGAGAAGTCACATTCTTCCCAAGCTCTGTTTTAATGCTTTGGACTTCTGCTTCGGCAGCTTGATGCACTTCCTTCAGCAGCTTGATGCACTTCCTTCAGCAGATGGTTATGAAGTGTTGATGAACCGATATAATGCTGGAGATCATCCATGGCCAGGACATCAATCCTTTTCACATACTCCATCTGGATGCCTAGCTCTTCTTTCAGCTGGGACAACCGCTGCTCCTTTTCCGGGAAGTCTTCTAGGGTCTGAGGGAAACTCAATGTGCAATTGTCATTGACTCCTTTGAGCTTTTGGTATAGGCTGTTGATTCTATCTGTTGTCCTCTGCACAATGGTTATCAGCTTATTGGCACAGTTCCTGCCAAACTCCAACAAGGCTATATCTTCATTAAAATCGTCCACAGCTTTAAAAGGAAGGTGCGGGGGGAAACCTCCTTTCCCTTCTCTCCATGCCATCTGACTTATGACATTTGCCTTGACACGGGTATTCTTAGCTTTGAGCCTGTGGGCCTCCGCATTAATTTCTTTTAATCTTACTATCATGGCCTTGAGTTTGCAAACTTCTTCAGTGATCAGCTCCTGCGTGCCGTTTATTTGCTTCAGAATGTTGCAGGACAACTCGTGGAAGGGAGCCAAGTCCACCGTTTTGCTCTCAGCCTGCTCTAACCGCTCAGCTAATGTTTGCTTGTCTGCTTCTAGCTGAGAAGCCTTTTCTTCCACTCCACTCTTCTCCGCTTCTACAATCATCATTTGAAGTGTTAGCTGGTCCTTTTCCTCCTCCAGCTGGCTGTACTTATTTGACAGCTCCCTATGCTCAGCGTACAAGCAATTATACTTGTTTATTGCCAGATCTCTTTGGGCTTGCTCATTAGCCACATTTTGTTGCAGCGTGCGTGCTTTCTTCTTAGTTAATATATTTTCTTTAACTATAACGTCAACATTGGCAAATGATGCCTTTGCTGTCGCTATAACTGCGGACGCCATAGCAATGGGGTCTTGATCCGTGTTCTGCATGACGGTGACCTCCCGGTGAGTAACAATGTCTTCATGGAAGGGACTTTTAATCCTCTCTTTTGATTGGAGGACCATTGCTTTTCTTTTCTTATCATAAACAAACTCATTCCATTTGGACACCGTACGCTTTCCTGATGGAGTGTACGGGACAATTGGTCGGTTTATGATGTCTATGTCCTCTTCCATAGGTGGGGTCCGGACTTCCTGAGCAGGGTCTACTCCTTCCTTTTGGGTACTAGAGCCACCTACTTGAGAGTTGTCTATTTCCATGTCCTGCATACCGGATCCACCTGCCTCGGCATCTTCCCTTGTCTTCAATTCTTCTTTCGTCTTCTTTTCTGCCTTAGCTTGCTCAGCCTCTGCTTCTTTCTGCTTTTGGGCTTCTTCAGCCTCTTTCCGCAGTCTTTCATTTTCAGCTTCTTGCTGCTTTCTTGCTTCCTCGGCTTCCCGCTGTAACCTCGCCTCTTCTCTTAATCTGAGCTCTTCCTGAGCTCGGGCATCCTCAACTTCTTTCTCCTTTTGCTGGATGGTCTTCTGGGCCTTGGTTGAGCTAGAGCTTGCTCCGGCACCTTGGCGACATATCCGTAGCTCAGTCATGTTGCTGATGCCTCTGAATGCCTCCTCCTCGGCATCGGGGTAATGCGAGTATTCAAAATGAGCGTAGATGTCCTTGCAATGCTCGGCCACTTTACCCTTTCTGTCGTTCCTGTGGAAGATGACCTCACTGAAGTGGAAGGCCTTCAACTCTTGAACAAATTCGTTGGCCGAGGCAACCCCTGAAAACTTGTAAGCGCCGATGCAGAAAGGTAGAGGGGGAAAGGAATCCTTGTGTTGCTTGTGGAGCAATGCTCCAATCCCATCCAAGAAGAGTTGTCTTACTGCTTCCTTGAGCACCACATAATCTGTGGCATACTGCGGCAATATGTATGGGGCTTAGTCCCTCCAAACATTCTCAAGTAGGTACCTTGTTCTGAAAAGTAAAAGTCCCCATAATCCTCCAGGACTTCCAAAGCATTTTCTGACAGGCAATTTGGTTCTTCCTTGAACATTTTCTCGTATAGGGGCATGATGAACCCCTCACAGATTAGTTTGTAGCTGGGCTTGTAGTTCTGAGCCCACAACATCTTGAATGCAATATAAACCGGGGCGGTGGCCCTATCCCATGTACAACCCAATTTGGGGAACTCTATCTTGGCCAAAATACAATCTATCAGATATGAAGACATGAAGAATTCAACTTTCTTCTCGGCTAGTCCTGGCTTAGCGGCAACTATCATCGAGGCCAGACTATCTGACAGGATAGTGGCCCAGTCAAACACAGTTCCATGAAATGCCACATAGTGAATGATAGGGACCCACTGAATCTTGTATACTGTGCCGTCGGGCATGTTGAAGATTCTGCACAGCATCAGGGCAATCAATCTATAAGGAGCTCTTAGATTCTGTACGTCATACTCATCATTCCCCTTTTTTCTCAAATGTTTTCCTGCCACCAGTAGCTTCTTGGCCATCTCGATGTTGTTCATTGGCTTAACCATTCATCAGTCAGAGCTTGTTGGACCTGGGGAAACTTGTAGGCTGCCGCAAGATACGCGGGTTGAAAAGAGGCAATGGCCACTTTACCGCTGTCATTTATTACTCTGCCTTCAGCATCGGCATGCTGAAGTATCCATCCGATCACTTCGGCACAGGGGAACAGCTCAGGGCGGGTGGCAGCTCTGGTTATGCCTGAGGCTTTGATATTCAAATAAATTGGTGCTTCCTCCAACAACATATCTGGGATTTCTTGGTCCCTGATCATTCTATAGATGTCATCCCATCTGATTTCTTGAGGGACACCAGTGGTGCACCTCGTGTCTTGGAGTGAAGCTTCAGTTTTGGGAGGGGCAGGTTTCTTTTCTGTCATCTTAGCTTTCTTTTTACCGGTTTTCAGCATCTTGACTTATCCCTGACAACATCCATATCAAAATCATCATTTGAGCAACAGACTGTGAGGTTTCAACAAAGAGCAACATCGTTTTAATATCAATGAGATAAGTCAATGAAGCTGTATATTTAGGAAGCAAAATACTATTTCAACATAAGACACAAATTGTAACATTTGAATCTCTTTATTGAGGAGATAGGCTATGTTGCAGAAGCCATTGGTTTTCGTCTCGATGTTGGTTTTCGGCCCCGCCCTGGGGAAAAGATGATTTTCGTCTTAGCAAGGACATGATTATAAACAAAAATAACCCCCCCATTCTTTAAAGCGGCAAGTTTGGGGTGCTTCCGTGGAGACAAGCGTGTTGCGGAAGCAACCTGCTTTTGTTTTAGTTCTGGGGAAAGGCTGGGATAGCTTTCGTCACTGATGTGGTTTGGAAGGCCAATGGCGGGTAAGCTCGGGTGGGCAGACTTTGTGCCGAGAAGGAAACCCCTTTCGTATTTACGTTTAGGCGAGGGCATTCGAAGGCTAATGTCATTTGCGGCACTTGCCAAGGTGTTCCATGGGGAGTAGTTCGAGCGAGAGCGATGGCGCCGGGGCATTCGACGCAAAAGGTTTGAGCAGCTATGGTTTCGGGTCTTGGCTGGCGTAGCTTAAGTATTCACGGGGTTTGAACAGGGGCCATGGTGCCGGAGACAAGGTTTTGCCCCGGGTAGAGGGCGCGTTGGGACTGAGGCTTACGGAAGGGCCCGGGGTTTTACGTTCTGAGTCTTCGGCCGGGGACATAAAACGTCTGTGGGCTTCAGCGGTTTAGAAGTAGTCAAGGCATGCGGCCCGGGGAGGAAAATGGAAGAAACTTAACCGTCCTAACTGGCTGTCTTCACCCACAAACATTTTATTCTGTCTTTATGAGCAGAACTCAATTCAAATTGTATTCGACGGACAAAATCGCTCATGACGGGCATTTTGTCTGCCAAAACCCCACCAATGACCATCATTTACGAACAAAAGACAATCCTAAAAGCACTATGACATGTGAGGCTAAGATCCTACCTGGCACCGACAGAAGACGCTGACTGAGGTGGCCGCAACGTGGTTTGTACAAGACGAGCTGGAACGGTCGCGCGGCGTTCAATAGCTTTGTTTATAAAATAAAACGGCAATGGGTTGGCTCGTACCTCGTTGATTATTTATAGGGCCAGGCACATGTGAGCATTCAATTTGGTGGGTGGCGTGATTAAAACGAGGCTTAAATTCGTCGCCCGTAGCGGTCATGTCAAAAGATCTCGGTTTTCCTGTGACCGTCATTCGCGGGACCGCCTTACGAGTCACACCCGCCGTTGCGGAAGGATGGAGGGGAAGCTTCGCTATTTCGGGACGTGTTGCAGAAGGGAAACTCCAAGCCTTCCGCTGTTTCGGAAGCTATTTGCGAAGGGAAACTCGAAACCTTCCGCAAAATAGACCCGCGTTGCGGACGTATAACGCCAAGGCTTCCGCCGTTTCAGGAGCTATTCGCGAAGGGTTTCTGCAAACCAAAAATTTCTAAGTCTCATTGATTTTCGGGAAGATATGGCGAAGGCTCCCGCTAGTTTCGGAAGGGAAAGATGAAGGTTTCCGCGTTTCGGCAAGTCGGGGTGAACTTTTCGCGGTTTCGGGAGAATATGGCGAATGCTCCCGGTATTTTCGGAAAGCTTTTGTGAATGGCTTCCGCCGTTTCGGAAGAAAAATCTGAAGGATTCCGCATGTTTTTCAAAGTCTTTCTAAGTCTCTTCGGGCGTTTTAGATGAATAGCTCCCGCCGTTTCGGGAGCAAATCTTATACTCTTCCGCACATTTTCCCGGGATCATTCCGAAGTCCTTTTCCGAGCGGTTTAAACGATTGGCTTCCGCCGTTTCGGGAGGGTAGCCCGAAGGCTTCCGCGGTTTCGGGAGCAAAGGCTGAAGGCTTCCGCGATAGTTTCTTGAAAAATTTCTAAGTTCTTTTCATAGCTTCGGAAGGAAATCGTGAATTCCTCCGCGGGACTTATGCGGATGGCTTCCGCCATTTCGGGAGGGTAGCTTGAATCGCTCCACAGATTTTAAACATTGAAAGGTTTCCAAGTGTTATTTACTTCGGAAGGCTTGGACGGGCGGTTAATGAGAATGGCCTCCGCCGTTTCGGGAGGAAAACCTGAAGGTTTCCGCGGAGTTTCAATCAAAAAATTCCAAATCCTTTTCGGGAGAGCGAGGCGAATGAGTCCCTCCATTTCAGGAGCAAAACTGGAACCTTTCCGCGGTTGCGGAAGGCTTGAGCGAAAGCTCCCTCCGTTTCAGGAGGCATTGCCCAATGGCTTCCGCAGCTTTCGAAAAAATTCTAAGTCCTTCGGGCGTCTTTTCCAAGTTCTTCCACCGTTTCGGGAAGAAACAACCAAAGGTTTCCGTAACTTTTTCCTCACGCCCCACGATACGATTTTGACAAAGAGAATCTAAGTCCTTCTTTCAGAAAGATTGGACGTTTGGCTTCCGCAGTTTCGGGGAGATAACCCGAGAGATCCCAAAACGTTGGAAAAAATACTAAGTTCCCTTTTGGCTCTTTGGGGAAAACATGGACGGATTGATGGCCAGATGTTCAGTAGGGAAATAAGATTTTATGTTGAAAACAGAGTTGACGGCTAAGATGGCCTCTCAGGCAAACTTTCTACAAAAATACAGGAGGGGCCCCAATATGTACAAAATTTTGGGGAGGGGTGTTGCTGCAACAACAATGGCGAGTCGCTGGCGAACACAGATCTCTGAAAACTTCCTCTTCATGGTCCGGAACCCCATTAAAACATCTATCTCGGGTGCACTACTCTGCTGAGCATTTTAGACCCATGCGGGGAAAGGGGCACTTTTCCTGCTAGCCATTGGGGAAAGGGGAGCTTTGACCGAGACATCTTCACCACTCTCAGAGGGCCAGCATATGAGATTCATTTTAGGAGGGTCATCTCTCAAATGGCCACTACTGCCGGACTCCACAGGATTTGCAACACTTTCTCATGGACATTATTGCTCTTGTTCCTCATTCCCATGCTGTTGGCACCCTTTGGGATGCTTGTACTTTGGACATCTTAGCTGTTTGAGCCTTCCAGGGATATTTTCTTTTGAACATGATCTTTGATTTGGGCTCCTCAATCCATAATGTCCTTTTGTGTGAGTTAGAGATTTTATTGATTTGATCGAACTTCACGGACGGAGAGGAGCCCATTTTGAGCTGGGCCTTTTGCACAGCCTTCTTGATTTTACATGTCTTTTGCTTTTGTCTCAGCCATGCTTTAATTGAGGCGAGAATCCCTGGAAAATAGACTCTTAAATGTAGGCCATTTTGGCTATTAAATCTGCATCATGGAGTCATCTCAATACCCTATGTCCTCGAGAGGTGCCACTTTCCATGGGTCCAACTTAGGTAACCTCCTTGAGATGCCTTTAAAGTGTGAGAGTGGGTGGAGACCAACGATAGTAGTGAAGATGGTCATAGGTCTCTGCTATTAAACAAGATTAGCGTGACTAGCAGGGTAGGCTTCCCCCTTCCGAACACTTCAGCGAGAGCACAACAGACCGAATTTACTGAGCAGAGTTCCAGACTCATGGGTTACAAGTTTTCTTTGAGAGAGCTATCTTCAACGGGAAACTCAACCAAAGGGCACTCAGAAATCAAAACTTGTCGTAAAAGTTCAAAAAATAAAGAGAGAAACAACATGGCCGAAAAATAAAACAGCTAAAAGCAAAAGCAAAAAGAAAACTTTATTTATGTACAGGAAGTCTCGAGGAGACTATGCGAAGTATTTTTTCAGAGCGAGGCCATTGAGAGGAAGGGCTACTTCTTCTCCCTCGAGATTTGTCAATTTATAAGTGGATGGGCCTAACTTTGCAGAAATTTGATACGGGCCTACCCATAGATGTTGAAATTTTGTATGCATTCCTTTGCCTTCATGATTATGGTCCCATTTCAGGACTAAATCCCCGACTTCAAAATCCCTCTTACCGGATTTCCTCTTATCGAACCATCTCTTAACTATGTCCTGGTGTTGATGGAATCGATCTTTAGCTTTGTGTCGGGCTTCTTCCAGTTGAAGCAGGGTGTTGATCCTGGATTGTAAGGCTTGGCTACCAGAACCCCGAGAGGCTTGGGATAGTTGCAAGGATGGCAGTAAGACGTTTGGGGGAAGTATGGCTTCCTTGCCATAGACAAGAGTGAAAGGGGAGACACCTAAAGCATTCTTCGGGGTTACCCTATCTGCCCATAAGGCGTTTGGGAGAGCCACATGCCAACTTCTCTGGTTTTCTATCACAGTTTTCTTAAGGATTCGAATCAGATTCTTGTTTGAGGATTCAGCTAATCCGTTTCCCTGAGGGTAGTAATTGGCTGAATAATGCAACTTAATTCCCCATTCATAAACAAATTCATTTATCTTGCAAGATGAAAAATAAGTAGCATTATCAAAAACAAGGGAAATTGGAACCCCAAACCTGGTTATGATGTTTTCTTTCAAGAAGCTGATGACTGCGTCTTCATTGATCTTGCGCAATGGGATGGCCTCCGTCCACCTAGTGAAGTAGTCGGTAGCCGTTAGGATGTATCAATGTTGCAATGAAGAATTTGGATTTATTTCTTCGATAACATCTATGCCCCATTGCTCAAAAGGCTCAGAGATGATGACCGGCTGCAATGGGCTTGCTGCCTTAGGTAACTTCCCTGCACTTCTTTGACATACATCACAGTTTCGTGCGTATGTGTGGGCATCTCGGAACAAAGTGGACCAATAATAACCAGCTCTTAGTATCTTGTGTGCTGTCGTATCTCCTGAATAATGACCACCTGCGGGGCCATCATGCAATTCTTTGACAACTTTGTTTGCATCTTCCTTTTCTAGACATCTAAGAAGGACTCCATCATAATTCTTTCTGAAAAGAATCCCATCAATGATTTGATAGGGTGTGGATTTCAAACGGAGCGCCCTTCTTTGTTTAGAGTTCCAGTGCTCGGGTAGATATCCCTGCTGTAAATAGTGCACCAGATCCCTATACCATGACTGGGGAGTTGTGAAGATATGACATACTTCAACCGAATTGACCTCAGCTTCATTTTTCCAATGGTGCTCTTCCTCAGTCGAGGTTCCTGCCAGTAACTTGCACAGACCTTGTCCTTTAATGATCATGGCCGGTTTGAATTCCAGATCATATTCTTGCAGAGCTGTGACCCAGTTCCCTCTCCTCTCTCCCAATTCCTTTTGAACGAAAAGGGATCTAACAGCTGGATGGGGAACTATGACTTTAGTTCTGTTCTTCAAAATGTATGGCCTAAACTGCTTGACTGCTTTGAAGACCGCATAGGCATGCTTGTCCACCACGGGATAGCTCAGCTCGGCCCCCTGCAGACCAGTGCTCATAAACGAAATTGGGTATTCGTCCCCCAATTCCACCTTCTGTGTGAGTACAGCTGCGAGAGAGTCATCCGAGGCAAAGGTATACAAGATGAAATCCTTATCAAAATCTGGGCTTCTTAAGGACAGAGCCTTAGCTACCGCTGCCTTGATATCTCTAAATGCGTCCTTCTCCAAATCTGTCCACTTGAACTGTATGCTTTGTTTAACCATCTGCTGTAATGGCTTAACAATTTGTGCAAAATCCGGAACAAATCTGCGGACAAAATTGATGGTGCCCATAAAAGACTGCATAGATTTTTTGTTGTGAGGCATTGGAATCTTATTAATAGCTTGGACTCTTTCCTGGTCGATTGACACTCCCCCTTTGGAGATGATATGACCCAAGAGCTTACCTTCGGGTACCGCAAACACGCTCTTCTTGGGATTCAAGGAAATACCATACTTCCGGCAACGATCAAAGATGTGCCTCAGATGAACAACATGATCTTCCCTTTTCTTTGAAAATACTGTCACATCATCTAAGTAAACAACAACACATTGCCCACCCAATCCTCGGAAGGCAATATCCATCGCCCTTTGGAATGTAGCTCCTGCATTTATCAGACCAAATAGCATTCTTCTGTAAGTGAAAGTTCCCCACTTAGTTCTGAAGGTGGTCTTAAGACGATCTTCTTCGGCTACTAACACTTGATTATAGCCTGAGAAACCGTCGAGGAGAGAAAACAATTCGGATCCTGACACCATTTGGAGGATTTGCTCCATTGAAGGCATGGGGTAGTTGTCTTTATCCGAGGCTCTGTTTAAATTTCTAAAGTCTACACATAGCCTAATCTCTCCTGACTTCTTCCTTACGGGAACCAAGTTTGCAACCCATTCGGAATGCCGAACGTTGAAGATTATCTTAGCGTCCAGGAGCTTCTTTAATTCCTTTTGGATCAGTGGTTCAAGAGTGGGATGCATCCTTCTTAACTGTTGCTGAAATGGCTTGACACCCGCTTTCATTGGTATAACATGCTGAATAATGCGGACGTCATATGTTTTCAGATCTTCATAGGTCCATGCAAAAACATCCTTGTACTGTTTAAACAATTTAATGAACCTGTCTCTTTCTCCTGGTGAACAACATTTGCCCAGGTTGACAAATTTTGGTTCTGCCTCGGTACCCAAATTAACCAACTCATGTTGCATTGATGAGCTGTTAATTTTGGTATTAGCTGGCCTTTTGAACTTATTTTGAAGATCGAAAAGCATTTCGAGGGATCTTACCCCCTTTGGTATGAAATTTCCTTTCTCGTCATCTTTCTTCATCAAATCAGCATCGTGTTCTTCCTCATCTATTGCAGCTCCTTGGAAGCCATCTTCGTTTGTCAGGAAGCTGATAATTTGTTCATCATCATCGAAGACTCTGAAGTTCGTGATGTTATCGGGAATGGAAGGCCTGAAAATCAATTCAATCGAGCATTTATTATTTGACGGCACCAATCTAGAAGCAGACGTTGCTAATAAATCAGCAGCAGAATTTTGCAATCTAGGAATTGATTTTATATTGAAAGCGTCAAACTGCATGATTAAATCCCATACCTCAGCCTGATAACCTTTCAAGTGCAGTGAGAGACAATGAATGGTGTCCCTTACCTGTCTGACAACTATCTCGGAGTCACCAAAAACCTTCAGGTACTTAACATTTAAGCCAATGGCCTTCCTTAAACCATGTACCAAAGCTTCATATTCAGCGGTATTATTAGTACAATCGAATTCTAGTCTACAAGACAAAAAATACTTGTTTCTTTTTGGATCCATTAGAACACACCCGGCTCGGGATCCTTCCAGAGTTTTAGAGCCATCAAAGTATAATGTCCAAGAGATACCTTTAGATTCAGCTGGGTTAGTTTCTTTGTGGTCTATGTTGGCAACTAAATTGACTATGTTACAATCAACATCATCAGTCCGAGAGAAATGAAGGAGATCGGACTGTTTATCTGATTCATGGCTAATGGTTTCAGTTTGATAATTACCCGGATCCATTTCCAAGAAATAATTTCCCAGGACCGAGGAAGAGAAAGTTACAGCCTCATTTTTTTCTTCTAGCTGGGTTACGTTTTGTTTCATATGAGGTTCCCTAAGAACTTTAATCTGATTCTGTCTGTTCTGATAAGGCAGCCATAGATGAGACCAATCGGTAGCAAAGTAGCCACTCAGCTTGGTAGACCAATCCCTACTCAAAATCAGCCCATAAGCTTCAGGAATATCGACCACCATTATGTCAATAAATTGACAGACTCTAGGATCCGCTGACAATCTAATTAGAACGTCTTTCATCTCCCCAATTACTTTAACAACAGTCCTATCTAATTGGATAATTTGAGCTGGAGATGGCACGGGCTGCCCATTAATTTTCTTACAAATTGACAGTGGCATAACGTTTGAGGAAGCTCCAGAGTCTACCAAACAGTTGTGAACATTGTGATTAAAAATTTCAAATGTCAACAAGAATGGCAATGTTTGGGATTTGGATTTCCCACCGATGCTAGCCTCGTTAATTTCAGGATTGTCTTGAGAATCCGTTAATGTAGTGCTGGGTTTTGGTTGTAAAACATGCAGCAGTTTGTCTCGTTGATGGGGCAAGCTACACATGTCAAATATTGATACGTTTGCTTTGACCTTCTTGATATCTTCGATAATATCATACCCTATATCGGATTCGTTCCCAATTCGAGTTGACGGGTCTGTTTTGTTCATGGTGACCTTAGGTGGCTGAACTGTGTTGTCAGCACTGGGCTGCTTGGCAGCTGTTTGGTTTACTTTGGGCTGCGGTGGGATGATTGGTATATGCCTCCTAGGCGGATCTTTCGAAATTTTAGGCTTATGGGGAAAGGTGACTGGGACAGGATCCGCAATTGGGCCCTTGCTGCGAGTGGCAACATTTATGGTAGAGGGAGAGCTATCTATGTGATCTTCTTCTACTAATTCAGTCATAGGTACCCAATCCCACAACACCATAGTAGTGTCCGGGGTTGGTTCCTCTAACTCAGGGATCGACTCTTCTGGAGGATCATCCTGATCTGGGATTTGAGAATCTAACATTTGGTTCATGACCAAGCTCATGGAATTGATCCATTGCGGGAAGCTCTTTTCCGAATGTGGTTCTTGGTGAAAAGTGCAGAAATTCTCCATCCCTATCTCATTCAAGTTTAAAACAGGGGCAGCGTTTATTGGTGGATGAGTCTGTTCCCCGTCTTCCCTTCTTTTATAAAATGGCTTGAAAGGTTTCCTAGATGTGCTAGCAGCCTTGTCCTTCTCGAGATCTACGATTTTATTAGATAATTTCTGCATCATCTTAACTACATTTTCCATGTCCGTAGATGGCTCTTCTTTGCCTCTCGTGAGGAGCAAAGGTTTCTTGCTAGCTGCTGGTTTTGGTTCTACATCTAAGGCATGTTTAGCAATGCTATCAGCCTCTTCCTCTACCTTTCTAGCTTCCTCAAAATTCTATATCAGGGTCGTTTTCTTGGATCGTTTTACGAACATTGCGATTGGACCTTCAAGCGCTGTTGTGTAGTATTCAATCAGAGATTCCTCTGCGGGTTTGTTAGCTTCACTAAAGTTATTTAACAGCGTTGTGAATCTTTGGTTAAAGTCTTGAACCTTTTCCTTCTTCTCCATTCTCATGGATAAGAGTTCTTTCATAAGTGTGGCCACAGTCTTTTGGTTTCCGTATTTCTTTAGAAAACATTTTTCGAATTCATCCCAACTAGAGATTGAGCTGGGTTGTAGGCTAAAGTACCATGATGATACTTTCGGCTCAAATGTGTACAGAAACAACCTGCAGACTACGTCTTCATGTTGTACATTCAAAAGGTTCAAGGCTAAGTAAAAACTCTTGAGGTGATCTTCTGCCGAAATGGCTTTCCCTGGATCATACTTAGGCAAGACCTTTTCTGGGTTTTTAGGAAGATTATGGAATGGTCCAGCTAGGTTCAGCGCTCCCCTTGCTCTCCAAGCAGGTACAGCCATGTTTGGGTTTGGATGTGGAGACCCTGGTGGAGAATTGTAGGGTGAATCCTGTGGAGTACGTTTGGGACTTGTAATTTCTTCAAGATTTCCTTGGTCTGTCTTGTTAAGAGTGTCTGAAATTTCTTCCAAAGTTAGATTTACCAGTTCTTCAAAACTCTAAATGAGAATTGAATCCCGGGTGTACTGTGGCTCCTTTCTGGGTGTAACTTTCTTGGGAAGGAAGTTGACAGCGTTTAAACCGCCTAGCTGTCTAACGTAGGATCTGGTATATCTTCTCAAATCCTCTATTTCTGTAAAAGGAACAGCGTACAAAGCTTCTTGAGGCTCAGGGTCAGAAATGAGGCGTTCTTGGTCTGTTAATCCAAGATCTAGGCTGTTTGAAATGCTTTCTTTAAGTGGGTTTTCAGTGTTATCTATGACCGCGGAATATTTTCCTCTATCAGCCATGCACTTTCGGCCCTCCTTCTAGCGCCAAAAACTGTTGATGCCTCGGATATCGTAGCATCAATCAGAAAGGGATTCTCCCCGAGAGATGGTCCCAATTAGACTATCTCCCGTTTGGTGTAGGGAATCCATCTGGTTAGCGGTTCCGGCAACCGTGGTTTTGGACTTTAAATCCGATTCTATCGGTTATGGCCCGATCCACCTTTCTTTTGGGTTTTATGTGTTTTTTGTATGAGATGCAAGTGCCTAAATTATACCTAATCTAAATGCAATTAAAACAGATCTAAGCCTAGAAACTGGGATAAATCTATCTATCCCTGCAGGGAACACGCTTAAGGGAGGAGCAATTAGCTGTAACAAATATCGTAAATAAAGAATAGATAGCTATTAATTTTCACAATCAAAGCTACAGCAAGATAAAGATTTTTTAGAAGATAGCTTCTAATTCAACATAGAACGCATCTATTGCTCATAAAACAAAAGAAAGCAAAAGAATAAAGAAACAGATCTGAAATGAAGCTTAAAGAACGCATCTATTGCTCTTAAACAGAAGAAAGCAAAATTATTTAATCTATGTGACAAGGATAAAGAAACAGATCTAGATGCAACAAAACTGGAATTGAACCTAAAGATCCCTGCAGGGAGCAATTTAAAGGGTGAACAACGAGAAGTAGATATGATCTTGAAGAAAGAACAGTTAGCTATTCGATCTAAAAGAGGATTCTACAGCAAAGATGAAGGAATGAGCAGATAGCTCCCGATTTGACATGAAACGCCTTCATTGTTCACAAAAATAGAGAAAATCGTATGCACAGGAGAAGCAAAATCATTTATACACAGAAATAGTTCAGATGGCAAGAACGATCTCACATTATAGAATAGCAGTCATCAGAATAGTCCAATATACAACAGTCCAACATCCCATGCAAAACGTCCATCTCCCGGTGGCTTCTATTAGAAAAATCAATTTTACAGACCCGATACAAGATAGCTCATATCGTTTGCCAAAATTTCATTCCCTGCCAAAAGTACATTCTAATCTTTCCTAGATGCTATTTATAGCTACAAATCTGCCCTTTGGACTGACACCTAGCATTCTCCACCTGTCATTTACAGGAATTTCCACTATAATCGACCACCAAAAATGGCAACTTCCTTTACAAAAAATATTTTGACAAAAATTAGGGACAGCTGTCCCATGGCTTACGCCTTACACATTCAAAATATACATAACAGAAAATGGGCTAACATCAAAGCTTTCCCTGCTGGGCACGTGTTTGGCTGAATAGAGTGGCTCACTGAATTCAGCCTCTTCATTCCTGTGCGTGAGCTTCTGCTGGCAAAGGGTGGCCCAAGTTAATTGTCACTGATGCTGCCTGGGAAGAGGCCTTCGAATCCCTTGCTGATGCTGCTCCTAATTGGGAAGGGGGAATTGAACTGGCTAGACTTTCTGCCATTGCTGGGGAAGAGGCTGCTGGGAGAGAGGCTGCCGGATCTACTGATGCTCCTGCTGCTGCTGCAGCTTTCCTATCCTCTTCTGCTATGTAGCTGTGCCACACACCTGTGTCCCTTATGATTATGTTTGCTGCAGCAGGAAACAGGATTTTCTGAGAAGTCACATTCTTCCCAAGCTCTGTTTTAATGCTTTGGACTTCTGCTTCGGCAGCTTGATGCACTTCCTTCAGCAGATGGTTGTGAAGTGTTGATGAACCGATATAATGCTGGAGATCATCCATGGCCAGGACATCAATCCTTTTCACATACTCCATCTGGACGCCTAGCTCTTCTTTCAGCTGGGACAACCGCTGCTCCTTTTCCGGGAAGTCTTCTAGGGTCTGAGGGAAACTCAATGTGCAGTTGTCATGGACTCCTTTGAGCTTTTGGTATAGGCTGTTGATTCTATCTGTTGTCCTCTGCACACTGGTTATCAGCTTATTGGCACAGTTCCTGCCAAACTCCAACAAGGCTATATCTTCATTAAAATCGTCCACAGCTTTAAAAGGAAGGTGCGGGGGGAAACCTCCTTTCCCTTCTCTCCATGCCATCTGACTTATGACATTTGCCTTGACACGGGTATTCTTAGCTTTGAACCTGTGGGCCTCCGCATTAATTTCTTTTAATCTGACTATCATGGCCTTGAGTTTGCAAACTTCATCAGTGATCAGCTCCTGCGTGCCGTTTATTTGCTTCAGAATGTTGCAGGACAACTCGTGGAAGGGAGCCAAGTCCACCGTTTTGCTCTCAGCCTGCTCTAACCGCTCAGCTAATGTTTGCTTGTCTGCTTCTAGCTGAGAAGCCTTTTCTTCCACTCCACTCTTCTCCGCTTCTACAATCATCATTTGAAGTGTTAGCTGGTCCTTTTCCTCCTCCAGCTGGATGTACTTATTTGACAGCTCCCTATGCTCAGCGTACAAGCAATTATACTTGTTTATTGCCAGATCTCTTTGGGCTTGCTCATTAGCCACATTTTGTTGCAGCGTGCGTGCTTTCTTCTTAGTTAATATATTTTCTTTAACTATAACGTCAACATTGGCAAATGATGCCTTTGCTGTCGCTATAATTGCGGACGCCATAGCAATGGGGTCTTGATCCGTGTTCTGCATGACGGTGACCTCTCGGTGATTAACAATGTCTTCATGGAAGGGACTTTTAATCCTCTCTTATGATTGGAGGACCATTGCTTTTCTTTTCTTATCATAAACAAACTCATTCCATTTGGACACCGTACGCTTTCCTGATGGAGTGTACGGGACAATTGGTCGGTTTATGATGTCTATGTCCTCTTCCATAGGTGGGGTCCGGACTTCCTGAGCAGGGTCTACTCCTTCCTTTTGGGTACTAGAGCCACCTACTTGAGAGTTGTCTATTTCCATGTCCTGCATACCGGATCCACCTGCCTCGGCATCTTCCCTTGTCTTCAATTCTTCTTCCGTCTTCTTTTCTGCCTTAGCTTGCTCAGCCTCTGCTTCTTTCTGCTTTTGGGCTTCTTCAGCCTCTTTCCGCAGTCTTTCATTTTCAGCTTCTTGCTGCTTTCTTGCTTCCTCGGCTTCCCGCTGTAACCTCGCCTCTTCTCTTAATCTGAGCTCTTCCTGAGCTCGGGCATCCTCAGCTTCTTTCTCCTTTTGCTGGATGGTCTTCTGGGCCTTGGTTGAGCTAGAGCTTGCTCCGGCACCTTGGCGACATATCCGTAGCTCAGTCATGTTGCTGATGCCTCTGAATGCCTCCTCCTCGGCATCGGGGTAATGCGAGTATTCAAAATGAGCGTAGATGTCCTTGCAATGCTCGGCCACTTTACCCTTTCTGTCATTCCTGTGGAAGATGACCTCACCGAAATGGAAGGCCTTCAACTCTTGAACAAATTCGTTGGCCGAGGCAACCCCTGAAAACTTGTAAGCGCCGATGCAGAAAGGTAGAGGGGGAAAGGAATCCTTGTGTTGCTTGTGGATAAATGCTCCAATCCCATCCAAGAAGAGTTGTCTTACTGCTTCCTTGAGCACCACATAATCTGTGGCATACTGCGGCAATATGTATGGGGCTTAGTCCCTCCAAACATTCTCAAGTAGGTACCTTGTTCTGAAAAGTAAAAGTCCCCATAATCCTCCAGGACTTCCAAAGCATTTTGTGACAGGCAATTTGGTTCTTCCTTGAACATTTTCTCGTATAGGGGCATGATGAACCCCTCACAGATTAGTTTGTAGCTGGGCTTGTAGTTCTGATCCCACAACATCTTGAATGCAATATAAACCGTGGCGGTGGCCCTATCCCATGTACAACCCAATTTGGGGAACTCTATCTTGGCCAAAATACAATCTATCAGATATGAAGACATGAAGAATTCGGCTTTCTTCTCGGCTAGTCCTGGCTTAGCGGCAACTATCATCGAGGCCAGACTATCTGATAGGATAGTGGCCCAGTCAAACACAGTTCCATGAAATGCCACATAGTGAATGATAGGGACCCACTGAATCTTGTATACTGTGCCGTCGGGCATGCCGAAGATTCTGCACAGCATCAGGGCAATCAATCTATAAGGAGCTCTTAGATTCTGTACGTCATACTCATCATTCCCCTTTTTTCTCAAATGTTTGCCTGCCACCAGTAGCTTCTTGGCCATCTCGATGTTGTTCATCTGGCTTAACCATTCATCAGTCAGAGCTTGTTGGACCCGGGGAAACTTGTAGGCTGCCGCAAGATACGCGGGTTGAAAAGAGGCAATGGCCACTTTACCGCTGTCATTTATTACTCTGCCTTCAGCATCGGCATGCTGAAGTATCCATCCGATCACTTCGGCACAGGGGAACAGCTCAGGGCGGGTGGCAGCTCTGGTTATGCCTGAGGCTTTGATATTCAAATAAATTGGTGCTTCCTCCAGCAACATATCTGGGATTTCTTGGTCCCTGATCATTCTATAGATGTCATCCCATCTGATTTCTGGAGGGACACCAGTGGTGCACCTCGTGTCTTGGAGTGAAGCTTCAGTTTTGGGAGGGGCAGGTTTCTTTTCTGTCATCTTAGCTTTCTTTTTACCGGTTTTCGGCATCTTGACTTATCCCTGACAACATCCATATCAAAATCATCATTTGAGCAACAGACTGTGAGGTTTCAGCAAAGAGCAACATCGTTTTAATATCAATGAGATAAGTCAATGAAGCTGTATATTTAGGAAGCAAAATACTATTTCAACATAAGACACAAATTGTAACATTTGAATCTCTTTACTGAGGAGATAGGCTATGTTGCAGAAGCCATTGGTTTTCGGCTCGATGTTGGTTTTCGGCCCCGCCCTGGGGAAAAGATGATTTTCGTCTTAGCAGGGACATGATTATAAACAAAAATAAACCCGCCATTCTTTAAAGGGGCAAGTTTGGGGTGCTTCCGTGGAGACAAGCGCGTTGCGGAAGCAACATGCTTTTGTTTTAGTTCTGGGGAAAGGCTGGGATAGCTTTCGTCACTGATGTGGTTTGGAAGGCCAATGGCGGGTAAGCTCGGGTGGGTAGACTTTGTGCCGAGAAGGAAACCCCTTTCGTATTTACGTTTAGGCGAGGGCATTCGAAGGCTAATGTCATTTGCGGCACTTGCCGAGGTGTTCCATGGGGAGTAGTTCGAGCGAGAGCGATGGTGCCGGGGCATTCGACGCAAAAGGTTTGAGCGGATATGGTTTCGGGTCCTGGCTGGCGTAGCTTAAGTATTCACGGGGTTTGAACAGGGGCCATGGTGCCGGAGACAAGGTTTTGCCCCAGGTAGAGGGCGCGTTGGGACTGAGGCTTATGGAAGGGCCCGGGGTTTTACGTTCTGAGTCTTCGACCGGGGACATAAAACGTCTGTGGGCTTTGGCGGTGTAGAAGTAGTCAAGGCATGCGGCCCGGGGAGGAAAATGGAAGAAACTTAACCGTCCTAACTGGCTGTCTTCACCCACAAACATTTTATTCTGTCTTTATGAGCAGAACTCAATTCAAATTGTATTCGACGGACAAAATCGCTCATGACGGGCATTTTGTCCGCCAAAACCCCACCAATGACCATCATTTACGAACAAAAGACAATCCTAAAAGCACTATGACATGTGAGGCTAAGATCCTACCTGGCACCGACGGAAGACGCTGACTGAGGTGGCCGCAACGTGGTTTGTACAAGACGAGCTGGAAGGGTCGCGCGGCGTTCAATAGCTTTGTTTATAAAATAAAACGGCAATGGGTTGGCTCGTACCCCGTTGATTATTTATAGGGCCAGGCACGTGTGAGCATTCAATTTGGTGGGTGGCGTGATTAAAATGAGGCTTAAATTCGTCGCCCGTAGCGGTCATGTCAAAAGATCTCGGTTTTCGTGCGACTGTCATTCACGGGACCACCTTACGAGTCACACCCGTCGTTGCGGAAGGATGGAGGGGAAGCTTCGTTATTTCGGGACGTGTTGCGGAAGGGAAACTCCAAGCCTTCCGTCGTTTTGGAAGCTATTTGCGAAGGGAAACTCGAAACCTTCCGCAAAAGAGACCCGCGTTGCGGACGTATAACGCCAAGGCTTCCGTCGTTTCGGGAGCTATTCGCGAAGGGTTTCCGCAAACCAAAAATTTCTAAGTCTCGTTGATTTTCGGGAAGATATGGCGAAGGGTCCCGCTAGTTTCGGAAGGGAAACATGAAGGTTTCCGCGTTTCGGCAAGTCGGGCCGAACTTTTTGCGGTTTCGGGAGAATATGGCGAATGCTCCCGGTATTTTCGGAAAGCTTTTGTGAATGGCTTCCGCCGTTTCGGAAGAAAAATCTGAAGGCTTCCGCATGTTTTTCGAAGTCTTTCTAAGTCTCTTCGGGCGTTTTAGATGAATAGCTCCCGCCATTTCGAGTGCAAATCTTATACTCTTCCGCACATTTTCCCGGGATCATTCCGAAGTCCTTTTCCGAGCGGTTTAAACGATTGGCTTCCGCCGTTTTGGGAGGGTAGCCCGAAGGCTTCCACGGTTTCGGGAGCAAAGGCTGAAGGCTTCCGCGATATTTTCTTGAAAAATTTCTAAGTTCTTTTCATAGCTTCAGAAGGAAATCGTGAATTCCTCCGCGGGACTTATGCGGATGGCTTCCGCCGTTTCGGGAGGGTAGCTTGAATCGCTCCGCAGATTTTAAACATTGAAAGGTTTCCAAGTGTTATTTACTTCCGAAGGCTTGGACGGGCGGTTAATGAGAATGGCCTCCGCCGTTTCAGGAGGAAAACCTGAAGGTTTCCGCGGAGTTTCAATCAAAAAATTCCAAATCCTTTTCGGGAGAGCAAGGCGAATGAGTCCCGCCATTTCGGGAGCAAAACTGGAACCTTTCCGCAGTTGCGGAAGGCTTGAGCGAAAGCTTCCGCCGTTTCGGGAGGCATTGCCCAATGGCTTCCGCAGCTTTCGAAAAAATTCTAAGTCCTTCGGGCGTCTTTTCCAAGTTCTTCCACCGTTTTGGGAAGAAACAACCAAAGGTTTCCGTAACTTTTTCCTCATGCCCCACGATACGATTTTGACAAAGAGAATCTAAGTCCTTCTTTCGGAAAGATTGGACATTTGGCTTCCGCAGTTTCGGGGAGATAACCCGAGAGATCCCAAAACGTTGGGAAAAATACTAAGTTCCCTTTTGGCTCTTTGGGGAAAACATGGACGGATTGATGGCCAGATGTTCAGTAGGGAAATAAGATTTTATGTTGAAAACAGAGTTGACGGCTGGGATGGCCTATCAGGCAAACTTTCTACAAAAATACAGGAGGGGCCCCCAATATGTACAAAATTTTGGGGAGGGGTGTTGCTGCAACAACAGACCCGATGCCCCAGATCCACCAGAATATACGGATTCACAATTGGATTCACGGTTTTGGTGCTACGGGTATTTTCATCAAGAAACCCGTGGCCATTAAGGGACACTTTGAGGAATTACTCTGGGGGTACGGAACCCGAACCAACGAGCGGAATTGGATTACTTCAGCTCCCACATGTGCACATGGCCATTGCATATGTGTTCACCATGCCCACGCATGCCCGGGAACCTTCAGATCATAAAATCCCTGGTGAGCTCCTAATATGGATGCCTAATGGGGCAGCTATACCAAGAGCCTACTTTAAATGTCAACCCGGGGAACGTACAAACTTGAGAGATGCATGCACTATCTGTGCTCTTATAGGATAACCTCTTGTCACAGTTAAATGGTGGTATCGATGTTCTAAAGATTGTCTACTAAATGTGAAAACTGATTATGCTATGGAATTGAATACTGGAAAGCAATAAATCGAATTAAAAGAATTAAAGTGTTGAAAGTAGTAAATATTGTTCTGAGAAATAAAGCAGGGAATCTATTCTAAGTGATTAAAATGCTGAAGTAATTAGATGTTGATTTGTTCTAAGAAATGAAGATACAAAAATAGTAAATCTATTTGAAATAATTAAATTGTTGAAATAACTAAATGCTGAGAATGAAAGTACCATAACAGAGCTATTCTACTATTGAGGAAATGAAGTTTGTAACTACTGTCTACACACAAAATTGGAGTCTTGATCTAACTTTTTTTACCAATCTAGAATTGAAATACGATCATTCTATGCTTACCCATTTATTACTAAGAAGTTAAAAGAAACTAATCACGATGAGAAACTACAGTGAACTCCATATCTAAACCATGACATTTGAAAGCAAAGCTATTACACACGTAATCGTTGATAAAAATATGCGTTGCAAGAAAGAACCTATAGGACTACTGAAATCATTTTACTGTACTATGGAATGCATTCTAAACTACTATAGAAAACAATGAATCATTCAAACGCTCCCATATATCATAGAACTGTTCATTAATGTAAAACGCATACTTGGAAAAATACCTGCAAATAGGAATCTCCTGACCTACGTGTTGGAGGGGCCCTCCCCAACCCGTACTTCAGGAGAGAATAAAAACTTAGAAACGCTCACTGGAATTGATCATCAATCTTTCATTAATATATCAAATCCATGTCAAAATAGAAGTTTGTACTTCTCAATATCTCAATAGTGCAGAAAACATTAAAAATAATGTCTTTCTAAAAAATAACAGCAGGGCCTCTCGCTACCCGAGAGGTCCATATTTATACGATTTAACTCTGATCCTAACTGATTGTCAAAATGCCGATTCATCTTGAAAGTGGGAGTGCGTCCTCTATAAATCAGGAAATAGGGCGCCGAGCTTGGTGATCCTTTAGTATTCTACACGTCTATCCTTTAATGACCTTGAACCTGCTCAATCACACTTGGTTTCCATATAATGAGTTTAATTGATACGCATTCTAACATACAAGATTAATCATAAAAACAATTTCATGAAATCATTAAAGTAAAACACTTTTCTTACAATTGAGTGCGTTTCGTTACCATTGCTTGAGCTGGACTGTGGAAAAAGGGTTATCAAATACCTGAACAATGGACCCATCATTCTCTCCCCTACTTGAAGGATTCACCCATCCTTGGGTGACTTATTCCTTTCGTCGATGACCTCCCTGATATCCCATGCTGCCACCTTAGGTGCCCCTGCCTGTCTGAGATACCCAAAATTCTGATCCTCCTTGGCCCATGCCTTCCTCTCCTCCTCTTCATTAATCTGTTCTTTGAGGACTGGGGAAAGAAAGAATGGGGGATTCAGTCTCATCCCAATCCACCTTAGTTGGTTTCTTGCCAGGGATTCTTTGTAGAGTATGGTTTTGAAGAGAGCATCCTTAAGCCTGAGGGGAGAGTGGAGTTCTCTTCATTTTAGATCATTTGCCACCCTACTCCACCTTTCCCTGATGGACTCATTAACTTCCTTTTGTGTGCTACAGAGTGTAATGTCGAAGTGACTCACCGCCTCCTGTTGTTTTGCGAGGAGAATGGGTATCAGTTCCTCGTCCTGAGTGAGGATCCTGTGATTATAAATTATTCCCTCAGGGTGAGTTGGCTCAGGTCTGATCATTAATGGAGTTTTCCATTTGGATGCTACATAGAGATGATAGTCCTGGGCTCGCTCAATTTTGTGGTTCATCCACGAACACAATGCCATTAACTGGAAAATCAGCCACATATGGGTTTGGCGACTAGTTGGGAGAGCCAAAAACTACGAAATTTTGCAAAAAGAACTCACTCAATCGGTCTTTCTCCAACTCTGTGGAGTTGAATGATGCATCAATAAATTCTTTAGGAGTGCTTACCTCTATAGGGAGATCTTTCTTCAACCTCTGGAGCTAGAATTCACCCCATTTCTCTTGTAAATAAACTGCATAGACCGTCGATGGTGGTCTGAGGTCATGCATTCTCTCATATATGTTGATATTAGTGGCCAAAACATCCTTAATTTTGATAATTTCCTGGTCCTTCCTTGGTAGTTCGCTCTGTGCTTATGCCAACTTTTCTTGCAGCGCTAAATTCTTCTGTTTGGCCAGCCGGAGTTCTTCTGCATGGTGCATCTTTAGGATTTGTGTCTTCTCGGCTAAGAATAGGGGAGGTGTGGCTTGGCTTCCTGGACGAATTCTTAATGTTGCCAACTCATTTCTGAGCCTTTCCAATTCTACTCATACTTCAGCGAGTTGGGAAACGACCTCGAGGTCTTCATTACATTCTGGAGGGTTTTCCTGAAAGTTGCCTTGCCCCTGTAAGCTCTGCTCTTCTCCTTTATCCATCTCTTCTTCCGTATCCTGTTTTTCCTCTTCATTCCCTTTCTCGTCTTCATCCTCTTCTTTTTTTTATTCTTCATCCATAGTGGGATCCTTTTGATCTATAAAAGGATCAATGTCATCATCAGACACATTGGTAATCAAGGGGCTGGGTTCCCTTTCTTTCTCCTTGGAGACTTGGATTTTAGATACCTGTGTGAATCTCTTCCTGTGCCTCTTCGACCCCTGACTACTGGTAGGAATATCTGGGTATGATTTGGGGGAGTCCTCTTTGGAGTGTTTTATTTTGACCAAGGTGTTGGCCACACTGTCCAAGTCAATTTTTCTTTTTTCCCCTGATACAAAGGTGGTCTTATTTTTTGATTCGGGTGGCAAGGGCGTAGTCCTCATTCTCTAAACGTCATCAACAGACACCACGATGAACTCCTCCCAGGAGAGCTCTGGAATCTGAGCTTTTAGCTCCTCACCAACTATTAGTTTGATCAGCCCATGATGGGCCAAAGCATCGTCTTTTCCTTTAGCCACCTTCCTGCTCATCTTTGCTAGGGATTGGAGCAGGAAAAATGGAATGCTAAAATTGTTGTTTGATGAAATGTGACTTCTGTGCCTGAGAAGCTCTAAAATACAAAAATGGAAAATGGGAACATAGTTTAATCTTTCAGTGCATGTAATATACCTCAGGACAATTGCATCCATTTCATCCCATGGTGTTGTCATGGAGGGTCTCTTGACTCCATTCTTGTCTTCATCATAAGCTTCTCCACGCTCAAAGAATGTTGCTTTTGCTGTGTGGTTTGACTCCCGGTCGTTGCTGCTCCAATGCAGGCCCATTGGAAGACCAGTGTGTTTGGCTATCATGTCCTCATCCACTTTTATGCGTAACCCCTTCACCCGGGTGACATACTGTTCATCCATTATATGCTTGAAGTTTCTTGCAAACTCCTGGGCTACCCCTATATGGTATCCTCTTAGTCCAAGGATAAATGGCATCCAAACTGAGTTGCGAATGATCTGCGGGACTCTCGGGCTTTGATAAATGGCACTGTGATCTTCCGGTTCACTCTTTTTAAAACCTTTCATCATTTTTCGAATCTTCTTTATAACTAGACAAACCAAGGCTTTTGAAATGTAGTTTTATACTTTTAACTTGGTCGGGCTCTGCTTACAGGCTCAAGGAATACAATGGTGGCTGCTTCTCAGGAATTCTGGGTGGGTACTTATACGCAAAATCGTGGAATATGCTGCACCCTAATTCACTTCCTTTCCGCACCTATTCTTTTCATCATGCCTATACTTGCCACTTCTAATCCCCTATTTTTCATGATCGATCTCTGCCTTCTCATGATAGACCTCTGTACTTCATGTGGTGAAGGTTGCGATCATGATTTACTGAGGGTGACGGGACTTTGGTAGCAATCATGAGTTATGAAGGTTATTCCACCATGCCGTCGATTTGAAATGGAAGTTGTCCTCTGCTGACTAGAAACGACTGTATTGTGGGAAAGTGCTTTACCGTAAAAATGAAATAAAATTGTTTTAGAGATTACCTTGGTATGTATGCATACCTGCATTGATGATCTGGTCCGTTTTTCATGCGCGGTGGATTCTGTAGTATATCTTGGCGGTGTCTGTAGTTGATTTATGCATGTCAATAGTTACGTGCGTAGGGTGCTTTTTCCGTTTTGCACGTTTTGAATTTGCTGAGTATGTGCTTTTGAAAATTGTGCCAGTGGTTGATATGACTCAGGTGATTGTGCTTTATATTTGGATGATTGCATGGTTGGATGTGATTGGCTCCCTTGAATAACTTGCAGGCTCTCTTGAATATGTTTGAAAAAGGTTGGCGTGGTGTGTCTTGAAGAATTCCGTAGTAGATGAAGATTGATTTCTGTATGTAGACGTGGTTGGCTCGCTTGAATTGATATCAGGCTCACTTGAATAAATGGCAGCCTCGCTTGAATTGATGGCAGCCTTGCTTGATATATTTTATAGGTTCTCCTGAATTGATGGCAGCCTCATTTGAATTATTGGCAGCCTCGCTTGATATATTTTGCAAGCTCTCCTAATTGATGGCAGCCTCGTTTGAATTATTGGCAGCCTCGCTTGATATATTTTGCAGGCTCTCCTGAATTGATGGAAACCTCGCTTGAATTATTGTGCAGGCTCGCTTGAATAGGTTGATTCCCTGTACTTCCTATTATCCCTTTGTTCTTTTTTGTTTTTTTTTTTTGTTTTTTCTTTGTTTTGTTTTTTTTTGTGTTTTTTTTTTTTATGAAATGTGCTGAAGCTTACTATTTTGGAGCATGCTCTATCAGCATCAATTGTTGTTGGTAGAGTACTTGTGTAAATTCTTCTTTGGACTTTGGTTGTTTGTAGAGTTTTAGGCGATGCCCATTCATGATCATGGGGAACTCATCATCATCAATTGTAATAATTCTCACAGCCCCATTGTCATAAATTTTCTATATACTGTAAGGGCCAAGCCATCTAGTGGTTAGCTTACCTTTGAATGTGTGAAATATTGAGTCATAGAGTAGTGCCCAATCACCCTCTTTGAATTTCTTATCCTTAAAATGTTGGTCATGCCATTTCTTTCTTTGCTGTTGGATGATTTCAATATGTGTAAGTGCTTGTTGGCATTGTTCATCCAGTTGATTTAGCTGTAGCATGCATTCTTTTTGAATGTTTGATAGGTTCATATTTAGATCAGTTGCAATTCTTAATGTTTTTACCTCAAACTCGATTGGTAGCATGACCTTTTTCCCATAGACCAGTTCATAAGGTGTGAATCCTGTTGTTTTTTTCCATGTAGTATTGTAAGCCCAGACTGCTTCACTAAGTCTGTCAGCCCAATCCCTTTTGTGAAGTTAGAAATTTTTGGTCAAGATTCTCTCCAATTCCCTGTTGGTTACCTCAGCTTGACCATTTCCTTGAGGGTGGTAGGAGGATGACTGTCTGTGCTTTACATTGTTTCTTTTCACCAAGTCTTCAATTAAATTAGGTGTGAATTGTGGTCCTTGATCCGAAACTACTTATCTTGGCACCCCAAATTTGTGAAAGATCTGCTCAGTAAAGAATTTGGCCACACTGGTTTCATTTGCAGCAGCCAGTGCTGCTACCTCTATCCATTTTGTAAGTTAATCAGTGCATACAAGGATGTAGCTCTTCTGATTGGACTGTGGGTTGAATGGGCCAACAAAATCGAATCCCCACTTATCGAATGCCTCTAAAGAGATTTTATGGATGTAGTGGCATTTCTTGTTTTTGTGTTCGCTTTCCCATTCTCTGGCAATCATCACAATGGGACACATATTCATAAGCATCTCTATGGAGTGTTGGCCAATAATACCCTATTTGCAAGATCTTGTAGGCTGTCCTTTTTGCAGCGTAGTGTCCTCCACAGGGTTCATTGTGGGTGGCATGCATTATGTCATGTACCTCATCTTCCCTAATGCACCTTCTAAGTACTTGATCAGGTCCCTGTTTAAAAAGCATGCCCTCTATCCATGTATATGTGGCACTTTGTCTTATTACTTTTGTCCTTTCTTTATAACTGTAATGTTCTGGAAACTTCCCAGATACCAAATAGTTTGCTATGTCAACAAACCATGGACTTTTTATTGATATGGCAAAAAGGTGCTCATCAGGGAAGTTGTCTTGGACCAATTCATTATCTTTCCCATGTGTTACTCTTGACAAAAAGTCTGCTACAACATTATGCTTGTCTAGTTTATCTATTATAGTGATGTCGAATTCCTGTAGAAGTAGCATCCATCAAATAATTCTTGCATTGGTATTAGGCTTGTTCATAAGATATATGATCGCTGAGTGGTCAGTATGGATAAAAATTTGGTATCCTGTAATGTAATGCCTGAATTTGTTGATTGCATGTATGACTGCCAGAAATTCCTTCTCTGTGACTGTTTAGTTGAGTTATGCCCCAGCCAATTTTTTGCTTATATAGTATATGGCATAGGGTTTCCTGTCTTGTTCTTGCCCAAGCATAGATCCAATTGCTTTATCTGATGCATCAGTGTGAATGTGAAATGGAATTTCCCAGTTTGGTCCTTGAAGTATTGGTGCTGTGATGGTTTTCTGTTTAAGACTTTCAAAGGCTGACATGCAGTTGCTTGTCCATATTAACTCATTGTATTTTGTGAGTAGTGCAAACATGGGGGCAACAATTCTGATATAATTCTCAATAAACCTTCTATAGTACCCTGTCTGTCCAAGGAAGATTCTCACAGCTCTTTGTTTGATAGGTGGGGGAAGTGTCTTGATTACTGATACTTTGGCTTGATCCACCTCTATACCTCTCTGTGATATATGATGTCCTAGAACAATTTATTCTTCCATTAATATCCTGCATTTGTCATTGCTTAGGCACAAGCTCATCTCAATACTTTTTTTTAATATTAATTCAAGATTTTCCAATGCCTGCTCAAAGCTCTGTCCATAAGGTGTGAAATCATCCATGAATACTTCCATTTTGTTATTTAGAAAATCATAGAAAATACTCAGTATGGCTCTTTGAAATGTTGCTGGGGCGTTACATAGACCAAAGGGTAGGACCCTGTAGGCGTAAGTTCCCCATGGGAATGTGAAGGTTGTCTTATCTTGATCAGCTGGGTGTATTAAAATTTGGTTGTAACCACTGAAACCGTCTAGGAATGAAAAGTACTTGTTTCTAGATAATGTATCCAACACCTGGTCTATAAATGGAAGTGGAAAATGATCCTTCTTTGTTGCTTTATTTAGCTCCCTGTAGTCCACACAAATTCTCCATTTGCCTCCTTTTTTGGGCACTGTGACTAGTGGTGAGACCCACTCACTATCAAATATTGCATAGATGAACCCTGCGTCTAATAACTTTTGTAATTCCATTTTGACTATGTCTTTTAGTGCAGGGTTCAACCTTCTTTGTGGTTTCTTGATGGGTGTAGAACCTTCTTTGATGTAAATGTAGTGTTTGCAGATATCAGGATGTATTCCTTTCATATCTGTATATGTCCAGGAAAATGCTTTACTTTGTTGTGTTAGTATCTTCATCAATTTCTCTTCTTGCTCTAGTTTTAAATTGGAATTTATGTTGACTGTCTTGCCAGGGTTAATTTCTACAACTTTCACCTTCTCAATATGTTCTGGCAGTACTTCTATCCATAAGTCATCCATGTTCTGTTTTGAACTTTCACCTGTTTCTGTAGAAAAAAATTCTTGAATAACATGATTGTTAGGAGATATATTTTGTATAAATCTATCTATATGGCCATCTTCATCTATTGCCTTTAAAGATATTGCAGCATCAATTGTTAGGATAGGTCGGAGGTTTTGATTTGGTGTGTTCTGGTAATCATCAGTCCAATTTTGATATTCTAACTCTGAGGATTTCATTGTTGGTGGGTAGATTGTTATTTTCTTCCTGGTATGTTCACTGGTGATTGTCATATTTCCTGATCGAAAACCTATGTAAGCATCCACAGTTGCTAACCAAGGTCTACCCAGGATAATTGGATAGCCACTAAGTTTGCTTTTGATTTTGAATATTATAAAATCGACTGGGTAATCCCAGGACTCGATATTGATCATAATGTCTTCTAGCATTCCTTCGGGGTTCACAGTGGATGTGTCTGCTAGTTGGAGTACTGTTGTGGTTGGTCTTACCATTGATTGGAGTCCTAGGTATAACATGGTTTCTTTATTGATGACATTGATCGCAGCTCCTAGATCGATTAAGCTTTTATTTATTTGCTTGTTATTTATGGTGACGCTTACTACAGGACTACGAGGATCAAGATATTTAGGATTTATTATGACACCTAGCATCAAATCGGCCAATTGTTCGACTACATTAATAGTTGGTGGGTCACTCTTCCTCCTTCCTGGATTCTTTAGGCAATTTTCTCTAATGAGTTTGTTGCAGATGGGCACATCCCTTATGGCTTGTAAGATTGGGATTTGGATGTTTAAGTGTTTGAATTCGTTTAAGATTATATTCTCTTCTTCCTCTTTTGTACTCAGGATGAGCTTTTCTGGAAATGGAGGGTTTCTAGTTCGTGTGAGTGGTATAATTTCATCCTCAGGAGGTTCTGGTTCATCAGGATGCTGAACATAGGGTTCTGATGTGTGGTCCTAAGCTTCAAGTACAGGTTGTTGGATGTTGTGTGGGGGTATATTCTGCAACGTTTTTCCAGATCGTAGGTTTATTTCATTTATTTCTATGGTGTCTACAACATAAGTTGGGAATTGTGTGATATCAGTGTTATAAGCCTGCTGCTGTTGTGGGGGCCTGTTATTATTAGGATTTGGAATTGGTTGGGATGGGATAGGTGGAGGTCTGGGGGGTGGTTGAGGTTGTGGGGGTGGCATAATGAGTAACTGTTGTAATGGCGCCCTCCAATTTGATGGATGGGGGTGCTGGTTTGCATAATTTGCGGTGGATGGAAAAGGTGGGGGGTATTGAGGGTAAGACGGTGGATAATATGGTTGTTGATAGGATGGTTGATATGCTTGCTAGTTTTGTTGCCATTGGTTTTGATTTGGCTGTGCTTGCCATCAAGTTGGTGCAAAGTTCCAATTTGGCTATCCTTGATTATAGTAAGTTTGATTGCTCTGCTGATATGGCCTAACAAAATTATTCCTCCTCTGATTTATAAAACAGAGCTGTTTTACAGTTCATTCAGCTGCTGGGACTTGAATGGCTTCCTTACATGAGGGTAAGAGGGGACATTTATCAGTGGAATGGTCATCGATGCAGAGATCACATACTTCTATTGTGTTCAAGGTGCACTGCCCCTTCTCATGCTTCTTCCTACAACGAGGACAAAATACTGCCAAGGCTTGGTTAATTTCATCCTGTTTCTTTTTTATTTGAAGAGCATCAAGTTGCATGGCTAGGGATTGCAGTATGTCAGTTTTCATGTCATCCAGTAGGTTCCCTAAATCATATTTTGTAAGTGTTGGTGTTGAGGATGATGATCCACTAGTTGTTGTATGTGTATCCCTCGTCCCATTCTTAGTTTTCCTAGATCTTGAGTAGTTTTTGAAGATTTGCAGGATCTGGTAAAAATATTTTTGGAATATGTCTCCATCTCCAAGGAGATTTAAAACTTCAAAATTCTCCTCTTTTACACCTTTGAGAAGGACAAGCTTTAGTGATTCAGGATCCAATGTGCAATGGCTGGCTCGTTTGTAGCTGAGTTGAAATCTTTGGGCATAATCTTCTAATGACTCTCTATCTCCTTATTGCATCCTAAAGATTTCATCCCTAGTATCTTTGGCCTTGCAGTAGTCCCTATATTTTTCTAAGAATGATTGTTTCATTTGATCCCAGCTAAAGATACTATTTCCTTCAAGGCTCATGAACCACCGAAGTGATAGGTCTTTCAGTGTGGAAGGAAACAGCCTAAGCTTTTGTGCATCAGTAGTGTAATCAAATGATCTGCAAACTACCTCAAATTCAAACAGGAATGTATCAGGATCTTCTGAAGTCAACCCATGAAAGTTTGGCAGATTATTAGGATTGATGTTCTTCATTCTGGCATCTCCAAGAGGTACGCTAATGGGAAAAGTGAAAATCTCCCTAGGTTCTTCCTCTTCATTTTCCATTGAGGTGTTTGAGCTGGAACTAGTAGTGAAGTTGCTTCTGTTTGGATCGTATGTGGAGTCAGTCTCGTTTTTAGAGTGTAGAAATTCAAACTGAGAATGGTTAGAACTGTTATTACCGTTGTTTCTCATGGAATGATTGGGCAGAAAGTGGCCAAACATATCCCTTTGTCGACGAGGCATTCATTGGTAGAAAATATTTATGTTTTTGTTTTATGTAAATTTTTTCTTTTTGTGGTTTTTAGGTGATGTCTCCTAAAAGATTTAGCACCTCCCCAGCAACGGCGCCAAAAGGTGGCAAGCTCCTAATATGGATGCCTAATGGGGCAGCTATACCAAGGGCCTACTTTAAATGTCAACCCGGGGAACGTACAAACTTGAGAGATGCATGCACTATCTGTGCTCTTATAGGATAATCTCTTGTCACAGTTAAATGGTGGTATCGATGTTCTAAATATTGTCTACTAAATGTGAAAACTTATTATGCTATGGAATTGAATACTGGAAAGCAATAAATCGAATTAAAAGAATTAAAGTGCTGAAAGCAGTAAATATTGTTCTGAGAAATAAAGCAGGGAATCTATTCTAAATGATTAAAATGTTGAAGTAATTAGATGCTGATCTATTCTAAGAAATGAAGATACAAAAATAGTGAATCTATTTGAAATAATTAAATTGTTGAAATAACTAAATGCTGAGAATGAAAGTACCATAACAGAGCTATTCTACTATTGAGGAAATGAAGTCTGTAACTACTATCTGCGCACAAAATTGGAGTCTTGATGAGTTTTTATTCTCTCCTGAAGTACGAGTTGGGGAGGGCCCCTCCAACACGTAGGTCAGAAGATTCCTATTTGCAGGTATATTTCCAAGTATGCGTTTTACTTTGATGAACAGTTCTATGATATATGGGAGCGTTTGAATGATTCATTGTTTTCTGTAGTAGTTTAGAATGCATTCCGTAGTACAATAAAACGATTTTAGTAGTCCCGTAGGTTCTTTCTTGCAACGCATATTTTTATCAACGATTACATGTGTAATAGCTTTGCTTTCAAATGTCATGGTTTAGATCTGGAGTTCACTGCAGTTTCTCATCGTGATTAGTTTCTTTGAACTTCTTAGTAATACATGGTTAAGCATAGAATGATCGTATTTCAATTCTAGATTGGTAAAATAAGTTAGATCAAGACTCCAATTTTGTGTGTAGACAGTAGTTACAAACTTCATTTCCTCAATAGTAGAATAGCTCTGTTATGGTACTTTCATTCTCAGCATTTAGTTATTTCAGCAATTTAATTATTTCAAATAGATTTACTATTTTTGTATCTTCATTTCTTAGAACAAATCAACATCTAATTACTTCAGCATTTTAATCACTTAGAATAGATTCCCTACTTTATTTCTCAGAACAATATTTACTACTTTCAACACTTTAATTCTTTTAATTCGATTTATTACTAAGAAGTTCAAAGAAACTAATCATGATGAGAAACTGCAGTGAACTCCAGATCTAAACCATGACATTTGAAAGCAAAGCTATTACACATGTAATCGTTGATAAAAATATGCGTTGCAAGAAAGAACCTACGGGACTACTAAAATCGTTTTATTGTACTACGGAATGCATTCTAAACTACTACAGAAAACAATGAATCATTCAAACGCTCCCATATATCATAGAACTGTTCATCAAAGTAAAACGCATACTTGGAAATATACCTGCAAATAGGAATCTTCTGACCTACGTGTTGGAGGGGCCCTCCCCAACTCGTACTTCAGGAGAGAATAAAAACTCAGAAACGCTCGCTGGAATTAATCATCAATCTTTCATTAGTATATCAAATCCATGTCAAAATAGAACTCTGTACTTCTCAGTATCTCAATAGTGCAGAAAATGTTAAAAATAATGTCTTTCTAAAAAATAACAGCAGGGCCTCTTGCTACCCGAGAGGTCCATATTTATACGATTTAACTCTGATCCTAACTGATTGTCAAAATGCCGATTCATCTTGAAAGTGGGAGTGCGTCCTCTATAAATCAGGAAACAGGGCGTCGAGCTTGGTGATCCTTTAGTCTTCTACACGTCCATCTTTTAATGACCCTGAACCTGCTCAATCACGCTTGGTTTCCATATAATCAGTTTAATTGATACGCATTCTAACATACAAGATTAATCATAAAAACAATTTCATTAAATCATTGAAGTAAAACACTTTTCCCACAATTGAGTGCGTTTCATTACCATTGCTTGAGCTAGACTGTGGAAAAAAGGTTATTAAATACCTGAATAATGGACCCATCAATCCCCCCTTGAGCAAGATTGGCATGGCCTTCACTGAGGAAAACCCTAGTTCTGGAGATGGCACAATAGCACTGTTTCCGAGCGTTCGAGCCTTGTTGTGGGGGGGGGTCCTAGATGAAACCCGACATCTCGTATCCACCGAAACTGATGGATTCACGATAAGAATCAGTTTTTTGGTGCTATGGTCATTTTTATCAATCATCCCATGGCCATTTAGGGACACTTTGAGGATTTGCTTTGATGGCATGGAACCCAAACCAGCGCGCGGACTTGGGTTTCATCAACTCCCACATGTGGACATGGCCATTGTGGAATTTTTCATGATGGCCATGCATACCTTGGAGTCTTCGGATCATAAATGACCCCCTTGAGCAAAATTGGCATGGCCTTCACTGAGTAAAACCCTATTTCTATTGATGACACAATAGCACCATTTCCGAGCATTCGAGTGTCACGTACCCACCCATCCATCCAAGGCAAGGGAGGGAACATGATGCCAATATGTGTGGCTTTTCATAAAACTCAGCCCACTCATTAGATTCATACCATTAAAAGAGATGTGTGCAGATGGAAAACAAGAAAGTTATGCACACCATAATTAAAACATCCACACACATTACTCATGCATACAACATATCAGCAGTCATCAAATTAATATGGTGCAAAAGTAAATACATAGGCAATAAAAACACTTATATCCATTTTTGCAACTGTCCCAAACAACTAGCTATGTCGCTGCAATGTTCCACCCAACCATAGGCTCTTCGACAACTTATACTGAGTCCGTCCGAAGGCCACCCCCGAGCTAGGCATGATTCTCACAAGGAAAGGGAACATTCAGCTCATACACAACCCATTTCTCATTTCATCTCAGCCAAGACATTGCACAACTGGGTTTATCAGGCTGCATTTGAACCCTGGAGGCTTACACTCAAGTTCAAGCCAAAGCAATGGATTTACCAACAGGTTGGCCATGGGTTTTCCCAAATCGTTTCCAATCAAAATTGGATTAAGGGATGGGCAAAACAATCACAGGGGAAAACGAATTCTTCCCCAGCGAATCAGGCATTCAACGACCCAAAACGACCTCTATGGAACCCCAGGTCAATTCCTCTTCTTTCCCACTGGTAGACAACACAGAAACTCCCTTCTCCTGACTGAGGAAACAAGAATAAACAGAAAAACATGGCTGCAAAGCACCCAGGTAGCTCTAAATTCATGAGGGAAGAAGACTCCTTGATGGATAATGGCTAGGGAGAGAAAATCATGGTTCATTTCTTGCCCAAGAAGCAAAAAGTGATTTCCCATGCAGGGTGGCTTGCCCATACTCGAATTTGGACAGCCATACCTCTCATTACCCAAGGCATTAACTACCTCAACCAACTCTTGGGAGAAAATCAATGCTTGGGTACAAAAGTCAACATGGGTAGTTGAGGGTTTGATGGGTTCTCTCATTGACACTTGGCTTGACTTGGTTGGCTCAAGATTTTGGATGTTTTCCCTCCCAATTCCTTGTAAAATCATGCCCCCATCTCTTTGTTGCATTGCATAGCTAGTTGTGGGTATTTTTATTAAAATGCATATTACATGATGTTTGAATTTCCAATGTGCATTGCTAGCATGCAAACCATATGCATCAATAAATCGATGGTGGGGCCTTTGCCTTGAGCTCCTCACCATGATTTTATAACAATATTACATCATTTACATTTTAATGCGATAGGGTCAAGGTGGGGATGTGACATCGAGGCACGTTGTGGGGGAGGGCCTAGTTGAAACCGAGTGTCCCGGATCCATCGGAATCAACGGATTTGTGATCGGAGTCACGGTTTTGGTTCTACGAGCATCGTCAGGCACCCCGTGGCCATTCAGGGACACTTTGAGGATTTGCTCTAGGAGGACGGAACCCAAACCGACGAGCGGACTTGGGTTCTGCCAGCTCCCAGACGTGCATAAAGGAGCTTTCAAACTACCATATAGGACATGTCGTAGGGTTCTTTGGTTCCCAAGTGTTTATACATACTTCATTAGGAAAACATGCATGCAACTAGATTGCCTTCAAGTCCCTTTGCTTTAGATTTGGCTTTGCTAAGCTACGACATAGGATCATGGATTTTGCAAGGAGGCATAACTCACATTCATCATTTGATTTTATTTACTTTATAGTATTTTGACTCTTTTCACTTTTATTTAGGCACCACACATAGGAAAAATATGCATATACTTTAGAACATGACACATAATTAGTTTATTGCAAAAGGGGGACATGATGAAATTGGGTGAAGTGGCTAGTGAAATGACATATGAAAAATGTCTAGGTAAATGTTCCTATTAAATGAAATGAGTCCATACTTGCTTGAGTCTTTTTACATTAATATGTGCTTACTATCCACATATAATATATGAAAATTTTATTTTTCTGTTTTGTTTTAAAATGAAATCTACTAACCCCAAAGAATAATGTTAGTTGGAATTCTTAGTTATTCTAGATCTACTTGACATATGAGATTGTTCCATCTTGATCCACCCCTTTTTCTATTTACTATTAGTCTATTTTGAATTTTCCAATGCCCAGTGGCATTCTGACATCTCTGTAATACATTTTGATTTTGATGACTTAATGAGAAATATGGTTCCGACATCTTGAGCTATTGCCCAATGCCTATCAAATTTCAATGCATCTATGTGTCTCATTGTGATTTGTGAATGGCAAATGTGTACTCATTAATGTGTATTGATTTTGATTTCTATTGAATATTATGAAATGTTATAATATAAGATGAGTTTTCAATCTTGTTTATGCATGTGAAGTTTTCCTAAAGGGATGGAAACTTGAATTGGAGTGGTTGGTGTAAAACATCAATGTATTGTAATATTAACTTAAACATAACGCAAACATCAAATAAACGATATAAGATAAAGATATCAAATAAAATATCTAACATGAATAACATTAGACGTGCATGAATAAACAATCACATGACTATACTATGTACCTCAATCAATTAGGCCTTCTCGATCCTCTCTGTCTTTTATTGTCTCAAACAACCTCTCGTGAGGTAGTAAGTAGCGTACCTTGTTTGATGACTTCGTTGAAATTGTTTGTAGTTGGATTTTTGTACCAACGATCAAGTGCATAAAGTGATACACCTGTGAACCTAGTCTATAATCCATGTATGTGTAGCCATTGCTCGTTGGTTCCTTTCCATCTACTGTAAGATATTCCCCCTGAACAACCATCGATCCAGTTGGAAAGGTAATGCCTTCACTATCGGTTAATGATGCGATGAGGTTTTTCTTCCCCTGGATGCATCGTGCCAACCAATGATTCGTTCCAATTGCACTGTGTGTCAGGGCGACAACTCCGTAGATGTGTCTTGCAAAAACTGAATTTTACGGTCATATTCCAACAAGTAGTGGTTTGATAACTTGGATAATTACAAAAACAAGGAGTGAATTAGGATATGAACGCAGAAATGGTTACCTTGCTATACAAGATCAGATATATGATCATATTCATTCAAAATAGAGGACTGGCGTTCCTCTAACTGGATTGTTTCAAAAACTGCATTGGGTCCACTGCAAGTGATACATGATCCCATTCATCAACCCAATCCATTGATTCACACTCATCCCACTCACAACTGATGCAAGGCCCACAAAAGCAAGCAATTTTCCACGTCCATATTTCAAATAAGGGGTTGTTTGAGCTTTGAAGCGAATGAAATCCACGAGTTCCTTGTATAGTACTACAACTATAAGAACGCGATCAATCTATATCAACCACATGCTAGAAATTTATGACAACATGTCCTCTACCTTTTGGTCTGTGTTGCTCCGTGGTTCGATCTGACATTTTTGCAGAGCACCATTGAACTATGGATTCTGCATCCCGATTTTGAGGGTTTGTCATGTACCTCATATCCTCCCTTTGTAGGGAAGTTTTGAGACATGCTTTAGCCCCATCATGCTCTCCCTTTCCATGTCTGGTCTCAAAACAGCTCCATATATGAAGCACATCACAAGTCTTGTGCAAAATACTCAACCACTGGAATACACATGCATTTTTTAACTGTCTTGCACAACCATTTGACCATATCCAATGTTGATCCATCTATATATCTCTCTCCTTCAATTGATCATAGAAATTTCTGAAGCAATGTTGCAAATAATGCAGGTCATGGAACCTGTCATCACTGATGTAGAAATTGGTCTCTTTCAATATTATCCTCATGTCATTGTTGCTCTCTGGCGCGTGCCTATAGATGATATGGACCATTATACTAAAGTCTTGGTTTGAATGGTAGTATTGACTTTGAATCTCATTATATGTCTACAGGGTGTAGTTTTCGGCAAATTTCACAACCGAAAATATTGTGCCATTGGGAAAGGTGTCTCTGCACTTTCTGTATTTTTCATCCTGCCATCGTGCTACATGGACATGTTGTACATACTTCTCGGTCTTCTGGTATAATTCCTTCATGAAATCACAAATTTGTACATGGTGCCACAAAACCAAGGGCATTAATACAATGTGACATTTGCAATCTAAATATATATGTATAAATTCAACATGTATAGTATGAAAGTATGCAAACTTAGATGAGAAATGGCCCCCTTGAGTGAAATTGGAATGGCCCTCACTAAGCAAAACCCTATCTCTAGAGATGGCACATTTACACCATTTTTGAGACTTCAAGGCACGATGTGGGGGGTCCCCTAGCTAAAACCTGGTGTCCTAGATCCATTGGAATTGATGGATTCGTGATCAGAGTCACGGTTTTGGAGAAACATCCATTTTCGTCGGGCACCCTGGGGCCATTCAGGGACACTTTGAGAATTTGCTCCGAGGCCACGGAACCCAGAATAGCGAGCGGACTTGGATTTCGTCAGCTCCCATAGGTGCGTATTTCCATTTTGGACATTTCCACGATGGCCACGCATGATCAATATCATTTGGATGAGAAATGCTCTCCCCTTGAGAGAAATTGGAATGGCCCTTAGTGAGAAAAACCCTAGCTCCGGAGAACGCACATTGGCATTGTTTTCGAGACTTCGAGGCACGGTTTGGAGGGTCCCCTAGCTGAAACTCGGCGTCCCAGATCCATAGGAATCGATGGATTCTTGATTAGAGTCACGATTTGGGTGCAACGAACATTTTTGTTAGGAAACCCAGGGCCTTTCAAGGACACTTTTAGGATTTGCTCCAGGGCCATGGAACCCAAACCGGTGAGCAGACTTGGATTCACTCGGCTCCCACAGGTGCGTATTTCCATTGTGGATGTTTCCACGATGTCCATGCATTCCCAGGAGCCTTTGGATGAGAAATGGCCCCCTTGAGCGAAATTGGAATGGCCCTCACTGAGAAGAACCCTAGCTTCGGAGATGGAACATTGGCACCGTTTCCCAGATTTCGAGGCACGCTGTGGGAGGGACCTAGCTGAAACCCAGTGTTCTGGATCCATCAGAATCGACAGATTCATGATCGGAGTCATGATTTGGGTGCAACGAGCATTTTCGGCCGGCACCCCGGGACCATTCAAGGACACTTTGAGGATTTGCTCCGTTTCCACGGAACCCAAACCAGCAAGCAGAATTGGATTTTGTTGGCTCCCAAAGGTGCATATTTCCATTATGGACATGTCCATGATGAAAATGCATGCTTGGGAGCCTTTGAATGAGAAATATCCCCCTTGAGCGAAATTGGAATGACCCCCACTAAGCAGAACCCTAGCTTCGGAGATGGCACATTAGCACCATTTTCGAGACTTTGAGGCATGGTGTGGGGGGTCCCTTAGCTAAAATATGGCATACCGGATCCATTGGAATCGACAGATTCATGATCGGAGTCACGGTTTGTGTGCAACAGGAATTTCCGTCCGGCACCCTAGGGCCATTTAGGGATACTTTCAGGATTTTCTCCGAGGCCACAGAACCCAAACCGGCAAGGGGACTTGGATTTGGTCAGATCCCACACGTTCATATTTCCATTGCCAACGTGTCCACTATGGCCACGCATTCATGGGAGCCTTCAGATGAGAAATGCCCCCCTTGAGAGAAATTGGAATGGCCCTCACTGAACAAAACCATAGCTCCCGAGATGGCACATTGGCACCGTTTCTGAGAATTTGAGGCATGGTGTGGGGGGTCCCCTAGATGAAACCCAACGTCCTAGATCCATAGGAATCAATGGATTTGTGATTGAAGTCACATTTTGGGTGCAACGGGCATTTCTGTCCGCCACCCCGAGGCCATTCACAAACACTTTGAGGATTTGCTCTGGGGCCACGGAACCCAAACTGACGAGCAAAATTGGATTATGTCGGCTTCCACAGGTGCGTATTGCCATTGCAGATGTGTCCACGCAATCTCGGAAGCCTTTGGATGAGAAATGACCCCCTTGAACGAAATTGGAATGGCCCTCACTGAGTAAAACCCTAGCTCCGGAGATGGCACATTGGCACCATTTTCGATACTTCAAGGCACGATGTTGGGGGGGGGGGGCTAGCTGAAACCCAACATCTCGGATCCATCGGAATTGATGGATTTTCGATTGGAGTCACGATTTGGGTGTAAGGGGAATTTTCGTCCGTCACCCCGGGGCCATTCAAGGACACTTTGAGGATTTGCTCCGGGGCCACGGAACCCAAACCGGCGAGCGGACTTCGATTCCATCGGCTCCCACAGGTGCACGTGTCCATTGCGGATGTGTTCACAATGGCCACGCACGCCCAGGAGCCTTCGGATGAGAAATGAACCCCTTGAGCAAAATTGGAATGGCCCTCGGATGAGAAATGACACACATTTACATGAATTAGAAGTAGACACACATGTACACCTCAAAATATCGATTTAGGGGTAGGACAAAAGTGACTATTAAGTATCTTTGTTAATGCTTGATGACTGTAAAGTGTGTATGAGTGGAGCTAAGTGAGGGGAGATGGAAGTAGTGTGATGGAGGATAGTTTTAGGATGACTTAGCAGGCTCTTAGTGTTTATCGGACAACCCACTCGACGGGACGCGATCCGGATCTCCCTAGCTAAATGTGAGTCTAGAACAAATAAGACAGGCTACAAATGCATTTCCTAGATCTACTTAAGGATCAAGTACTAGATGTCTTACCTTTTACTTCGCTATCCTTTCTCCTGTATGCTTCTCCACATCTCACGGTTGTCAGATCCAAGATACAAGACCTGTCAAGAGAATAAACAAGAGAAACAAGTAAAGGGCATCTATACAATAAGAGATCTAAGTGAATAGTTAAGCAGGTAAACTACTCAATATCATTACACACATGAACAATATTGGTGGAAAGCATTTGTATTACTGTAAAAATAGGGAAGTACATAGCAGAGATATAGAACTACAACCAAGGCTTAACGCTGCAGCCTTTCTCCAACAAATCCATTTTCCATTTCCTCCTAAGGAAGCTTGAGTCTCTCAAGGATGAGTAGAGATCTCTCAAGAGTGATTTGACCAACATGTAGGCACCATAGACTTCCTCCCTTTGGAGAGGGGTAGAGCTTCACTTATATAGGACTAAGTGGATAGGGTATGGATAGGATAGTTTGAGATATGGTAGGAGAGAGATAGGGGATCCTCCCAAGGTATTAGGAATCGAGTACCAACTCCACTAGAGGTCAGGGATAGGACCCCAAGTCAACAAGTTTCGAGAAGAACCTCGAAGAAGCTATTTTTTCCCATTAACTGACTTCGTCGCACCCTGCAATGAAGCAAGCTGTGACGTCGCATGTTGCATGAGTGCAACCTGCGATGACCTCTCAAAACCTGGTACAACTGGGTACAAATCCTCCCAGGTTAATTTCTCAGTCAAGATATCTTTAGGGGTGTATACATTGAATCTCATGATGGGTAGATTTTAGGTGTAATAGAATGCCCCCCAAAGCATGAAGCTGTTGAAGATAGACATGTGAAGTGATTTGATAGAATAAATGGCAATAGACTTGTCGGACGAAGGACACTGCTATAGTACAACTGACTCTGAACTGGCAATCTCATATGAAGTACAACATGGCTACCGACCAATACAATGCAGATCCATGGTAGCAATGACCAACTGAACACAATCATGGCTACTAGACACAAGCGTAGATCCATGATGAGATGATACACATCTGTGACCAATACAAATGTGGATCCGTGTAATACAACTCAATACAAACTCCATCGCAGCCTGGGTAAAACATGACTTCCCAGGGTCTTCAAGCTGAACCTGCAATGATACGAATCTATCCATGTGATTAGAAATGTCTTGATGTCGAACATGGTAGAAACCACTTGATTATTGGCCTGTTGATGCCTCGGATATCGTAGCATCAATCAGAAAGGGATTCTCCCCGATAGATTATCCCAATTAGATTATCTACCATTTGGTATAGGGAATCCGTCCGGTTAGCAGTTCCGGCAACCGTGGGTTTGGAGTTTTATTCCAATAAATACCGGTTATGGCCCGATCCACCTTTCTTTTGAATTTTATGTTTTATAATGATGTGCAAGTGCCTAGTCTAAGTTTAATTTAAATGCAAGACTGAAAAAACAGATCTAAGTTTAAGAATGAAATAAATCTAACTATCCCTGCAAGGAGCGAATTAAAAGCATGAGCAATGAGTTGTAGGAGATATCTTAAAGAAAGAACAGCTAGCCATCAAATCTTACGGGTAAAGCTACAACAAAGATGAGAAATATCAGAAGATAGCTTCTGATTTAATATGAAACACATTCATTACTCATGAAACAGAGAATTCGTTTGCACAGAAAGGAGTAAAATCATTAGTTACAAAGAAATAATTTAGACAACAAGAAAGATCTCACATTAAAGTATGGAAGTCACCAGAATAATCCAATATCCATCCATTCTTCATTCCCATGCAAAACGTCCTCTCCAGGCTTTCATTAGAAGATTTTATTTTCTTAGAACATATACAAGATAGCTCGTACAGGTCTGAAAATAATTCCCTGCCAAAAGTCCTCTTCATTGCTTACTAACTTCTATTTATAATTACAAAAATGCCCTTTGGGCTGCCACCTGGCCTTTTACACTTGTCATCACATAAATTTTCTTCTATAACAGACAGAATGTGACTCCCTTTTCATTACAGAAATTATTATAAAAGAAAATAGGGACAGCTGTCCCATATCTCCACGTTTTACATATTTTGAGAGCTAAAAATACAAAATATCAGAAATAATGCTATGAAATCAACAATTTCACTTCTTTGCGTGTGCTTCTGCTTGAAGAGGGTCTCTCAAACAAACTGTTCCTGCTGGTGCTGCTTGGGAAGAAGGAATTGAGCCCACTATTGCTTCTGTTGCTGCAGGGAGAGAGGAAAACGAGCTAGCTTCTACAACTGTTGTTGCCAGGAGAGAGGACTCCAAGTTTGCTGTCACAGCTGTTGCTTCTGCTTTTTTCTCCACCTCTGCAATATAACTATACCAAATGCTAGTGTCCCTTATGACTACGTTTGCGGAAGCAGGGAGCAAGATTTTCTGAGAAGTCACATTTTTTCTAAGCTCTGCTCCAATGCCTTGAATTTCCGTTACTGCAGCTTGATGCACTTCTTTAAGCAAATGGCTGTGGACTGATGACATTCCAATATAATGTTGTAGGTCATCAATTGCTAGGACATCAATTTTATTCACATATTCGGTTTGGATGCCCAGTTCTTCCTTTAGTTCAGCCAAGCGTTGTTCTTCACCTGGGAAAGCATCGAGGGATTGCGGGAAACTCAATTTGCACCTATCATGCATTCCCTGGATTCTTTGATACAGACCGTTGATCTTATCCATTCTCCCTTGTACATTGGCCATTAGCTTACTGCCACAGTTTCTGCAGAAGTCCAAAAGAACTATGTCTTCATTAAAACCCTCCACAGACTTGAATGGGAGATGCGTGGGGAAATCCATCTTTTCTTCTCGCCATTCTATCTGGCTCAGGATATTTGCCTTAACCCGAGTATGCTTAGCTTTAAGCCTATGGGCCTCTGCATTAACTTCTTTTAGTCTCACCACCATGGCCTTGAGCTTGCTAACTTCATTAGTGATTAGCTCCTGAGTGTCATATATTTGCTTCAGGATGCTGCAGGACAACTCATGGAAGGGAGACATGTCCATCATTCTACTCTTAGCTTGCTCTAATTGCTCAGCTAATGCCAGCTTGTATGCTTCTAGCTGGGACACTCTGGCTCCTGCATCGTTCTTTTCTGCTTCCACAATCATCATCAAGACTGATAGTTGTTCCTTTTCTTCCTCCAGCTGGTTATACTTGTCTGATAGCTCTTTATGCTCGACAGATAGGTGATTATACTTGTTCACCACAAGATCCCTGTAGGCTTTCTCATTAGCCACAGTATGTTGTAGCATACGAGCTCTCCTCTTTGTCGATTCATTCTCTCTGACTATATCACTTACATTGTCCAGTGATGCTTTTGCTGTCTCTACAACTACGGATTCCATAGCTAAGGGATCCTTATTTGTATTCCGCATTACAGTGATCTCCCGGTGGGTAATGATATCCTCCTGGAAGAGTCTTTTGATCCTCTCTTCTGATTTAAGGACCATTGCTTTCTTTTTCTTATCATAGACAAATTCATCCCACCTGGACACCGTATGTTCTTCTGATGGAGTGTACGGGACAATTAGGAGGTCCATAATGTCTATTTGTACTTCCGTTGGTGGGGTCTGGACTACCTGAGCTTGATCTGTTCCCACATTTTGGGTACTAGAGCCACCTGCCTGTGCTGCATCCGCTTCCACATTTTGAGTGCTGGAGACACTTGTTTGAGGTATGTCAATTTCCATGTCCTGTGCACCGGAGCCACCTGCCTGGGCATCTTCACCTGCTTTAAGCTCTTCTTCTGCTTTCCGCTCTACCTCAGCTCGTTGCCCTTTCTCTTCTTCCTCGGCTTTCTACTGTCTTTCATCTTCATCCTCCTTTTGTTGTTGGGATTCCTCAGCTTCTTTCCGTAGCCTCTCACTTTCTGCTTCTTGCTGCAATCTGACAACTTCAGCCTCTTGCAGCAACCTCGCTTCCTCAGCTTCCTGCTGTGCCCTTGCTTCCTCTCTTAACCTTTGTTCTTCTTTGTCTTGGGCATCCTCGGCTTCTTTCTCCTTCTGTTGGCTAGTTTCCTGGGTCTTGGTAGAGCTAGAACTTGCTCCACTGCCTTGGAAAAAGGTTCGCAGCTCAGCCATGTTGCTGATGCCTCTGAATACTTCCTCCTCGGCATCATGATAGTGAGCGTACTCAAAATGAGCATAAATCTCTTTACAATGCTCGACCACTTTTCCCTTCCTGTCATTCCTATGGAAGATCACCTCGCCGAAGTGGAAGGCTTTCAGTTCCTAAACAAACTCCTCGGCTGAGGAAACCCCTGAGAATTTGTAAGCCCCTATGCAGAAAGGTAGAGGGGGAAAAGAAGCCTTATGCTGTTTGTTGAGCATTGCTCCAATTCCATCCAGGAAGATTTGACTTACTGCCTCCTTAAGGACCACATAATCTGTAGCATATCTTGGCAAAATATATGGAGCTTTAGTCCCTCCAAACATTCTGAGATAGGTGCCTTGCTCCGAGAAATAAAAATCTCCATAATTTCAAGGACTTCCATGGCATTCTCCGACAGGAAGTTGGGCTCTTCCTTGAATAGCTGCTCATATAGGGGCATGATGAACCCCTCACAGATGAGCTTATAGCTGGGTTTGTAATTCTGAGCCCACAACATCCTGAAAGCGGTATAAACCGGGGTGTTGGCCTTATCCCATGTGCAGCCCATTTTGGGAAAAGATAACTTGGCCAAAACACAATCAATAAGATATGAGGACATGAAAAATTCTGCCTTCTTTAAGGCCAGTCCTTCTCTTGCAGCAACTACCGTTGAGGCCAAACTGTCTGACAGGAGGGTGGCCGAGTCAAACACAGTTCCTTTAAATGCCATGAAGTGGATGATAGGGACCCACTGAATCTTGTACACGGTGCCATTGGGCATGCCGAATATTCTGCACAACATCATGGCGATCAACCTGAAAGGAGGTCTCAGATTCTGGACGTCGTATTCGTCATTACCTTTCTTTCTCAAATGCTTTCCTGCGACTAGTAGTTTTTTGGCCATTTCAATGTTGTTCATCTGGCCCAGCCATTCATCAGTTAGATATTTCTGGGGGCGGGGAAACTTAAAGGCTGCGGCAAGATATGCGGGGTGAAATGAGGCGATGGCTATTTTCCCACTGTCATTTATTACTCTTCCCTCTGCATCATTGTGTTGGAGTATCCATCCGATTACTTCAGAACATGGGAATAGTTCAGGGTGGGTAGAAGCCCTATCTATGCCTGAAGTTTTGATATTGAGATAAATCTGCTCCTCTTCTAGCAACATATCCGGGATATTTTGGTCTCGGATCATCCTATATATGTCACCCCAGTGGATTTCTGGAGGAACACCGGTGGTGCACCTAGTATCCTGGAGTGTGGTCTCAGTTTTAAGTGGAATAGGCTGTTTTTTCTGTCATTTTAGCCTTCTTCCTACTACCTTTTGGCATTTTGACTTATCCCTGATAGCGACCAAATATAAGTCATTATAAAAATGTGCAACATACTGTGAGATTTTAGCAAAGATCATCACCATTTTAACATGTCAATGAGATAAATAAAATGTGAAACTGCATGTTGGGAAGCAAAATACACCATTCCAAATAAGAAATGTAGTTATAGAGATTTGATCCCTTTTAAAGGAACAAGGTTCGGAATGCTCCCGAAAGGATAGGTATGTTAGGGGAGAGGGTGTCCTTCATTTTGGTTAAAATGGTAAATGGCCGATTAGCTTGGGTTGGTATAAATTTAAAACGAAGCCAGAGATGGCTCTCCGCGCCGATGAACAGGCGAGGGGCTCAGCCGGCCGCCAGGGTTTATTTATCGTATTTTGACATGAAGCTCTATGGCCATGCTTAGGATTTAAACGAGGGTAGTGGCTGGTGTATACTTGGGAAGTCACTCTGTGGTTTCAGCTGATAGGAACGAGACATTGACGGGGCTTGGAGACTTTAAAAGCAAAACATAACGACATATGCGGCCAGGGTAGGAATTTGGAAAGATTCCACCCGTCAGAACTGGCGGTCTTTACACAATATACAAACGTTTTCACAATTTCTTTGTTTTTATATGACGGGAAATATGAAATTTAGACCATATTTGACGGGCAAAGTAGCCCATGACGGGCATTTTGCCTGTCAAAATCCATCCCAGACCATTGCCTATCGTCTTCGAAAAGAGGACAACCCAACGGTAATCTGACGCGTAGAAGAGACAAAATTGACGGTAAAAAAAAACCTACCTGGCACCATGAAGATAGCTGAATGAGGTGGACGCAGATGTGGATGAGCGAGCTGAGCTGGAGCGGTTGCACGGCATTCCACGGCGTTTGCCAATCGAAAAATAACAATGTGTTTGGCCCAAAATCCCATCGGTTATTTAAATGAAATGGGCACGTGCGGGGTGGGTACCGCATTTAAAACGGGCTTTAATTTATCGTACGTTGTGGTCATGTTGAGCAATCTCGATCCGCGTGCACGACCACCACCCGCGGGACCGACTTCTGAATTCCATCTACCATTACAGAAAGACATAGCGAAATCTTCCGTTGTTTCGGAGGGAAATGGCAATGGCTCCGCAAGTCTTTGAAAGAACCACTCCGCGGGATTTTGGGAGGAATAGCGCAAATGTTTCAGCAAAAGGCTCCTGCATCGTGGAAGCAAAACCCAAAAACGTTCTGCAAAAGTTCAAGTCTTTCTGAAGGGTAACGCGGAGGCTTCCGCTGTTTCGGGAGGTCCTCGCGCATGGTTTCCGTAATACAAAAATTTTCTAAGTCTCGCGAGTTTCGGGAATGCTCCCGTGGTTGCGGAAAGCTTTCACAATTGGCTTCCGCGGAACGGATTAGCGAATGGCTCCGCTGTTTTGGAGAGATAAACTGAAGGCTCCCGCAACTTGAAGAATTTCTAACTCTCCGCGGGGTTTCGGAAGGATAACGCGAGGGCTTCCGCCATTGCGGAAGGCTTTGGCGAATAGCTTCCGAAACTTCAGGACTTAGAAATTTTCAGAAAAAAAGACTAAGTCATTTGGCGGACCCGGGGAAAGTTGGCGAATGGCTCCCGCGTTTCGGGAAGCTTTCTTGAATTCTTCCGCCGTTTCGGAAGGAATTCACCAATACCTTCCGCAAATTTTCAACAATAATTTCTAATTTTTTTCAGGAGGCTTATGCGAGTGGCTTCCGCAACTACGGGAGGATAGCCCGAATCGTTCCGCAATTTTTTGGGAAAAGTTTCTAAGTTCCTTTTCGAGAAGTTTTAAACAAAAGGCTTCTGCCGTTTCGGGAGGGAACCTCAAACACTTCCGCAACTGCGGGGCTTTATAAAATCGTTCCGCGATTTCCAGGAAGACTTCATGAATTTTACTCTTAGAGGAAGGAAGACTTGGACTTGCCCAAGCAGGATTTTCAGTTGAAAAGACATTAAAAGGAGAATTTGCCTCTTACAACAGTCTTTCTAAAAAATAAAGGAGGGGCCCCAATATGAACAAAATTTTGGGGGGGATGTTGTTGCAACAACAATGGCGAGTCGTTGGCGAACACATATCTCTGAAAAGTTCCTCCCCATGGTCTGAAACCTTATCAAAGACATCCATCTTACGTGCAATATTTTGCTGAGCATTTGAATTCCTGTGAAGGGAGGATGCACTTCTCCTGCTAGCCATTGGGGAAAAGGGGAGCTTTGACCGAGACATCTTTAAAACTCTCAAAGGGCCAACATATGAGATTCATTTTATAAGGGTCATCTTTCAGATGGTTACTACTGTCGGACTCCATAGGGTTTGCAACACTTTCTCATGGACATTATTGCTCTTGTTCCTCATTCCCATGCCGCTTGCATCCTTTTGGATGTTTGTACTTTGGACAGCTTAGTTGTTTGAGCCTTCCAGAGATATTTTCTTTGGACATGATCTTTGATTTAGTCCCCTCAATCCATAATGTCCTTTTGTGTGAGTTGGAGATTTTATTGATTTGATCAAGCCTCACACACGGAGAGGAGCCCATTTGGGCTGAGCCTTTTGGAAAACCTTCTTGATTTACATGTCTTTTGCTTTTGTCTCAGCCATGCTTTAATTGAGGCGAGAATCTCTGGAAAATAGACCCTTTGAATATTAGCCATTTTGGCTATTAAATTTGCAGCATGGAGTCATTTCAATACCCTAGGTCCTCGAGATGTGCTACTTTCCATGGGTCCAACTTTGGTAACCTTCTTGAGATGCCTTTAAGTGTGAGAGTGGGTGGAGCCCAGAGATAGTAATGAACATGGTCATGGTTCTCTGCTATTTTAAACAGGATTAGTGTGACTAGCAGAGTAGGCTTCCTTCCTTTTGAACATTTCAGCGAGAGCACAACAGACAGAATTTATTTGAGCATAGTTCCGGACTCATGGGTTGTGATATTTCTTTGAGAGACCTATCCTCGATGAGAAACTCAACCATAAGGGCTTTCAGAAAACAAACTTGTTGCAAAGGTTCAAATGACAATGAAAGAAACAAAATGGCTGAAACTAAAGCAAATAAAGGCTAAAGCAACAATAAAAGAAAACTTTATTTATGTACAGGAAGTCTCAGTGAGACTATGCAAAGTATTGCTTCAGGGTGAGGCTATTGAGAGGAAGGGTTACTTCTTCTCCCTCGAGATTTGTCAATTTATAAGTGGATGGGCCTAATTTTGCCGAAATTTGGTACAGGCCTACCCATAGATGTTGGAATTCCGTATGCATTCCTTTACCTTCATTATTATGGTCCCATTTCAGGACTAAGTCCCCGACTTCAAAACTTCTTTTACCGGACTTCCTCTTATCGAACCATCTCTTAACTATGTCTTGGTGTTGATGGAATCGGTCTTTAGCTTTCTGTCGGGCTTCTTCAAGTTGAAGCAGGGTATTGATCTTGGATTGTAAGGATTGGCTACCAGAACCCCGAGAGGCTTGGGATAACTGTAAGGATGGGAGCAAGATGTTTGGGGGAAGGATGGCTTCCTTTCCATAGACAAGAGTGAAAGGGGAAACCCCTAATGCATTCTTTGGGGTCACCCTATCTGCCCATAAGGCATTTGGGAGAGCTACATGCCAACTTCTCTGGTTTTCTATCACAGTCTTCTTAAGAATTCGAATCAGATTCTTGTTTGAGGATTCAGCTAATCCGTTCCCCTGAGGATAATAATTCGCTGAATAATGCAACTTAATTCCCCATTCATAAACAAATTCATTTATCTTGCAGGATGAAAAATAAGTAGCATTATAAAAAACAAGGGAAATTGGAACCCCAAACCTGGTTATGATGTTCTCTTTCAAGAAGCTGATGACCGCGTCTTCATTGATCTTGCGCAAAGGGATAGCCTCCGTCCATCTAGTGAAGTAGTCAGTAGCCGTCAGGATGTATCGATGTTGTAAAGAAGAATTTGGATTTATTTCTCCGATAACATCTATACCCCACTGCTCAAAAGGCTCAAAGATAATAACTGGATGCAAGGGTCCTGCTGCCTTAGGTAATTTTCTGGCACTTCTTTGGCATATATCACAGCTTTGTGCATACGTGTGGGCGTCTTGGAATAGAGTGGGCCAATAATATCCGTCTCTCAGTATCTTGTGTGTTGTTGTCTCTCCTGAATAATGTCCACCTGCGGGGCCATCATGCAATTCTTTAACAACCTTACTTGCATCTTCCTTTTCTAGATATCTAAGGAAAACTCCATCATAATTCTTCTTGAAAAGTATCCCATCAATGATTTGATAAGGTGCCGATTTCAAGCGGAGTGCCCTTCTTTGCTTAGAGTTCCAGTGCTCAAGTAGGTATCCTTGCTGTAAATAGTGCACCAGATCTCTATACCATGACTGGGGAGTCGAGAAAATAGAACATACTTCAACCGAGTTTAGCTCAGCTTCATTCTTCCAATGTTGCTCTTCATCCGTTGAGTTTCCTGCAAGTAATTTGCATAGGACCTGCCCTTTGATGATCGTGGCTGGTTTAAATTCTAAATCATATTCCTGCAGAGCTGTGGCCCAGTTCCCTCTCCTTTCTCCCAATTCCTTTTGAACGAAAAGGGATCTAACAACTGGGTGGGGAACTATGACTTTAGTTCTGTTCTTAAGAATGTATGGCCTAAACTGCTTGACTGCTTTGAAGACCGCATATGCATGTTTGTCAACCATGGGATAGTTCATCTCGGCCCCCTGCAGACTAGTGCTCATGAATGAAATTGGGTATTCGTCTCCCTGCTCCACCTTTTGCGTGAGTACAGCTGCGAGGGAGTCATCCGAAGCAACGGTATACAAGATGAAATCCTTATCAAAATCTGGGCTCCTTAAGGAAGGAGCCTTAGCTATAGCTGGCTTGATATCTCTAAATGCGTCCTTTTCCAAGTCTGTCCACTTGAACTGGATGCTTTGTTTAACCATTTGTTGCAATGATTTAACAATTTGTGCGAAATCCGGAACAAATCTGCGGACAAAATTGATGGTGCCCATAAAGGACTGCATATATTTCTTGTCGTAAGGCATTGGAATCTTATTAATAGCTTGGACTCTTTCTTGATCTACTGACACTCCCCCTTTAGAGATGCTATGACCCAAGATCTTACCTTCGGGAACAGCAAATACACTCTTCTTGGGATTCAAGGAAATACCATATTTCCGATAGCGATAAAAAATATGCTTTAAATGAACAACATGATCTTCCCTTTTCTTTGAAAAGACTGTCACATCATCTAAGTATACCAAAACACATTGCCCATCCAATCCTCGGAAGGCGATATCCATTGCTCTTTGGAATGTGGCTCCCGCGTTTATTAGACCAAATGGCATCCTTCTGTATGCGAAAGTTCCCCACGTAGTTCGGAAAGTAGTCTTGAGGCGATCTTTTTTGGCTACTAATACTTGATTGTAGCCAGAGAAACCATCGAGGAGAGAGAACAACTCAGATCCTGACACCATTTGAAGGATTTGTTCCATTGAAGGGACGGGGTAGTTGTCTTTATCCAAAGCTCTGTTTAAATTTCTGAAATCTACACATAGCCTTATCTCTCCCGACTTCTTTCTTACGGGAACCAAGTTTGCAACCCATTCAGAATGCCGGACCTTAAAGATTATCTTAGCGTCTAGGATCTTCTTTAATTCCTTTTGGATCAGCAGTTCTAGAGTAGGATGCATCCTTCTTAACTACTGCTGAAATGGCTTGACACCCGCTTTCATTGGTATAACATGCTGAATAATGCGGACGTCATACGTCTTCAGATATTCATAGGTCCATGCAAAAACATCCTTGTATTGTCTAAACAATTTGATGAACCTGTCTCTTTCTCCTGGTGAGCAACATTTTCCAAGGTTGACAAATTTTGGTTCTGCCTCAGTACCTAAATTAACTAACTCATGTTGCATTGATGAGCTGTTAGTTTTTGTATTAGACGGCCTTTTGAACTTATTTTGAAGACCGAACAGCATTTCGAGGGACCTTACCCCCTTGGGAATGAAATTTCCTTTCTCCTCATCCTTCTTCATCAAATCAGCATTGTGCTCTTCTTCATCTATCGCAGCTCCTTGGAAGCTATCTTCGTTTGTTAGAAAGCTGATAATTTGTTCATCATCATCGAAGACTCTGAAGTTTGTGATGTTATCGGGAACAGAGGGCTTGAAAATCAATTCAATTGAGCATTTATAATTTGACGGCACCAACCTAGAAGCAGATGTTGCTAACAAATCAGCTGCAGAATTTTGCAATCTAGGAATAGATTTTATATTGAAAGCGTCAAAATGCATAATTAAATCCCATACCTCAGCCTGATAACCCTTCAAATGAGGTGAGAGACAATGAATGGTGTCCCTTACCTGTCTTACAACTATCTCGGAGTCACCAAAAACTTTCAGGTACTTAACATTTAAGCCAATGGCCTTCTTTAGTCCATGTACCAAAGCTTCATATTCAGCGGTGTTGTTAGTACAATCGAATTCTAATCTACAAGACAAAAAAACTTGTTTTTTTTGGATCCATTAGAACACAACCGGCTCTGGATCCTTCCAGAGTTTTAGAACCGTCAAAGTATAATGTCCATAAAATATCTTTTGATTCAACTAAGTTAGTATCTCTATGATCTAAATCAGTAACTAAACTCACTATGTTACAATCAACATCATCAGTCCGAGAGAAATGAAGGAGATCAGACTGTTTATCTAATTCATGGCTAATGGCTTCAGACTGATAATTACCCGGATCCATTTCTAAGAAATAATTTCCCAGAACCGAGGATGAGAAAGCTATAGCCTCATTTTTTTCTTCTAACTGAGTTACGTTTTGCTTCATATGAGGTTCTCTCAGGACTTTAATCTGATTCTGCCTGTTCTGATAAGGCAACCACAGATGAGACCAATCAGTAGCAAAGTAGCCACTCAGCTTGGTAGACCAATCCCTACTTAAAATCATCCCATAGGCTTCAGGAATATCAACCACCATTATGTCAATGAATTGACAGACCCTAGGGTCACCTGATAATCTAATGAGGACATCTTTCATCTCCCCAAATACTTTGACAGCAGTCCTATCTAATTGGATAATTTGGGCTGGAGATGGCATAGGCTGCCCATTTATTTTTTTACAAATGGACAGTGGCATGACGTTGGAAGATGCCCCAGAATCTACCAAACAGTTGTGAACATTATGGTTGAAAATTTCAAAAGTCAATAGGAATGGCAATGTTTGAGATTTAGATTTCCCACCGATGCTAGCCTCATTAATTTAGGGATTGTCTTGAGAGTCCGTTAATGGAGTGTTGATCTGGGGTTGGAGAACATGCAGCAGTTTGTCTCGTTGATGGGGCAAGCTGCACATGTCAAATATCGACACATTTGCTTTGACCTTCTTGATATCTTCAATAATATCGTATCCTATGTCAGATTCGTTCCCAATTCAAGCTGGATGATCTATTTTGCTCATCGTGACCTTAGGTGGCTGAACTATGGTGTCACCGTTTGACTGCTTGGTCATTGTTTGGCTAACTTTTGGCTGTGGTGGGATAATTGTTATATGTCTCCTAGGCAGTTCTTTTGAAACTTTAGGCTTAGGAGGAGCCGAGATTGGCATGGGATCAGTAATAGGGCCTTTGCTGCGAGTAGCAATGTTCACGGTAGAGGGAGAGATTTCTATGGGATCCTCTTCTGCTAATTCAGTCATAGGTACCCAATCCCATAGCACCATAGTAGTGTCCGGGGTTGGTTCCTCTAAGTCAGGGCTCGATTCCTCTGGAGAATCATCTTGGTCTGGGATCTGTGAATGTAGCATTTGGTTCATGACTAAGCTCATGGACTTAATCCATTGTGGGCATCTTTTTTCCGAATGCGGTTCTTGATGAAAAGTGCAGAAATTTTCCATCTCGATTTCATTCAAGTTTAAAACAGGGGAAGTATTCATCGGTGGATGAGTTTGATCACCGTCTTCCCTCCTTTTATAAAATGGCTTGAAAGGTTTCCTAGATGTGCTAGCAGCCTTATCTTTCTCGAGATCTACAATTTTATTAGATAATTTCTGCATCATCTTGACTACATTATCCATGTCTGTAGATGGCTCTTCTTTACCTCTAGTGAGCAGCAAGGTCTTTTTACTGGCTGTTGGTTTTGGCTCTGCATCTAAAGCATGTTTAGCAATGCTATCAGCTTCTTCTTCTACCTTTCTAGCTTCTTCAAAGTTCTCTATCAGGGTAGTTTTCTTGGACCTTTTTACGAACATTACTATGGGTCCTTCAAGAGATGTTGTATAGTATTCAATCAGAGATTCCTCTGCTGGTTTATTAGCTTTAGTGAAATTATTTAAAAGCGTTGTGAATCTTTGATTAAAATCTTGAACCTTTTCTTTCTTTTCCATTCTCATGGATAAGAGTTCTTTCATAAGCGTTGCAACAGTCTTTTGGTTTCCGTATTTCTCTAAGAAACAATTTTTGAATTCATCCCAACTAGAGATCGAGCTGGGTTGTAGGCTAAAGTACCAGGATGATACTTTTGGCTCGAATGTGTATGGAAACAGCCTGCAGACCACATCTTCATGCTGTACGTTCAAAAGATTCAGAGCTAAGTAGAAACTCTTAAGATGGTCTTCCGCTGAAATGGCTTTCCCTGGGTCGAACTTAGGTGAGACCTTTTCTAGATTTTTAGGGAGATTATGGAATGGACCAGCTAGGTTCAACGCTCCCCTTGCTCTCCAAGTAGGTACAGCCATGTTCATATGCGGAGAACCTGGTGGAGAATTGTAAGGTGAATTCTGTGGGGTATTCTTTGGAATAATTAGTTCTTCCAGGCCTACACGATCTGAAATGTTTTCTGAGTTTTCAAGATCTTCTTTGTTCAGAGGGTCTGAAATTTCTCCTAAAGTTAAATTTACAAGTTCTTCAAAACTTTGCACAAGAATCGAATCTCGGGTATATTGTGGTTCTTTTCTAGGGGTACTTTTCCTAGGGAGAAAATTTACAGTGTTTAAACCACCTAGCTGCCTAACGTAGGATCTTGTATGCCTTCTCAAATCCTCTATTTCTGTGAAAGGGATAGCGTATAAAGCTTCTTGAGGCTCAGGATTAGAAATGAGGCTTTCTTGATTTAATAATTCAAGATCTGGGCTGTTTGAAATGCTCTCTTTAAGCGGGTTTTCAATGACATTTATGACAGTGGGAGATTTTCCTCTATCAGCCATGCACTTTCAGGCCCTCCTTCTAGCGCTAAAAACTGTTGATGCCTCGGATATCGTAGCATCAATCAGAAAGAGATTCTCCCCGATAGATTATCCCAATTAGATTATCTACCGTTTGGTATAGGGAATCCGTCCGGTTAGCGGTTCCAACAACTGTGGGTTTGGAGTTTTATTCCAATTAATACCGGTTATGGCCCGATCCACCTTTCTTTTGAATTTAATATTTTATAATGATGTGCAAGTGCCTGGTCTAAGTTTAATCTAAATGCAAGACTGAAAAAACAGATCTAATTTTAAGACTGAAATAAATCTAACTATCCCTGCAAGGAGCGAATTAAAAGCATGAGCAATGAGCTGTAGGAGATATCTTAAAGAAAGAACAGCTAGCCATCAAATCTTACAGGTAAAGCTACAGCAAAGATGAGAAATATCAGAAGATAGCTTCTGATTTAATATGAAACACATTCATTACTCATGAAATAGAGAATTCATTTGCACAGAAAGGAGTAAAATCATTAGTTACAAAGAAATAATTCAGACAGCAAGAAAGATCTCACATTAAAGTATGGAAGTCACCAGAATAATCCAATATTCATCCATTCTTCATTCCCATGCAAAACGTCCTCTCTAGGCTTTCATTAGAAGATTTTATTTTCTTAGAACATATACAAGATAGCTCGTACAGGTCTGAAAATAATTCCCTGCCAAAAGTCCTTCTCTTCATTGCTTCCTAACTTCTATTTATAATTACAAAAATGCCCTTTGGGCTGCCACCTGGCCTTTTACACTTGTCATCTACATGAATTTTCTTCTATTACAGCGCGAGGGAGATCACCATTGATGTCAAAGATTCCCAAGGTATCACAGTACATATCATCAAGCATGAATAAATGAGTTGAAGTCGAACGCAAGATGAAATATTTCAATTAAGAGTCAATGATATAAACTCATGTTGAAAGCGAGGTAACCTGCCATTGAGGCATGCAGGGCCAAGGTACTTGATTGGTTTCTAGATTCAATCCTTGGATGATGAGTTGAAGTCGACAAGGATGAATCTGTCGAAGGAGGGCCATGATGAATCCCTCATCAATCGACAAGAAACACGAAAAAATATGTGTAGAGTAGATTGGATGGTACAGCAACATATAAGACTGACTCAAAGTAGACCGACATGATGGCGTGCATACAGATTGCAAATGATAAATGACAAACATATTCTTGAACATGGGCATGGCATGACTCGGTAGTATTGACATGACAAGTATGACACCAATTCCTAATGCGACTGATGATGGAAGCTTTCTTTGAATGACTCAAAGGAGTAAAAAAACTCAGGATTAAGTAAGTGAAACTCGAGGACAAACAGATGATCCAAGCGTTGTATGCAAATGCAGATGAGTGCCATGTTCAAGAACGACTACATACTGCCACTAACAAGGTACGTAACACAAAAAATTTCCTTTTTCCCCATCATGAACGATGAGTGCCTCATGTGTTTTTTGTGAGCTTGATGAGGGTAACCAGATGCTCGGTATAGCTCATCTCATAGATGAGTCTAATCCCAAATGTTTTTCGAACCTGGGATAGGAGGGGTTTGTCCCATGGCGGACCCTTCAATGTAAGAGTTTAAAGAGTCCATAGAAGGTAAACTCGGTCGTCATTTCATGTTTAGAGAGTCTGAAAAGATCTAAAGAAGACTCCAACAGTCCTTTTTCGTAAATTTAGCCTCTTCGCCTGAAAAAGGGTAAAACAACGCGGGAGAGGACTCTTCCAGTCATGATTGGCTGGAGTATACCTTTTTTGTAACTAGTGCCCCCTGGTCCAAAAAAGGGGTAAACTATCACCAGGAAGATGACCATTCAAATTCTTTTACAAACGTGAACGTGACAAGTTCGCTTGGAAATATTTTTGTATTTTGAGAGCCTGAAAAGAGCTTAAAGGTAGACTCTGGGGGGTTCCTTTTCCGTAGGAGTTTAACGAGCCCGAAAAAGTGATAAATCGTAACTCAATAACATATTCTCATAGTTTCAAGAGAATGAAAAAGAACAAAGAGTAAGCTCATTAACTGCAATCTATGAAAAAATGGGTAAACGACAAAAACTCACAAGGGATGTTCATACCTGAGATGACCGTTCCAATATGAAAATGGCATAGAAAGGAACTTCACAACTTTTGCACACTTGAAAACTACGTCAAATAGTCAACCGAATGTTCAAATACAATAAAACTGACCAAAACTATAGAAAATGGCATAACATCATCAAATATTTGAAAAGGAATATTCCATTTTGTTTATAAATAGAAACAAAAACCAAACATAGTTACCATTGTTCTATTTTGCCAAATTTGGGAGGAATAGTGCCATTTGCTGCCAGATCTTCACTTGTCGATTCGGGGAGCTACGATCAGCCATTTCACCTGTCGTCGGGAACAGGAGACCCTAAACTTCAGCCAGCAAAATCGTAGTGGTTTACAATTTTAATTTTCAGTCATTTTTTTGGGTTTTGGGTTGATTTGGCAAGGGCCATTGTGCCCTCGGTTCGTCGCAGATGGCATTTTTCGGGAACTGCGACGAGACCAAGTCGTTGCAAATGGAATATACATGGACTACGACGACGTTGCCCTATTTTCAAAAATGGGGTGCGACGACGGTGACGCCCATCCCCAAACTCAAACAAAACTCAAAAGAAGGACTTCCAGTGGGTGAAGCAAGTCCTAACATTGTTAAGAACTTACTGTTGACAGGTTCCAAGCATCTAGAATGGTTTTGTAATGGTGGGAAAGGGAACATGAATTAGATGATGAACAAGCTGCAAATGATCCACATTGTGTGGAAGCTTTGAGAAACTGTGGGCTTCTCAAGTTCTTCCGCATTCAGGGGATGAGATCCCAACTTCCACTACTGAACCATATGCTCGAATGTTGGGATGCAGCCCAGCAGTACTTCATGGTTGGTGAGCATGAGCTTCACATAGATGTCGAGGACATCTATTTCCTGACTGGTTTGTCCCGAAGGGGGGACAATGTGACACTCACTGGATCACATGGGAGTGATTGAACCGTGGAAGATTTGATCCGACAGCATTGTGGTCCCAACGCTCGTGCATCTAGCGGGAATATTTTCATTAAAGATGTATGGGAGCTCCCATTGCGGGACATTTTATTCACCATTACGAGGATGGCGGGGAGTAAATCTCCTCACCTAGCCACCAGAGCACAGATGCTTTATGCGAAGGACTGTTTATCTCCAAAGATCTTCAACTGGTGCGAGGGGGTCCTCGCAAACATGCGAGCTCGCTCAGCTGACAAAGTGTCAGCGGGGAGAGCTCAAGTAGTTCGGCTATGGATCCATAGTGATCTCATTCTTGCTAGAACGGGTTCCCCTACCGCATCCTCAGGTACCACTAAAGGATAGGGACCTCAGGGATCCACACATGGACAGGTGGATTGATGTGATGGCTCGAAACAGTGGGGGTCCTATCATCGGATTCCCTCCTGAGTTCTTCAATTGGTTGGCAGGCCAGCTACTGATGGTGGAGGACTTTCCATATAGTGGCACTAACTTCACAGATGACCTAGACATGCGGCTGCCAGAGGGAGCAGCACGGGGAGACCTCGGTAAGAACAAATGACCCTTGAACTTTTTAAGTTTTGTGCATTTATGATTTTTTTTTTGATATAGTGTTGACAGGTGAACTACATGTGTGTGCAGATGTGGGGCCTGTACGACCAGTGGGGACCTCTCTTCTGGCTAGGAGAGAGAGAGGAGACAGAACGATGGTGGATCCAGCTGTGCATGTTGCCATCGTGGAGATGGACAGAGTTGATGCCAACCTGAGTGGGTTGACACTGTGTTGTTGCAGCAACATCCCCCCCAAATTTTTTTTTTTACATATTGGGGCCCCTCCTTTTATTTTTTCTAGAAAGACTGCCTTAAGAGGTTGATTCTTCTTTTTTTACTTAGTTTTGTTTTTCAACTGAAGTTTCTGCTTTGAAAATTTCAAGTTTTCTTCTAAAGGTTAAATTCATGAAATTCTCCCGAAGCTGCAGAAGCCATTCAAGTTTGTCTCCCGAAACGGCGAAAAGACTTAGAGTTTTTTATTGAAGTTGCGGAACCATTTGAGAAAGCCTCCCGAAACGGCGAAACCTTTCAGGTTTCCCTTTCGAAACTACGGAATCCATTTGCATTTCTCTCCTGAAACACCGCGGAAAGACTTAGATTTTTTATTGAAGTTGCAGAACCATTTGAGAAAGCCTCCTAAAACTGTGGAACCTTTAAGTTTTCCCTTCCGAAACTACGGAAGCCATTCGCATTTCTCTCCCGAAACACCGCGGAAAGACTTAGACTTTTATTCAAGTTGCGGAACCATTTGAGAAAGCCTTTCGAAACGGCGGAACCTTTCAGGTTTCCCTTCCGAAACTGCGGAAACCATTCGCATTTCTCTCTCGAAACTCCGTAGAAAGACTTAGAATTTTATTCAAGTTGCGGAACCATTTGAGAAAGCCTCCCAAAACAGTGGAACCTTTCAGGTTTCCCTTCCGAAACTGCGAAAGCCATTCGCATTCCCCTTCCGAAATACCGTGGAGCGCTTTTGGAAAATACTTAAGCATCACTCTCGACCTTGCGAGAGGCATTCACCAATCCTTTCCGAAACGGTGGAACCTTTCAGGGGTCCCTTCCGAAACTGCGGAAGCGTTCGATTTATTTTCTCGGGAGCCATTCAGAAAAGTCTCCCGAAATGGCGGGAACCTTCGCAAAATTGTTCCGCAATTGCGAAAGCAATTGGCATATCTCCATCAAATTGCGGAAAGAAATTCAGAACTCTCCCGAAACTACAGGATCACTCAATGAAACCACTCGCAATAATTTTTCAGAAGGTTGTACTTCGAAAAGATATGGCAATCTCTTCCGAAACGCCGAGGCAGTTCGCCATAATGTTCCGCAATTGAGGATGAAACTCGTAAGTCCGCCCCGCAAGTGACGGTCGTGCACAAATGCCGAGACGGCTTGAAATGACCATGCTGTACGCGGCATTAAAATCCCGTTTTAATGACACCACCCACCGGTTTAATGCCGCACATGTCTAGCTTTTTAAAAAGGACGGTGGGGGTTGGTTGATCGCATTGTTAGTTTTCGTTCAAACAAACGCCGTTGAGAATACCGCGTCGGAATGCTCCAGCTCAGCTCATCCACGACCGTGTCAACCTCACTCAGCCACTATCCCGTTGCCAGGTAGGTTTTTTAACCGCTATTTTTGTCTCATCTCCACGTCAAGTTACTTTTGGGTTTTTTCTCGTCCATAACATGGCCGATAGACATTGGTTGCATATGTCGTTATTTTTGTTTTTAAGGCCACCGAGGCCCCTTAGGTTTCTAATTCCTACCAGCTAAAAGCCATAACTGTGACCACCCGAGTTTTTCACTTGCCACATTCTAGGCATCGTCACCCTCATTCAAACTTCGCGCCGGCCACATAACGTCTCGTAAATGTTATTGATAACAGTAGTGGTCGGCTGAACCCCTCACCTTTTGATGAATGTGGAAAGTGGTCCCTTGTTTCATCATAAGATTGTTTCACTCCAGGCTCACCCAACATTGACCATTAGAAGTGCAACGATGAAGGATACCCTCTCTCCTAGGGCTAGGCGGGAAGTAGGTTGTTTCCACGTTGTATGCTTACCTTTTCGGAAGCATTCCAAATTTTGTCTCCTTAGGATAATCAAGTCTCAGAACCATATTTCTTGTTTGGAGTGATTTATTTTGCTTCCCCAACATACAGCTTCATAATTTGTCTATGTTTTAGCATGTTGAATTGGTCCTTCTCTTTGTTAAAATATCATAATAGGTTGCACATTTGTTATAATGACTTGTATTTGGCTACTAGCAGGGATAAGCCAGGATGCCAAAAGGTGGTAGAAAGAAAGCTAAAGTGATGGAACCAGAGCCAGTGCCACTTAGGACTGAAACTATGTTCCAAGATACTAAATGTACCATCGGCATTCCTCCCGAAGTCCGTTGGGGCGATGTTTACAGGATGATGAGATGAACCTGCAATAATTAATTAATGCAAATACATGAGATATCAGAAATAACAGAACAGAATCACTTTTATATTGATCACGGGCCACTTCGAGGGGGCAACCTCCTTCGAGCAATCTCAATACAATTAACTTCACGGTGCCTTCAATGACCTCAACACACACTTATATACTAAGTCTATGCCCAATACTATGAGTCAAAACCATGGGACATATAATACTACAGGACTGCTTACAAAGCATATGCGTCCAATACTATGGGTCAATACTATGGGATAATATAGACTACGGATCAACAAATACTACGGGACGACTTACAAAGCATATGCATCCAACAACAATATACTAACATAGTAAAGAGAAGGGTTGACATAGGTTCCTAACATCCCCTCTCCCTTAGAAAAAGCTTTGTCCTCAAAGCTTTGGTTGGAGAAATTGCTGCAGAATCTGAAGGAGTGGTTCCCCGGTAGCATCCTTGAGCTACATTTTGGGCCACTGACGCCTTTGGAGTGTCAAGGAGGATTGCTTGGAAGGATGTAGATGAAGAAGAACCCTGTCAGCTGTGTGGAAAATGCGCTCAGAACGGTGTTGATCGGCTTGTTGTTTCAGGCGAATTCTGGCCATGTGAAGATTGCCCTGCAGAATGAGAAGAATTTGATCGCGGGTGCGAAGAACCGAGTCAATTTCTTGAACTGGGGAGCTGCTAAGGGTGTATGGAAGAAGAACTGGTAGTGTTTTTCCATAGACTGCTTCATATGATGTCCTTTGAGATATGGTATTGTACCACCAGAGCGCTGCTAGGAAAGCCATAGAAATAGTTGGCCAAAGCTGTGTAGGGTTGGGAAAGGGTTTGAGCAATCCCGAAAGGAGTGTCATTTCACCCTTGTTGACTTGGAAAGTATCATCGTTAGCCACCATCTGTTGAATTGTCATTTTTAGACCCTACCAAAAGAAGTTACGTTGTTCTCAGTCAGACATTTTGTAGAACCCAGAGTGCCCTGTTGATGAAGAAGCATGGAGTTCATAGAAGAGAGAGCCCTATTGAACATATTGCAACCAATTTGGAACAAGTAGAGAAAGAGCTGTAAGAGAAACTGGGTCATCAATTGTGCGAGAAGGAGCATCTTCCACCATATTGTCCTTACCCTTCTTGTAAGTGATCATATAGGGATAACCCATGAGTTGGATAACCCATTTCAGGTGTGTTGGGGAGGATACCCATTGTTCTAGAAAATTTTCCAGACTCTGGAGATCAGTCTTGATGCAGAAATAATTCTGTAATAGGTATGGCTTCCACTTCTGTACTGCATGCAAAATAGCCATCATTTCATGCTGAGAGGTAGAAGTGGCTAAATTCTTACCGGAAAGGTCTCTTGAAGGCAACAAGCGCATTGGTTCAGCAAAGATACCTGCATATCTATCCAAGGAAGTAGTGGAGACTGTTGATGGGTGCATCTGAATGGAATTGAGCTGAGCGATGACACCATGTGAATTATTCTTAATGATTTTTTCCAGGCAATGTGAACTGATGATGCAGAGAGACCCTGGTTGTAATCCCATAAATTTGTGTTGTGCCCCATTGACTTTAAACTACATCCAAAGTTCAGCAAAATCCCATAAGATGGGGCCAAGTGTGCGTAACCATTGAACGCCCAAAACCACATCACATCCGCCTAAGGACAAGGCAAACATGTCAGAGCGTAGGTTATAATCTTCCATAGAGATACGCACATTGTGACACTTCCCCTTGCAAGGTAAGGTGCCCCCATTGGCAACCATGACTTCAAAGTTGGAGCAAGGATGGACAAAACAATCAGCCTGTTTGGCAATTCGAGGGTCAATGAAGTTATGAGTGCTACCAAAATCAATGAGTATGATAAGAGGGAGCTTCTTGAAGTATCCCCTGACCCGCATTGTTTGTGGGGTGATGACGTCGGTTACAGCATGGAGAGAGATATCGGGTGGGTCATCCTGAGATGGGGTGTCAACATGCGGGTGTTGAATGTTGACCTGATCATCTACTGTATCTGTAGCTTCTTCACCAAGTTCTAAGGTAGGAAAAGAATCCACATCCAAGAGATAGAGATTTTGTTGAACACATCTATGTCCCCGAGTGAATTTCTCATCATAATTATAGCAAAGCCCTTTTTCTCGGCGTGCCTGCATTTCTATTTCAGACAAATGCTTGATAGGAGTTGGTTGAGGAGAAGGCGTGATGGGAGGTCGTTGGGAACCCATATTTCTGAAGGGAACAAAGGTGGGTTTGGAGCGTTGTTGAGCTGCGATCTTGTCCTCAACCAGCTTATCCAACCTTAGGACTTCCATCATTGTGTTGGGACAAAACGTTTTGACCTCTGAGCGGATTTCATCCTTGAGACCACTGATAAAACAACTCCTGTAGAATTCATTGGACAATCCTTCTGTGTGATTGGATAGTTTCTCAAATTCTGTCTGATACTCTCTCACTGTGCCAGTTTGGTGAAGTTTAGTGAGTGCTCCTATGAAGTCGTCAAAGGAACTAGGGCCAAATCGTGACAAAAGGAGTTGGCAAAAATCTGTCCAGTTTGGCTCGGGATGAGCTTTGACGTACAAACGGTACCATTGAAGGGCTTCCTGTTCCAAATGAAGGGATGCAAGTGGAACTTTCTGAACATCAAAAGTATTATGCAGACTGAAATATTGTTCTGCTCGGTATATCCATCCAGTCGGATCAGTACCATTGAAGCGAGGAAAATCAAGCTTCGACCAACAAAAATTGTTGGAAGAAGAGAACCTGGTGGCTGCAAAAGATTCTGGCTGTCTGGTATTGTTCATGGCTGAATGCTGAAGATGGAGGCTGAGAAATTTTTCATCCAGATCTTGGAGTTTGGTTTGGATGGCTGCAAGTGCTTCCTCCATGGTGTGTTCTCTTGCACGAGATACAACCATAACCATTTTTTTTTTTTTGGTGGAATGGGTAGAAAAACACAAACAAAAGCTGATTTAGTGAAGGGAAACTTGGATTGGGGAAACAATCTGATGGGTAATTGGGGTTTGACTAGATTTTGGACACTGTCGAAAGGGAAAGAAAGCAAAAAGGAGGATTTTAGAAGCGAGGTGATAGAATGAGAAAATTTGGCAGAGAAAGACAAAGAAACATAATTCAGAAAGGAACTATGTGGTAAAATTTGAAGGTGATTGAGTGAAATCTGAGGAAGTTATGGAAAACCCTAAAAATAGACAAATGTGGGATTTCGAGCTTTGGGAAGGCGAATTGGGGATAGGGTCCTCAGGAATGAAATATGTAGAATGGAATGAAGGAGGTTCCCCAAAAATTTCAAGGGAAACAGAATGAAAACAAGGGAGATATCGAGAAAAAACTCTTTTTTTTTTTTTTACCAGAAATGGATCGGCAACAACGGCACAGAAGGGATCCGCAACAGATGGATCTGCAACGGCGCGGAAGGGATCGAAAACGGCTGGATCTGAAACGACGATTGGATCTGGAATGACTTTCAGAATAGATCTGAAACGACTGGATCTGGAGCGGAAGTGATCGGCAACAGTTCAACTGAAAATAGATATGGACCCTAGGTATGTACGGCTTCCTAACAATTTAGGTGTTTCACTCGGCCACCAATGCTGTCTGTCGGCTTGCGTATTGGGGTAGTACCCCTCACTCCATGGCTCAGGTAAAACTGATAAACGCTTTGCCACAAACGATAGCTCTTGGTTTACCTCACGGGTGGGAACTAGTCAATCAGGTAGGGGTCGTTGCTCTTTTCGCTGGCAAGTCCTCTCAATAGGCCAGCTACTTTGGGGTTCCTGTGGTACTCCTCACAATGAGTTTTAGGGCTTATGCCCAAGTACTTTCCATAGTTAAGCAGATAGGGATTATTCCCAAATTCGAAGCTGCAACAGATGCGAAAAAAAAAAATTGGTAGAAATTCCACCCAACGAGCCCAAGAAAGTGCTCTGATACTAGATGAGATGAACCTGCAATAATTAATTAATGCAAATACACAAGATATCAGAAATAACAGAACAAAATCACTTTTATATTGATCACGGGCCACTTCGAGGGGGCAACCTCCTTCGAGCAAGCTCAATACAATTAACTTCACGGTGCCTTCAATGACCTCAACACACACTTATATACTAAGTCTATGCCTAATACTATGAGTCAAAACCATGGGACATATAATACTATGGGACGGCTTACAAAGCATATGCGTCCAATACTATGGGTCAATACTATGGGCTAATATAAACTACAGATCAACAAATACTACAGGATGACTTACAAAGCATATGCGTCCAACAACAATATACTAACATAGTAAAGAGAAGGGTTGACATAGGTGCCTAACAGATGATCAGGGACCAGGATATCCCCGATGTGTTACTGGAAGAGGAGCAAATATACCTCAACATCAGAACATCCGGCATAGCTAGGGCTTCTACCCGCCCTGAGTTGTTCCCATGCTCGGAAGTGATCGGGTGGATACTGGAACATGCCAACCCAGAAACAAGAGTATTACATGACAGCAGGGGAGAGACTTTCGCTTCATTTCATCCGGCATATATCACTGCAACCTACAAATTTGCACGCCCCCAGCAAGATCTAAGTGATGAATGGTTGGGCAAGATGAACAATATTGAGATGGCCAAAAAATTATTGGTCACAGGAAAGCACTTGAGAAAGAGAGGTAATGATGAATATGATGTTTAGAACCTAAGACCTCCTTTTAGGTTAATCACCCTGATGCTGTGCAGAATATTCGGCATGCCCGATGGCACTGTATACAAGATACAGTGGCCCCCCATCATCCACTTTGTAGCATTCAAAGGGACTGTGTTTGACTGGGATACTATCCTTTCAGACAGTTTGGCATCCACAGTGGCTACTGCAAGAGAAGGTCTGGCCTTAAAAAAGTCAGAATTTTACATGTATTCCTATCTCATTGACTATATTTTGGCCAAGCTATCTTTCCCCAGCTTAGGTTGCACATGGGATAAAGCCAACACCCCAGTCTACACTGCTTACAAGATAATGTGGGCTCAAAATTACAGAGCAAGCTATAAGCTCATCTGTGAGGAGTTCATCATGCCTCTATATGAGCAGATATTTAAGGAAGAGCCCAACTGTCTGTCAGAAAATGCCATGGAGAACCTGGAAAACTATGGATATTTTTATTTCTCAGAGCAGGGCACCTACATCAGGATGTTTGGAGGGACCAAAGCGCCATACATTTTGCCAAAGTACGCTACTGACTATGTAGTTCTCAAGGAAGCAATGAGACAAATTTTCCTTGATGGAATCGGAGCGGTGCTTAACAAGCAGCATAAGGCTTCTTTCCCTCCTTTACCCTTCTGCATAGGAGCCTACAAATTCTCAGGGGTTGCATCAGATGAGGAGTTTGTTCAAGAGCTGAAAGATTTCCACTTCGGTGAAATAATTTTCCATAGAAATGATAGGCAGGGAAAAGTTGCCGAGCATTGCAAAAAAATTTATGCTCATTTTGAATATGCTCATTATTATGATGCAGAGGAAGAGGCATTCAGAGGCATCAGCAACATGACTGAGTTACAGATTTGTCGCCAAAGCAGTGGAGCAAGCTCTAGCTCTACCTCAGCCCGAAAAGCCAGCCTACAGAAAGAGAGAGACACAGCTGATGCCCGAGCCCAAGAAGAGCATAGGTTGAAAGAGGAAGCGAGATTGCAGCAAGAAGCTGAAGTTGCAAAGCATATGGAAGAAAATGAAAATCAGCATCAAGCTGAAGAAGAAGAAAGAAAGCGAAAAGCTGAGGAGGAACAGAAGGCGGAAGAAGAACTTAAGGCCGATGAAGATGCCCAGGCAGGTGGCTCCGGCACCCAGGATATGGAAACAGACATACCTCAGACACATGTTCCCGGCACCCAAAATGTGGAGGCAGGTACATCTCAAGCAGGTGTTCCCGGTGCCCAAAATGTGGAGGCAGGCACTTCTCAAGCAGTCCATACCCCACAACAAGAAGCAGAAATAGATATAATAGACCTCCCAATCGTCCCTTACACTCCATCAGAAGAGCATACTGTGTCCCAATGGGATGAATTTGTATATGATAAGAAGAGAAAGGCAGTAGTTCTGAAATCAGAAGAGAAGATCAAGAGACTCTTCCAAGAAGATATTATTACCCGGCAGGAAACCACAGTAATGCAAAATACGAATAAGGCTCCCATAGCTATGGCATCTGCCGCTGTAGAAGCAACAAAAGCAACACAGGACAATGTGGCTGATATGGTTAGAGAAGTCGAGTCCACAAAGAGAAGAGCTCGCATGTTACAACATACTGTGGCTAATGAGCAGGCTTACAGGGATCTTGTGGTAAATAAGTATAATCGCCTATCCATGGAGCATAAGGAATTGTCAGATAAGTATGACCATTTAGAAGAAGAAAAGGAGAACCTGGCAGTCCAGATGTTGGTTTTAGAGGCGGAAGAGAACGATTCGAAAGCTAGGGTGTCTCAGTTGCAAGCAGATAAGCAGGCCATGGATGAGCAATTAGAGCAGGCATAGAACAGAGCAATAGATATGTCTCCCTTCCATGAGCTGTCCTGTAGCATTCTGAGACAAATGCATGCCACACAAGAGCTTATTACTGAAGAAGTGTGCAGGCTCAAAGCCATGATGGTTATATTAAAAGAAGTTAATGCAGAGGCCAATAGGCTTAAGGGTAAATATACTTGGGTTAAATCAAACATCCTGAGCTAGATGGAATGGAGAGAAGGGAAGGTTGATTTTCCCAAGCATATCCCATTCAAATCTGTAGATGGTTTTAATGAAGATATAGCCCTCATGGAATTTTGCAGGAACTGTGGCCTTAAGCTGATGGCTAAGATCCAAGGGACAATGGATAAAAGTAACAGTCATTATCAAAGAATCCATGGAGTGCATGATAAGTGCAAGTTGAGTTTCCCCCAGTCCCTTGATGAGTTCTCGAGCAAAGAGCAACGTTTATCTGACTTGAAGGAAGAGTTGGACATTCAAATGGAATATGTCAAGAAGATCGATGTCTTAGCAATTGATGATCTACATCATTATATTGGTATGTCATCAGTAAACAGTCGTTTGCTTCAAGAAATTCACCAAGAAGCAGCTGCAGAAATTTAGGGTATTGGAGTAGAGCTTGGTAAAGATGTGACTTCCCAGAAGATCTTGCTCCCTTCCTCAGCTAATGTAGTTATCAGAGACACTGGGATCTGGTTCAGTTACATTGCAGAGGAGGAAAAGAAATCAACAACAATATCAACCAGTCCGAATGCTTATCTCCTAGCAAAAGCGCCTTCATAGGAGTGAACACGTTGATCCTAAGACGTTGTTCCTATTTTTTGTATTGTTGGCCTTCCTTTGTCTAAAGCGTAGAACCATTGGACAGCTGTCCTTTTCTTTTTGGGAAATTTTCTGTTTTAAGAAAAGGGTCACAATTTTGTTTTTCTTTTTTTTTTAAAAGGGAAAAGTCTGTGGGGGACAAGTGTAAAGAGCCAATTGGCAGCCCAAGGGGCATTTTATAATAATATAAATAGAAGTTTAGGAAACCGTGTAAAGGACTTTTGGCAGGGAAATAATTTTCTAGACTTGTACGAGCTATCTTTCACTTGTTTCAAGAAAATAAAATCTACCTAATAAGAGCCTAGAGAAGACGCCTTTTGCATGGAAATGGATGTTGGATGCATGTTGGATTATTCCTGTGACTTCTATATTCTACTATGAGATCTTTCTTTACTGTCTTGAAATATTTCTTTGTATTGAAGGATCCTACTTCTCTCTATGCAAAATGAATTTTCTCCTACATGAGTAATGGAATGTGTTATATTTAATTAGAAGCTATATTTTGATATCTCTTGCTTTTGTTGTGGATCTATCTTTAAGATTTAATGGCTGTCTGTTGATTTTTTAGATAACTCTTACAGCTCATTACTCATACTTACAATTTGCTCCTTGCAGGGATAGTTTAGATTTATTTCAGTTTTAGACACAGATTTGTTTTCCCAGTTCTGCATTTAGATTAAGTTAGTCTATTCACTTGCATATCATTCTAAACCATAAAATTAAAAAAGAACGGTGGATCGGGACATAACCGGTATAACTGGAGCAAATCTCCAAACCCACGGTTGTCGGAACCGCTAATCGAACGGATTCCCCATACCAAACGGTGGACAATCTAATTGGGATAGCCTACCGGGGAGAATCCCTTTCTGATTGATGCTGCGATCTTCGGGGCATCAACAGTTTTTGGCGCTAGAAGGAGGGCCTGAAAGTGCATGGCTGAAAAAGGAAAATCTCCCACTATAAAAAATGTTACTGAAAACCCGTTTAAAAAAGAAATTTCAGACAGCTCAAATCTTGAAGTAGCAAACCAAGAAAACCTTGTCTCTGATTCTGAACCTCAAGAAGCATTGTATGTTGTGCCTTTTACAGAAATCGAAGACTTGAGGAGGCATACAAGATCTTATGTTAGATAGCTAGGTGGTCTAAATGCAATAAATTTCCTCCCTAGAAGAAATTCTCCTTGAAAAGAGCCACAGTATACCCGTGATTCGATTCTTGTGCAAAATTTTGAAGATCTTGTGAATTTAACTTTAGAAGAAATTGTAGAACCCCTAAACAAGGTCAATCTTGAAAACCCAGAAAATATTTCAGATCAAGAAACTCTTGGAGAACTTATTACTCCAAAGAACACTCCATTGAACTCACCTTACAATTCCCCACCAGATTCTCCACATAGAGACATGGTTGTACCTGCTTGGAGGGCAAGGGGAGCGTTGAATCTAGCTGGGCCATTCCACAATCTTCCAAAAAATCCAGAGAAGGTCTTGCCTAAATTCAACCCAGGGAAAGCCATTTCAGCCGAAGATCATCTCAAGATTTTTTATTTAGCTCTGAATCTTTTGAACGTGCAGCATGAAGATGTAGTCTGTAGGATTTTTCCACACACTTTCGAGCCGAAAGTATCATCTTGGTATTTTAGCCTATAACCTATCTCGATCTCAAGTTGGGATGAATTTGAAAACTGTTTCTTAAAGAAGTATGGAAACCAAAAAACTGTAGCTACACTTATGAAATAACTGTTGTCCATGAGAATGGAAGAGAAAGAAAAGGTTCAATACTTTAACCAAAGGTTCACAACACTCTTAAATAATTTCAGTGAAGCAAATAAACGAGCAGAAGAATCTCTGGTTGAATATTATACAACAGCTCTTCAAGGACCCATTGTAATGTTCATTAAAAGATCTAAGAAAACCACCCTGATAGAGAGCTTCGAAGAAGCTAGAAAGGTAGAAGAAGAAGCAAATAGCATTGCTAAACATGCCTTAGATGTAGAAACAAAACCAGCAGCCAGTAAAAAACCCTTGCTGCTCGCTAGAGGTAAAGAAGAGTCATCAACAGACATGGAAAATGTAGTTAAGATGATGCAGAAGTTGTCCAATAAAATTGTAGATCTCGAGAAAGATAAGGCTGCTAGTACATCGAGGAAACCTTTCGAGCCATTTTACAAAAAAAGGGAAGACGGCGATCAACCTCATCCACCCATGAATACGTCCCTTGTTTTAAACCTCAATGAAATTGGGATGGAAAACTTCTGCACCTTTCATCAAGAACCGCATTCGGAAAAGAGATGCCCACAATGGATTAACTCTATGAGTTTAGTCATGAACCAAATGCTAGATTCACAGATTCCAGATCAAGATGATCCTCTAGAGGAATCGAGCCCTGAATTAGAAGAACCACCTCCGGATACTACTATGGTGCTATGGGATTGGGTACCTATAACTGAATTAGCAGAAGAAGATCCCATATAAAGCTCTCTCTCTGCTGTGAATGTTAATACTCGCAGTAAGGGTCCTATTACGGATCCTGTGCCAAACTCGACTCCTCCCAAGCCTAAAGTTTCAAAAGAACTACCTAGAAGGCATATAACAATCATTCCACCGCAGCCTAAAGCTAGCCAAACATCATCCAAACAGCCAAACATTGACACCATAGCTCAGCAACCTAAGGTCATAATGAGTAAAACAGATCATCCATCCCGAATTGGGAACGAGTCTGATATAGGATATGACATTATTGAGGATATAAAGAAAGTCAAAGCAAATGTGTCAATATTCGATATGTGCAGTTTTCCTCATCAACGAGACAAGTTGCTGCATGTTCTGCAACCCAAGCCCAGCACTCCATTAACAGACTCTCAAGAAGATCCCGAAATTAAGGAGGCTAGTATCGACGGGAAATCTAAATCTCAAACATTGCCTTTCCTGTTGACCTTTGAAATTTTCAATCATAATGTTCACAATTGTTTGGTATATTCTGGAGCATCTTCAAATGTCATGCCACTGTCAATTTGTAAAAAAATTAATGGGCAACCTGTGCCATCTCCGGCCCAAATTATCCAGTTAGATAGGACTGCTGTCAAAGTGATTGGGGAGATGAAAGATATTCTCATCAGATTATCAGCCGACTCTAGAGTCTGTCAGTTTATTGACATAATGGTAGTTGATATTCCTGAAGCCTATGGTCTGATCTTAAGTAGGGACTGTTCTACCAAGCTGAATGGTTACTTTGCAACTGATTGGTCTCATCTATGGTTGCCTTATCAAAATAGGCAGAATCAGATCAAAGTCCTGAGAGAACCACACATGAAGCAAAATGTAACTCAATTAGAGGGAAAGAATGAGGCTGTAACCTTCTCATCCTCAGTTCTGGGGAATTATTTCTTAGAAATTGATCTGGGTAATTATCAGTCTGAAACCATCAGCCATGAATCAGATGAACAATCCGATCTCCTTCATTTCTCTCGGACTGATGATGTTGACTGTAATATAGTTAGTTTAGTCAATGAATTAGATCATAGAGATACTAACTTTGTTGAATCAAAAGATATTTTTTGGACATTATACTTTGACGATTCTAAAACTCTGGAAGGATCCGGAGCCGGTTGTGTTCTGATGGATCCAAGAAAAAACAAGTATTTTTTGTCCTGTAGATTAGAATTTGATTGTACTCACAACATGGTGGAATATGAAGCTTTGGTACATGGATTAAAGAAGGCCATTGGTTTAAATGTTAAATACCTGAAGGTTTTTGGTGACTAAGAAATAGTTGTAAGACAGGTAAGAGACACCATTCATTGTCTCTCACCTCATTTGAAGGGTTATCAGGCTGAGATATGGGATTTAATTATGCATTTTGACGCTTTCAATATAAAGTCTGTTCCTAGATTGCAAAATTCTGCAGCTGATTTGTTAGCAACATCCGCTTCTAGATTGGTGCCATCTAACAACAAATGTTCAATTGAATTAATTTTTAGGCCCTCTGTTCCCGATAACATCACAAACTTCAGAGTTTTCGATGATGACGAACAGATTATCAGTTTTCTAACGAATGAAGACAGCTTCCAAGGAGCTGTGATAGATGAAGAAGAACACGATTCTGATTTGCTAAAGAAGGATGTAGACAAAGGAAATTTCATCCCCAAAGGGGTAAGGTCCCTCGAAATGTTGTTCCGTCTTCAAAATAAGTTCAAAAGGCCAGCTAATACCAAAACTCACAGTTCATCGATGCAACATGAGTTAGTCAATTTAGGTACAGAGGCAGAACCAAAATTTGTCAACCTTGGCAAATGTTGTTCACCGGGAGAAAGAGATAGGTTCATCAAACTATTTAAGCAATATAAGGATGTTTTTGGATGGACCTATGAAGATCTGAAAACGTATGACGTCCGCATTATTCAGCATGTTATACCGATGAAAGCAGGTGTCAAACCATTTCAGCAGCAATTAAGAAGGATGCATCCTACTCTGGAACCTCTGATTCAAAAGGAATTAAAGAAACTCTTGGATGCTAAAATAATCTTTTAAGGTCCGGCATTCTGAGTGGGTTGCTAACTTAGTTCCCATAAGAAAAAAGTTAGGAGAGATAAGACTAATTGTGGACTTCAGAAATTTAAACAGAGCTTCGGATAAAGACAACTACCTCGTCCCTTCAATGGAACAAATCCTTCAAATGCTGTCGGGATCTGAGCTATTTTATCTTCTTGATGGTTTCTCTGGCTACAATCAGGTATTAGTAGCTGAAGAAGAGCAACATTGGAAGAATGAAGCCGAGCTAAACTCGGTCAAAGTATGCCCTATCTTCTCAACTCCTCAGTCATGGTATAGAGATCTAGTGCATTATTTACAGCAAGGATATCTACTTGAGCACTGGAACTCTAAGCAAAGAAGGGAACTCCATTTGAAATCAGCACCTTATCAAATAATTGATGGGATACTTTTCAGAAATAATTATGATGGACTTTTTCTTAGATGTCTAGAAAAGGAAGATGCAAGTAAAGTTGTTAAAGAATTACACGATGGCCTCACAGGTGGACATTATTTAGGGGATACAACAACGCACAATATACTTAGAGATGGATATTATTGGCCCACTCTATTCTGAGATGCCCATACGTATGCACGAAACTATGATGTATGCCAAAGAAGTGCCGGGAAATCACCTAAGGCAGCAGGACCCTTGCAGTCGGTTATCATCTCTGAGCCCTTTGAGCAGTGGGGTATAGATGTTATCGGAGAGATTAATCCAAATTCTTCTTTGCAACATCGATACATCCTGACGGCTACCGACTACTTCACTAGATGGATGGAGGCTATCCCGTTGTGCAAGATCAATGAAGATACAGTCATCAGTTTCTTGAAAGAAAACATCATAACCAGGTTTGGGGTTCCTATTTCCCTTGTTTTTTATAATGCTCCCTATTTTTCATCTTTCAAGATAAATGAATTTGTTTATGAATGGGGAATTAAGCTGCATTATTCATCCAATTATTACCCTCAAGGGAACGGATTAGCTGAATCTTAAAAAAAAAACCTTATTCGAATTCTCAAGAAAACTGTGATAGAAAACCAGCGAAGTTGGCATATAGCTCTCCCAAACGCCTTATGGGCAGATAGGGTAACTCCAAAGAACGCATTAGGGGTTTCCCCTTTCACTCTTGTCTATGGAAAGGAAGCCATCCTTCCCCCCAACATATTTTTCCCATCCTTACAGTTGTCCCAAGCCTCTCGGGGGTCTGGTAGCCAAGTCTTACAATCCAGGATCAATACCCTGCTTCAACTTGAAGAAGCCTGACATAAAGCTAAAGACCGATTCCACCAACACCAAGACATAGTTAAGAGATGGTTCGATAAGAGGAAGTTTGGGAAAAGAAGTTTTGAAGTTGGGGATTTAGTCCTGAAATGGGACCATAATCATGAAGGCAAAGGGATGCACATGAAATTTCAACATTTATGGGTAGGCCCGTACCAAATTTCGGCAAAGATAGGCCCATCCACTTATAAGCTCACATATCTCGAGGGAGAAGAAGTAACCCTTCCTCTCAATGGACTCGGCCTGAAACAATACTTTGCATAGTCTCACTAAGACTTTCTGTACATAAATAAAAAAATTTCTTTTATGTTGCTTTAGCCTTTTGTTTGCATTCTTTTTAGCCTTTTGTTTATTTTCTTTTCATTTGAACCTTTGCACAAAGTTTGCTTTCTGAAAGCCCCTGCGGTTGAGTTTCTCATCAAGATAGGCCTCTCAAAGAGACTTCACAACCCATGAGTCTGGAACTACGCTCGAATGAAAGTTTATCTACGCATTGTGCTCTTGCTGAACTTTCTTCAGAAGGAAGGAAGCCTACTCTGCTAGTCACACTAATCCTGTTTAAATAACAGAGATCTATGACTATCTTTATTACTATCTTTGGGCTCCACCCACTCTCACACTTTCTCAAGAAGGTTATTGAAGTTGGACCCATGGAAAGTAGCACATCCCGAGGGCATAGGGTATTGAAATGACTCCATGCTGCAAATTTAACAGCCAAAATGGCTTATACTCAAGGGTCCGTTTTCCAGAGATTCTCGCCTCAATTGAAGCATGGCTGAGACAAAAGCAAAAAACATGTAAAATCAAGAAGGTTGTCCAAAAGACTCAGCTCAAAATAGGCTCCTCTCCGTTCGTGAGGTTTGATCAAACCAATAAAATCTCTCACTCACAGAAAAGGACATTATGGATTGAGGAGCCTAAATCAAAGATCATGTCTAAAGAAAATATCTCTGGAAGGATCAGACAGCAAAGCTGTCAAAAGTACATGCATACAAAAGGATGCAAGCGGCATGGGAATGAGGAACAAGAATAATAATGTCCATGAGAAAGTGTTTCAAATCCTGTGGAGTCCGATAGCAGTAGCCATCTGAAAGATGAATCTTCTAAAAATGAATCCCATATGTTGGCCCTTTGAGAGTTTTAAAGATGTCTCTGTCAAAGCTCCCCTTTCCCCAATGGCTAGAAGATAAAGTGCCTTCTTCCTTCACCGAGATTCAAATGCTCAGCTGAATACTGCATATAAGGTGGATCTCTTTTAATAAGGTTTCGGATCATGGAGAGGAATTTTTCAGAGATCTGTGTTCGCCAGTGACTCGCCAATTGTTGTTGCAGCAACATCCCCCCCCAAAAAAAAAATTTACATATTGGGGCCCCTCCTTTTATTTTTTCTAGAAAGACTGCCTTAAGAGGTTGATTCTTCTTTTTTTACTTAGTTTTTTTTTTCAACTGAAGTTTCTGCTTTGAAAATTTCAAGTTTTCTTCTAAAGGTTAAATTCATGAAATTCTCCCGAAGCTGCGAAAGCCATTCAAGTTTGTCTCCCGAAATGGCGGAAAGACTTAGAGTTTTTTATTGAAGTTGCGGAACCATTTGAGAAAGCCTCCTGAAACGGTGGAACCTTTCAGGTTTCTCTTCTGAAACTGCGGAAGCCATTCGCATTTCTCTCCCGAAACACCGCAAAAAGACTTAGATTTTTTATTGAAGTTGCGGAACCATTTGAGAAAGCCTCCCGAAATGGCGGAACCTTTCAGGTTTCCCTTCCGAAACTAGGGAAGCCATTCGCATTTCTCTCCCGAAACACCGCAGAAAGACTTAGACTTTTATTCAAGTTGCGGAACCATTTGAGAAAGCCTCCCGAAATGGCGGAACCTTTCAGGTTTCCCTTCCAAAACTGCAGAAGCCATTCGCATTTCTCTCCCGAAACTCCGCGAAAAGACTTAGACTTTTATTCAAGTTGCGGAACCATTTGAGAAAGCCTCCCAAAATGGCGGAACCTTTCAGGTTTCCCTACCGAAACCGCGGAAGCCATTCGTATTCCCCTTCTGAAATACCGCGGAGTGCTTTTGGAAAATACTTAAGCATATCTCTCGACCTTGCGGGAGCCATTCGCCAATCCTTTCCGAAACGGCAGAACCTTTTAGGGGTCCCTTCCGAAACTACGGAAGCATTCGATTTATTTTCCCAGGAGCCATTCAGGAAAGTCTCCCGAAATGGCGGGAGCCTTCGCGAAATTGTTCCGCAATTGCGGAAGCAATTGGCATATCTCCATCGAATTGCGGAAAGAAATTCAGAACTCTCCCGAAACTACAAGACGACTCAATGAAACTACTCACGATAATTTTTCAGAAGGTTGTACTTCGAAAAGCTATCGCAATCTCTTCCGAAATGCCGAGGCAGTTCGCCATAACGTTCCGCAATTGCAGATGAAACTCGTAAGTCCGCCCCGCAAGTGACGGTTGTGCACAAATGCTGATATGGCTTGAAATGGCCACGCCGTACGCGGCATTAAAACCCCGTTTTAATGACACCACTCACTGGTTTAATGCCGCACGTGTCTAGCCTTTTAAAAAGGACGGTGGGGGTTGGTTGTTCGCATTGTTAGTTTTCGTCCAAACAAATGCCGTTGAGAATACCGTGTCGGAACGCTCCAGCTCAACTCATCCATGACCACGTCGACCTCACTCATCCACTATCTCGTTGCCAGGTAGGTTTTTTAACCGTTATTTTTGTCTCATCTCCACGTCAAGTTACTTTTGGGTTTTTTCTTGTCCATAACGCGGCCGATAGACATTGGTTGCATATGTCGTTATTTTTGTTTTTAAGGCCACCGAGGCCCCTTAGGTTTCTCATTCCTACCAGCTAAAAGCCATAACTATGACCACCCGAGTTTTTCACTTGCCACATTCCAGGCATCGTCACCCTCATTCAAACTTCAAGCCGGCCACATAACGTCTCGTAAATGTTATTAATAACAGTAGTGGTCGGCTAAACCCCTCACCTTTTGATGAATGTGGAAAGTGGTCCCTTGTTTCGTCATAAGATTGTTTCACTCCAAGCTCACCCGCCATTGACCATTAGAAGTGCAACGATGAAGGATACCCTCTCTCCTAGGGCTAGGCGGGAAGCAGGTTGTTTCCACGTCGTATGCTTACCTTTTCAGAAGCATTCCAAACTTTTTCTCCTTAGGATAATCAAGTCTCGGAACCATATTTCTTGTTTGGAGTGATTTATTTTGCTTCCCCAACATACAACTTCATAATTTGTCTATGTTTTAGCATGTTGAATTGGTCCTTCTCTTTGTTAAAATCTCATAACAGGTTGCAAATTTTTTATAATGACTTGTATTTGGTTGCTAGCAAGGATAAGCCAGGATGCCAAAAGGTGGTAGAAAGAAAGATAAAGTGATGGAACCAGAGCTAGTGCCACTTAGGACTGAAACTATGTTCCAAGATACTAAGTGTACCACCGACATTCCTCCCGAAGTCCATTGGGGCGATGTTTACAAGATGATCAGGGACCAGGATATCCCGGATGTGTTACTGGAAGAGGAGAAAATATACCTCAACATCAGAACTTCCGAAATAGCTAGGGATTCTACCCGCCCTGAGTTGTTCCCATGCTCAGAAGTGATCAGGTGGATACTGGAACATGCCAACCCAGAAACAAGAGTATTACATGACAGCAGGGGAGAGCCTTTCGCTTCATTTCATCTGGCGTATATTGCTGCAGCCTACAAATTTGCACGCCCCCAACAAGCTGTAAGTGATGAATGGTTGGGCAAGATGAACAATAATGAGATGGACAAAAAATTATTGGTCACAGGCAAGCACTAGAGAAAGAGAGGTAATGATGAATATGATGTTCAGAACCTAAGACCTCCTTTTAGGTTAATCGCCCTGATGCTGTGCAGAATATTCGGAATGCCCAATGGCAATGTATACAGGATACAGTGGGCACCCATCATCCACTTCGTAGCATTCAAAGGGACTGTGTTTGACTGGGATACTATCCTTTTGGATAGTTTGGCATCGATAGTGGTTGTTGCAAGAGAAGGTCTGGCCTTAAGAAAGTCAGAATTTTACATGTCTTCCTATCTCATTGACTGTATTTTGGCTAAGCTATCTTTCCCCAGATTAGGTTGCACATGGGATAAAGCCAACACCCCGGTCTACACTGCTTACAAGATAATGTGGGCTCAAAATTAAAGAGCAAGCTATAAGCTCATCTGCGAGGAGTTCATCATGCCTCTATATGAGCAGATATTTAAGGAAGAGCCCCACTGTCTGTCAGAAAATGCCATGGAGATCCTAGAAAACTATGGAGATTTTTATTTCTTAGAGCAGGGCACCTACATCAGGATGTTTGGAGGGACCAAAGCACCATACATTTTGCCAAAGTACGCTACTGACTATGTAGTCCTCAAGGAAGCAGTGAGACAAATTTTCCTTGATGGAATCAGAGCGGTGCTTAACAAGCAGCATAAGGCTTCTTTCGCTCCTTTACCCTTCTGCATAGGAGCCTACAAATTCTCAGGGGTTGCATCAGCTAAGGAGTTTGTTCAAGAGCTGAAAGCTTTCCACTTCGGTGAAATAATTTTCCATAGAAATGATAGGCGGGGAAAAGTTGCCGAGCATTGCAAAGAAATTTATGCTCATTTTGAATATGCTCATTATTATGATGTCGAGGAAGAGGCATTCAGAGGCATCAACAACATCACTGAGTTATAGATTTTTCGCCAAAGCAGTGGAGCAAGCTCTAGCTCTACCTCAACCTGAAAAGCCAGCCTGCAGAAAGAGAGAGAAGCAGCTGATGCCCGAGCCCAAGAAGAGCATAGGTTGAAAGAGGAAGCGAGATTGCAGCAAGAAGCTGAAGTTGCAAAGCAGATGGAAGAAAATGAAAATCAGCATCAAGCTGAAGAAGAAGAAAGAAAGCGAAAAGCTGAGGAGGAACAGAATGTGGAAGAAGAACTTAAGGCCGATGAAGATGCCCAGGCAGGTGGCTCCGGCACCCAGGATATGGAAACAGCCATACCACAGACAGGTGTTCATGGCACCCAAAATGTGGAGGCAGGTACATCTCAAGCAGGTGTTCCCCGCACCCAAAATGTGGAGGCAGGCACTTCTCAAGCAGTCCAGACCCCACAGCAAGAAGCAGAAATAGATATAATAGACCTCCCAATCGTCCCTTACACTCCATCAGAAGAGCATACTATGTCCCGATGGGATGAATTTGTATATGATAAGAAGAGAAAGGAAGTAGTTCTGAAATCGGAAGAGAGGATCAAGAGACTCTTCCAAGAAGATATTGTTACCCGGCGGGAAACCATAATAATGCAAAATATGAATAAGGCTCCCATAGCTATGACATCCGCCGCTGTAGAAGCAACAAAAGCAACACAGGACAATGTGGCCGATATGGTTAGAGAAGTCGAGTCCACAAAGAGAAGAGCTCGCATGTTACAACATAATGTGGCTAATGAGTAGGCTTATAGGGATCTTGTAAAAAAAAAGTATAATCGTATGTCCGTGGAGCATAAGGAATTGTCAGATAAGTATGACCATTTAGAAGAAGAAAAGGATCACCTGGCAGTCCAGATGATGGTTTTAGAGGTGGAAAAGAACGATTTGGAAGCTAGGGTGTCTCAGTTGCAAGTAGATAAGCAGGAAATGGCTGAGCAATTAGAGCAGGCAGAGAATAGACCAATAGATATGTCTCCCTTCCATGAGCTGTCCTATAGCATTCTGAGACAAATGCATGCCACACAAGAGCTGATTACTGAAGAAGTGTGCAGGCTCAAAGCCATGATGGTTAGATTAAAAGAAGTTAATGCAGAGGCCAATAAGCTTAACGGTAAATATACTCGGGTTAAAGCAAACATCCTGAGCCAGATGGAATGGAGAGAAGGGAAGGTTGATTTCCCCAAGCATCTCCCATTCAAATCTGTAGATGGTTTTAATGAAGATATAGCCCTCATGGAATTCTGCAGGAACTATGGCCTTAAGCTAATGGCTAAGATCCAAGGGACAATGGATAAAAGTAACAGTCTTTACCAAATAATCCATGGAGTGCATGATAAGTGCAAGTTGAGTTTCCCCCAGTCCCTTGATGAGTTCCCGAGCAAAGAGCAATGTTTATCTGACTTGAAGGAAGAGCTAGGCATTCAAATGGAATATGTCAAGAAGATCGATGTCTTAGCCATTGATGATCTCCATCATTATATTGGTCTGTCATCAGTATACAGTCATTTGCTTCAAGAAATTCACCAAGCAGCAGCTGCATAAATTTAGGGTATTGGAGTAGAGCTTGGTAAAGATGTGACTTCCCAGAAGATCTTGCTCCCTTCCTCAGCTAATGTAGTTATCAGAGACACTGGGATCTGGTTCAGTTACATTGCAGAGGAGGAAAAGAAATCAGCAGCAGTATCAACCAGTCCGAATGCTTCTCTCCCAGCAGGAGCGCCTTCCCAGGAGTGAACACGTTGATCCTAAGACGTTGTTCCTATTTTCTGTATTGTTGGCCTTCCTTTGTCTAAAGCGTAGAACCATTGGACAGCTGTCCTTTTCTTTTTGGGAAATTTTTTGTTTTAAGAAAAGAGTCACAATTTTGTTTTTTGTTTTTTTTTAAAAGGGAAAAGTCTGTGGGGGACAAGTATAAAGAGCCAGGTGGCAGCCCAAGGGGCATTTTGTAATAATATAAATAGAAGTTTAGGAAACAGTGTAAAGGAATTTTGGCAGGGAAATAATTTTCTAGACTTGTACAAGTTATCTTGCACTTGTTTCAAGAAAATAAAATCTAGCTAATAAGAGCCTGGAGAAGACGTCTTTTGCATGGAAATGGATGTTGGATGCATGTTGGATTATTCCTGTGACTTCTATATCTACTGTGAGATCTTTCTTTACTGCCTTGAAATATTTCTTTGTATTGAATGATCCTACTTCTCTCTATGCAAAATGAATTTTCTCCTACATGAGTAATGGAATGTGTTATATTTAATTAGAAGCTATCTTCATATATCTCTTGCTTTTGTTGTGGATCTATATTTAAGATTTAATGGTTGTCTGTTGATTTTTTAGATAACTCTTACAGCTCATTACTCATACTTACAATTTGCTCCTTGCACGGATAGTTTAGATTTATTTCAGTTTTAGACACAGATTTGTTTTCCTAGTTCTGCATTTAGATTAAGTTAGTCTAGGCACTTGCATATCATTCTAAACCATAAAATTAAAAAAGAACGGTGGATCGTGCCATAACCAGTATAACTGGAGCAAATATCCAAACCCATGGTTGCCGAAACCGCTAACCAGATTCCCCATACCAAACGGTGGACAATCTAATTGGGATAGCCTACCAGGGAGAATCCCTTTCTGATTGATGATGCGATCTTCGGGGCATCAACACACTAGCTATTCCTGAGCTGATGGTAGATGAGGTGTCGCGGCCTATGCAGGTGCACACGGTTGGAGCGACTGCGTACTTCAACACACTGCTTCGCAAGGTTGCGAGAGAGGTGGATTGCTTCCAGACTCAACCGGCTGAGCTGTTAGAACACCTAGGGTTTTACGGGCCAGGCGATAGGCATCATATTGTCATTGTGTGTGTACTGAGAGCTTAGAGGCCTCATATTTTGTATTACTGAAAGCTACGGAGCTTCAGATTTTGTAGCGACTTACTGAAAACTATCGTTCTTCAGACTTTTGTATCAACACTACCTTTTTGAGATATATATATACAGACATTACGACGGTTTATATATCATGTGTTTTTACAAATGTTGATGATGTGATCTTGTTTGTATGCTTTGCTTCTATATAGTGCATTATTTACATGTTGAGAATGCTTTTACATATTATGAATGTTATGTGTGTGTGATGTACCAATCCAAAATAAAGTTGGCCATCGAATCGGCAACTGTGTTTAACCCTCGTGGAATGTGCAGGTATTGAGCAGATTCAAAGGACCTTTCTAGGAGATGAACTCGTCTAAAGAGACAGAGTAAGATAGGATCACATATAGCATAAACCCGGTTAAGATGGGAAACCACCAGTTGAGAATCCATGTGGATGACAATGTGGTCCATACCTAAGGAAATCACATCAGTTAAGGTTCCAACAACTGCCAAGTATTTTGTGGCATTGTTGGTTGCGAATCCAAGGCAACTTCCTCTTGAGCTGATGAGCTCACCTGTTGGGGAATACAGTACCTAGGCTGCCGAAGCAAGTTTATGGGTATGTCGGCTAGCGCCGTCCGCGAATCCGTCGCACGTTGCCATCTACACACGCAGACATAACATGGTGTAAGAAGCGGAAACAAGATATAAAGACACTAAAAAAATAACGCGTCACACCACACAGAAACACAAGAACACGCCATGTACAGTATATACATGAAAATCTATGCATGACAAGTTCAGGCATAGTACCTCTTCAGGTAAATCCCATTGCGGGGTTCACCCAAAGAGATTCTGTCATAGTCCTCAAGCTCGTAAGTTCCCTTTTCCAAGACACGTTTGACAATATAAGGTCCGTGCTAGATGGACTCGAAATTTCCTGCTCCAAGTTTATCATGCTTCTGGTTGTATGTGAGGACCAGGTCACCCTCGTTGAAGATACGGGGTTCAACAGACTTGTCATATTGAGCTTTGATGTGTTTCATTAGCAAGAGCGACATCTCGGCGAGACTCATCAATTTTTGCTAAGTACAGGAAACGTTCTTCCTCGGCAGTAGTGTTAGGAAGAAGTTCGACAGTGAGTTGTAGAGACGGGATTTCACACTCTATAAACAAGACAACCTCCAATCCATATACAAATTGGAAAGGAGTGAACCCTGTGGCGGTTTTAATAGAACTTCTGTAGGCCCATAGTGTTGAAAAGAGCATGTTGTGCCAGTTGGATTTCTAGGTTCCTACCATCCTTTGGACCATAGTTTTCAAGACCTTGTTAATGGCCTCAACCTGTCCATTGCACTGCGAGTAGTAGGGTGTTGAGTTTTCATGAAGAAAACCCAACCTATCTCTCAGTTCGTCGACCATGTGGTTCTGAAAATGAGAACCATGATCGGTCACTATCGCCTGCGGAACTCCAAATGGCGCTATTACATGATTGAACATGAAGAGTGCGGCAGTTTTGCCATCATTTTGTTATGTAGGCATTGCCTCATCCCATTTTGTAAAGTAATCCATGACTACTATGATGTAACTATGCTCCCCGACCGAGGTAGGCTTACAATGCATAAAATCAATGCCTCGTTTTGCGAAGGGGCCTACAGCAATAACCGGGTGTAACGGGGCGGGATGGGTGCGCTTATTCGTATGGAAGTGTTGGCATGGGGGACATCTTTTGACTTCCTCAATACAATATTTGAAGATAGTAGGCCAAAAATATACTGCGCGCAAAATATTCTGGGCTGTAGCCATCCCAGAGAGGTGACCGCCACACGCCCCAGCGTGACATTCATTCAAAATGTGTTCAGCCTCATCGTGAGTTAGACAACGTCGAAGAATTGAATCGACGCCATGGCGGTACAAAGTATCACTGATGATCAAATAATACTTCGCATGGTGATGTATTCTATGACGGTTGTCGTGAGATAGTTGAGGATTGAAGCATTGGGTTTGGAGGTATAAAGAAATATCTCCATACCATGGTTCAGTCTTACTGATGAGAAACAACGTTTCATCTGGAAAAGAGTCGTTGTGCTCAATTTCTGCATCAGGACGGGGAAGGTCACAGATCAGCTCGGCAAACACCAAATATTTTTTAGACTTGGATTTCTCGAAAAGAAGATCAAATTCTTGTAGTATCACGATCCAGCGTGAATACGTGCCCCCAAGCACTTGACGTGTCAATATGTGGTACATGGGGTTCGAGTCTGCGATGATGGTGGTGGTGCGGAGCAAGATGTAGTGCTGGAACTTTTGGATGGCGATGACTGCCGTGAAAGTGAGTTTTTCGACATGCGAATATCTAGTTTCAGTGTCAGTGAGACCCTTTCTTGCATAGTATATTACATGCTCCTAGGCATTTTGATATTCCTATACCAAAACCATGGCGATAGTGGTAGCAGAAGCGGCGAGATATAAGATGTAATCTCGGAAATAATTTGGCGGTTAGATTACGGGGGCATGCGTGATGGCATGTTTGATGCTGTCAAAAGATTTCTGCACTTGATCGTCCCAAATGAATGGGACGTCCTTCGTAAGCAATCTCATATACCCCTTAGTTTTCTCCGCGAAGTTGCAAACAAAACGCCGTAAATAAGTCGCCTTCCCTTGGAGACTTTGAAGTTGTGTCACATTGGTTGGAGGTGGTAGGTTGACAATGGCCTCCACCTTTAAGGGATCGATGCGGATCCCATCCTCCGAGACGATAAATCCTAAGAGGTGTCCGGACTCAACACAAAATATACACTTATGAGGATTCAGACGGATATTGTACCTCCTGCATCTGAGGAAAATGGCCGTCAGATTATCGATGTGGAACTCACGCTGCTTTGAATGAGCAGGAAGATCGTCCAGGTAAGGTTCCACAAAGTCCTTAATGTCATGGAAAGCATATGACATGGCCCGTTGGCATGTGGCATCAACGTTTTTAAGGCCAAACGGGAGTTTGCAATATGCAAATGTCCCCCAAGGACAAATGAACGTTGTCTTATGTTGGTCAGCTGGGTTGATCTCAATCTGGTTGTAACCGAAAAAGCCATCCATGAATGAAAAGATGACGCTTCCGACACAATTATCGATAATTTGGTCAATGAATGGGGTCAGGTGATTGTCCTTTGGACAAGCCTTATTTAGGTCCCGATAATCGACATAGACACGAATAATACCCTATTTTTTGTTCACAGAGATGACGTTTGAGACCCAATCTGTCAATGGGACAGGATAGATGAAGCCAGCCTTTAAGAGATTTTCAATTTATGCCTTGATCGCCGCAGTTTTTCGGGGGTGTACCGGTTGCAAATTTTGACACACAGGTTTGATGTCGGGATAGGTTTTTATTTCATGAGAAACAATCGCAGCGTCTATCCCGGGCATCTCCTCATAGGACCAAGCAAATACGTCTCGAAATTGCTTGAATAAGGCCGTAGAAATAGTGATCTCTTCAGGGGAACACTTCTGGCCTATGCAAATGTGTTCCACTATACCAGGTTTTACCGAAATGTCTACCGGGGTGGTAGGTTCAATATTGGCCAGGTTACCCTCAGTATCCGAAAGACATGTGAATATGGGGGAATGAGGGAATGGGTAGATATCTGGTGAAAAGATGGTATCAATGTTGTTCTTTATGTATTCCAAAGGAGGAAGAAAAGATGACCTATGATGGAGGTCATCCCACTGGCCATCATCTACACTCATAACTTCTATGATGGACTCGTCTTAATGAAACGTACGAAGTAAGAGATCAGGTAGAGATGATGCTCATCGTAGAGAACAAGATGGGGGAGCCACAGTTAAGTGGTCTTCTAGTACTGACTGGATAGCCTCGTAAATACGTTCAGCGGGTGAAAGAGGCATTGCGTTTCCAATTAGGTGTGTTGTGGCTTCATCCGGTACAAGACAAGCGTCAATGGGGTGAGATAAAATCTCTGTGGAGATCATGTTCACCGAGGCAACATGATTAGGGGGGTTTGAAAGTGGAAAAATGCCCATGAGAGATGAATCTTTCAATAGGCCAACCCTATACTCTCATACTGGTTTGACGCTTGTCCAATGGAAGGAATGTGGTCACTGGGATGAGTAGTAGTGTCCGGTGTGCAAAAATATAATTGGTCAACAGTCACAATTCTGCCCTAGTGGGGGGATTGTACTACGTGGAAGACTGAAGAGGCTACCTCCTGCATGGCGTAAAACCAATTGCGCCAAGCAAGAGATTATAATATATTGGGGTCGAGGCCACTTCCCCGTTAACGGTTATGGTCTTTTTTCCCAACTCAATTGCAAGAGCTTGTAAGAGCCCATGAGGTTGAAAGCCGCGCCCGTCGAATGCTTTCAACGTGGTAGGAGAATGATTCAATTCAGGGGAACCAATGGCTCTCCAACAGGCGATTGACATGACAGAAGTAGAGGCGCCCTTGTCTAAAAGGGTACGATGGACAATCTTCCTAGCAATATTCGCAGCAACTTGGAATGCGAGCTGGTGGGAGAGCCTTGGATTGAAGTAGTCAAGTCGGAACATGATGGTATTCGAAGAATTGGGGTCAACTGCACTGATTGCTGCAAGGAGCATTTTGCGTTGATTAGGACAATTCTGCAAAACTTCCAAGGTGGACATGGCGCAAGGAGCTTGGGCCAAGTCTTCGACGATATTGTAATTCTATGCCGCCCGAGCATTAGGATTGAAAACATCTTTTCGAATCGTGCTCTTGGGCGGTCGTAATATTGCATATAAGGATGGCTTCTCAATGGTGAGAGAGCTGTTGGTACAGTGACATCAGGCAAGGAGTTGGAAGCTTTTTTGTATTACTTCCAGAAGGTTCCTTCGAAGGGAACGATTCGTATGATCGCGAGTGAGTATTTAAATTGATCATTTCATTATGCACCATGAGAACATGCGCGGTATTGGTTGGTTCCCCTTGGGCTAGGGGAGGTTGAGCAATCATTTACTGATTCTGAGTAGGAAATGGGTCGTTGAGGACTGCGGGAGTTGGTTTACCCCAAAGAAACTTTTGAACTTCGTCTCTATGGGGGCATTCTTTGGAGAAGTGATCATCTCCACACAGTAAACAACGATATTTTAGCTTCTGTTTCTGTTTGGTATCATCAGGAGTGCTCCTTTGTTCCTGCTGGGTGGAAGACTTCTTGGGTTTCCCCTTATTCTTCTTCTTGCCGCCGGACTTCTGAGATGAAGCTGATTGAACAGAATTCACCTCTTTAGTTGCAGCAGGAGTGGTCGACTTGGCGGCGTTGTGGCTAGCGTGGGTTGGCGATGGGGAGGAACCATGAAGGTTCGACGATCCAACGCTATTGGAAGCAGGCTGGGTGCTAAGGGAGCCAATGACGCCATCGGTTTGGGGTCCCTTAGGATGTTTCATGGGGTCATAAGTGTCGTGGGGTGCATCGGGAAGAATTTCAAATAAGGTGCCCGATTGAGCATAGACTAAGTCTAGGTAATGGGCATGAGCGATAGCTTGCTCTTCAGTGACAACACCGCCCATGGAAACATCTCGACCTATGTGGGGAATGAGAGACTTTGTAAACCAATCTACTAGGAGTTGGTCTAGAATGGAAGCCTTAATCAAACATCTTCTGCATCGCCACTCATGTATATGAGTAGAGATATGAGTAGCGGTATTCTAATGGAGAGAGGTGAGAAGGTGTATACCAGTCTCATACCGTATAGGCAGTTGGAAGTGGGTCAAAAAGTTCATAGCAAGAGACCTGAAATCGTGAAAAGAATGAGGTGGTAATTCAATGTACCACTTTGCAGCCGAACCAGTGAGTGTCCATTGAAATAACCTCAGATGGATCGAGTCGTCCATCAGAGAGTTGGATGAACACCACAAATGGTATGTCATCACATGATGTTTAGGATCCCCGTCTGGATTGCCGTCAAACTTGGGGATATCCGATGCAAGTTTCACCGGAATCGGGGGCCAGTTAGTTCTGTGGTAGATGGGGTCGTTCCTCAGTCAAGATAGGTCGGGTAGGTCCAACGTAGCCAAAAAGGGCAGTTGTTGATTAGGCTGTGGGTACTGGTAGTACTGGTAAGGCATGTAAGGACTAGTAGGACCTTGTATAGACTGATTAAAAGGTGACCACGGGGTAAACTGACCGTAGGGGGGTGTGCCACCCGGACCGTAAGAGGGTCTGCCACCATAAGGTGGTTCGTTCCAATAAGGCGGTGTTCCACCTCCACCACCGGGAGGAGGTGGAGGTCCTCCGGCCCCCCCGGGGGGATGTGGAGGTCCATAACCATGATAAGGTGGCCCACCAATGCCTCTGCCTGGAGGGGGTGGAGGACCACCTCCATCGCCAGAAGGATGGGGGCCCCCATCGCCTCCGCCGCCGAAGGGATGAGGTCCTCCACCACCACCACCATAATAATTAGGCCCGCCACCTCCTCTGCTTGGAGGGGTTTGGGGACCACCTCCACCACCCGAAGGGAAATGTTCTCCCCCACCATAGTAAGGTGGTCCTCTGCCGCCTCCACCTTGGGGGGGTGGTGGATCGTTCCTGCGCCCGCCGAAAGGGTGGGGGCCATTATTGGTAGAATGAGTTGGACCTACGCCGGAAGGTAGAGGTTTGCCTCCTCCAAAGCTAGGGGGGTCCACCGCCTCCGGTAGGAGGTGGGGGTGGACTGATCGGGGGTGGTGGAGCTTGAGGGATAGTTGGTTGGGGTCCATGTTGTAAAAACGGGTTGTTTCCCCCACAGAGTGTATGGGTTTCCTGGATAAGGTATCCCGTATGGCGCATTTCCGTGGTGAGTTTGACCTGGCACAAGGTTAACGGAACCTGGATACGCTTGAATCCATGAGGGTTGAGTTACATTGGATGGTGTCACATCCCCATCTTGACCCTATAGCATTAAAATGTAAATGATGTAATATTGTTATAAAATCATGGTGAGGAGCTCAAGGCCAAGGCCCCACCATTGATTTATTGGTGCATACGGTTTGTGTGCTAGCCAGGCACATTGGAATTTCAACATCATGTAAATATGCATTTTAATATAATACCCACAACTAGCTATGCAATGCAACAAGAGATGGGGGAATTATTTTACAAGGAATTGGGAAGGAAAACATTCAAACCCTTGGAGCCAATCAATTCAATCCAAGTGTCAATGAGAGAACCCATTAAACCCTCAACTACCCATGTTGACTTTTGTACCCAATCATTGATTTCTCCCAAGAGTTGGTTGAGGTAGTTAATGCCTTGGGGAATGAGAGGTATGGCTATCCAATTTTGGGTATGGGAAAGCCACCCTGCATGGGAAATCACGTTTTGCTTCTTGGGCAAGAAAAGAGCCATGAATTGCTCCCCAAGCCATTATCCATCAAGGATTTTTTCTCTCTCATGAGTTGGGAGCTCGCTAGGCGTTTTCCCCCATTGAAATCCTATGTTTTCCTTCGTTCTCAGCTGGGAGAAGGGCGTTTTTGTGTTGTATACTAGTGGGGAAGAAGGGGAATCGAACTAGGGGTTCCATAGAGATCATTTGGCTGTTGAATGCTCAGTTAGTTAGGGAAGAAATCGTTTTCCTCCATGTGAGTGTTTTTCCCCATTCCATAATCCGTTTTTGATGGAAACGAATTGGGGAAAACCCATGACCATTATGCTGTAAATCCCATTGTTAAATGTGTATCATTGCCCAATGATTGTGCTTGTTGTGTGAGAAGAGGGTATGTTGGGGTATGGGTTATGGGTCTCCATTGTTTTTGCTTGAGCTTGAGTGCAAGCACCCAGGGTTCTGATGTAGCCTGATAAACCCATCTATGGACTGGCTTTGCTCAAATGAAATGCTTAATTGGCTGTGTATGAGATGAATGTCCCCTTTTCCTTGTAAGAATCATGCCCAGCTCAGGGGTGGCCTTCGAATGGATTGAGTATATGCCGTCGAAGAGCCTATGGTTGGGTGGAACATTGTAGCGACATAGCTAGTTGTTTGGGACAATTGCAAAATGGCGATAAGTGTTTTTCTGTCTATGTATTTACTTCTGCACTGTATTAATTTGATGACTGTTGATATGCTATATGCATGAGTAATGTGTGTGGATAGTTTAATTCTGCTGTGCATAATTGATTTGCTTTACATCTGCACACAAATGATTTATTCATATGATTCTAATGAATTGGCTGAGATTATGTGAAATCTCCAGATATTGGAATCATGTTCCCTCCCTTTCCTTGGATGGATGGGTGGGTACGTGACAGATGGCCCCCCAACATGAGATAATCCCACGGTGGATGGTCTAGCCGGTTGAGAAGTTCCAACGGGAGGTCCGTTGGGGATTTCACTGCCTACGTTCTGGTTAGGAAATGGGTGTTTCCCCCCAGCCACAACAGGATGACCACTATTCAAAGGTTGAATCAACGTAGGTTGTTGATTAGCTACCATAGTAATAACATTACCAATGAGATCATCCGTGGGAATGGAATATCCTCCCCTTGAATTTTGAGGTGGGGGAGGAGCTGGTAAAGTAACTGTGGTAGTAACAAGTGTGTTGGATTGTTTTCCTTCCACCAGTTGGTTCGATGGAAGTGCAGGACTGGACTCTTGTGAGGGATGACCATAATCATTGATGGTCGCATGGTGAGAAGATGGTTTGGGTGAACCATAAGATATCGGATGAATTGAGGTATCTCTATACCCAGGTTGTTGCTCGAGACTTTGTCTTCTAAGTTCATTACCCTTAATACATAACTTATCCAAGCGTTCATGAATGGGTGCAAATATTTCGGCAAGGTCGGGCATGTAGAAGGGTCTAGAGAGCTCTGGAGTAGTCCAGTTGGGTGGTGATGTGATGGAAAAATGAGCCACTGGGTGACCAGTAGAAGATGTCCAGTAAGCTGCTAAAGGACCAACAGCTGTTGTAGGGTCATCCTGGGGTCGGTTGATCTATTCCAATGATCGAGGTTCTTTCGACATGATGGGAGAAAGATATTGCGAAGTGGGGATTTGTGCTTCTTCATCCTGCGGGGAATGAGAGGCAGGTGAATCTGGAGGAGTTTGTGGAAACAAATGTCCTCCAATATTCAGAGTGCAGTTTCCACTTGAGTAACTACAACCGTGTTATGCTGATCCATTGTTACCCTCAAAATAACCTCCGGATTAAGGGGATATTTGGGTGATAAGTTTAAGATCCTACGGGATCTTCTCCAGGGAAAATCCTCCAGAATGTCAAGAAAGTCAGCCAGAGTGGCTGAAACAGCATTTCTCCTAAGGGTATGCTACAAAAGAAAAGCAGTCCAGAAAAACCTACTCAAACTAAGGCAACAAGCAGACTTATGTGACAGATTCGATTCAAAAGTCTGGAACCTCACGAGATTATCAAGGCATCGCAAACCACGATATACGGCAGGGTTCAACAATATGATGTGACAAGGAGGATTGGAACTGTACCCTTTCCTGCATACCCTATTACCTAGACAGTACGTGCGTGCTAATCTCCCCGAGTGCTGTTCTCAGTGTATTGCTTTGCCAAGATGGCCAAATGGTTAACTCGGCTGGTTTTAGGAATCCTAGTGGTGTCTCTTGATATACGCAAGGTACGTGGTAGCTCAAATCTGTAGTGGTGCTATCTAATGCACAATCGTTCGGCAAGAGACCTTCCGATATACTACCGAGTACATGATACACCCTTAGATATACGCCAAGTACGGATTATGGTACTTGGTGGGTACGTGAAGGAGCTCGATATACCAATAAGTACGTGGAATACTACAATACCCCCGGGATACAGTGTTGGCAAATAACGACAGCTGCCACGCTTAACGACGCCGGAACACGTCTTTAACTTACACACAAGTTGCTAAATTTTTTTACCTAGTTCTACCGTTAATTTGATCTTGGACGGTTAGGTGAATGCATGAGATGAGTACATAATCAGAAGCATAGTGCAAGTCCTAGCTACATGGACGAAATATTCTTTTCTTTCAATGAATTCTAGCTATGGGAAGGAGAAATCTTTTTCTTTCCAACAAGATTGCCAAAACAACACAATGCAACAGTTCCCAATTCAAACAAGTTTGACTATAACAATATTCTTTTCATTTTTGCGAAACATAAAATCACAACATTACTAATCCAAATCACAACATTTTTCTTTTTCTTTTCAAAATGAAAATGATACTAGGTAATGAAAAGGGAGAATCCTAAGATGGAGTATACAAGCTTTTCAATTTCACTTTCAAAGATCTAAAAGCAATGAAAAATAAAAAATGCACCTATCTTTCCCTAGCATGGAAATACTTTTGCAAAATTGGAAGTGCAGCTTGAGCATTCCAAGAAGATGAGCGATTCATAATTCAGGAAACACATAAATGATCATACATTCATTCAACTTTCCAAAAGATTGATAAACAAAAAATTCCAATGCAAGAATGATTTTCTTCAAAAAAACTCAAGAAATGATGGAAAAGAAGCACTTTTTAACTTTTCGATGGATGCATCAAAGAATAAACTTGACAACAATTGAGCTTTTAGATTTAAGTAAAAGAAAAGAAAACACAACTTGCAACACTGGTGCACTCAGAAAAATCAAGAAAAGACAAGCACTCAATCAAGCTGAAAGACACACTTAACTCAAAATCAAACAGTAGCAAGCAAACCAAGCAATCAAAGCTAAAAAAAAAATGTAAATGAGGTCTGGAAGCTGATCTAATGTAATGATCAGATCAGGGGTCGAAGGAAGGGAATGCAAGGGTGAGCGGATGAAGGTGGAGGAGACAAGAGTGCCTACCACTACCGGTCCTCAGACTTGTCCAAAATGAAACACAAAATCAATCCAAACAAAACCAAACACCCAATACACGAATCAAAGAATGGGATCTCTGGCTGGATCTTGCAGCACAGAGGGAGTTCATACAACAAACCAAAGTTCAGAATCGGCAAATGGAGAGGGGATGCCTGCATGTCAAATTTTGACAAATCGGCGCACTCTGTGCTTGTACATATTGCGACGTCGCACTTTACCAATGCGGCAGGTGCAACGACATCGCAGTAGACCAGTGAAAAGGCTGTGATGAGTGACTAACAAGTAAAGAACAAAGGCCAGAAATGACATAGTGTCGCTCTATACCCACTAACTAGGTGTGACAGGCAAGATCTAAGTCCGAAAATGAATCAGATCTCCAAGAAATGAACTATAGAATGGTTTGGAAATGAGTGGTATAAACGCAGAGGAAGCAGATCAGAGTCTTCAAAATGAAGATCTGATAGTGAAATCAACTCACGAAACAAATGACAAATGGAAGGCTCATGTCAAGCAATCAACTGAAAATGACTCTCAGGCAATTACAAAATTAGACACATTGTATTCCCCAGTATGGTCGCCAGATTTGTTTATCAGACAATCCACTCGAGCGGATGCGAGCTGGATCTCCCTAGTTCAATGTGAGTCTAGAACAAATAAGACAGGCTACAAATGCATTTCCTAGATCTACTTAAGGATCGAGTACTAGATATCTTACCTTTTACTTCGCTATCCTTTCTCCTGTATGCTGCTCCACGTCTCACGGTCGTCATATCCAAGCTACAAGACTTGTCAAGAAAAGAAACAAGAGAAATAAGTAAAGAGCATCTATAAAATAAGAGATCTAAGTGAACAATTAAGCATGTAAACTACTCAATATCATTACACACATGAACAATATTGGTGGAAAGCATTTGTATTACTGTAAAAATAGGGAAGTACATAGCAGAGATATAGAACTACAACCAAGGATTAACGCTGCAGCGCTTCTCCAACAAAGCCATTTTCCATTTCCTCCTAAGGAAGCTTGAGTCTCTCAAGGATGAGTAGAGATCTCTCAAGAGTGATTTCACCAACATGTAGACACCATAGACTTCTTCCATTTGGAGAGGGGTAGAGCTTCACTTATATAGGACTAAGTGGATAGGGTATGGATAGGATAAGTTGATATATGGTAGAAGACAGATAGGGGATCCTCCCAAGGTATTAGGAATCGAGTACCAACTCCCCTAGAGGTCAGGGATAGGGCCCCAAGTCAGCAAGTTTCGAGAAGAACCTCGAAGAAGCTATTTTTTCCCATTAACTAACTTCATCGCACCCTACAATGAAGCAAGCTGCGACGTCGCATGTTGCATGAGTGCAACCTGCGACGAACTCTCAAAACCTGGTACAACTAGGTACAAATCCTCCCAGGTTAATTAATCAGTCAAGATATCTTCAGGGGTGTATACACTAGATCTCATGATGGGTAGATTTTAGGTGTAACATTTAGGAATGTCCTAAGGGGTTTTTGTGCAAAAATTCTATCTCTTATGTAAAGTTGACTGACGTCATTCAATAAATCCATCTGGATCCTCTCTATTGCTAATTTTATCCATCAATCTATCATCCTCTTAATGAGGTAGGAAGTAGCGTACCCAAAACAATTAATGGATGGTGGATTTAAAATTAGAAATGTTAAGATAATAGAGAACTCGAATTGTTCACTTCGGTGATTAAGAAAGAATTCACTTAATTAAGAGAGAACTCGAATTGTTTACTTCAATGATGTCCACTAGTTAACTAGTGAGTATTACAAGGTCAATTTGAGCCTGGGGTGCAAAAACCAAACCGAGAAGGGCTAACATGGGCAGGGTCGGCATGGGAAAGCCACTCCCAGTCGCCCAACACATGGTTTTGTGGAGTTGGTCCACCAATGCGAGACACACATGTACATGAATTAGAAGTAGACACACATGTACACCTCAAAATATTGATTTATGGGTAGGAGACAAGTGAATATGAAATATCATTGTTAATGTTTGATGACTGTAAAGTGTGTATGGGTGGAGCTAAGTGAGGGGAGATAGTAGTGTGATGGAGGATGGTTTTAGTATGACTTATAAGGATTTTGGTGATGTCCTAAGGGGTTTTTGCAGACCTGATAAAACATAAGCAAACAAGGATATTGCTACCCAAGAGGGTCTCTTAATCAAAAAACAAATAGGGCATCCAACTAGGGTTTGATAAAATATTGGAAAAATGCACAACAAGCTTTTTTTTTGTATTACATTAAAACATGGAAATAACACATGTATGTATGTATGTATCAACAAAAAATGCATGTACCAACAAAATAACATAAAACTACACATACCTCGATGTAGAACATAACATTCTTTGATGCAATTCTATCTCTTATGTAAAGTTGAATGACCTCATTCAATAAATCCATCTGGATCTGTAATATCCCGAATTTTGACTGACTATTTTTTATGTTATATATTGGGCTCAAGCCCCAACACATATGATTTATTTGTTATATTGGGCGTAAGCCCTAATGCATATGATTCACTTCTTTTATAGACATACATATTTGGCCATGGACCTTGACTGATGCAGGCTATTGTTATATACTGGGGAGAAAGCCCCAATGTATTTGACTTATGTTTTATTACGAGATTTGGGTACAAACCCTAATATAATGAGATGATTTGTGTTACATACTATGCAAAATTATGATATACATGATTGACTTTTTATGATGTGTGAGCGTGGACTCTGGAACACATGGATGACCTATGTGTTGGGCATAAGCCCCGATGTACATAGAGGATTTTATTATGTACTGGGCGTAAGCTCCGATGTACATAAAGTGTTGGGCATAAGCCCTAGAGCACTCCAAGCTTGATAATGAATACCGGATCCGAGGTCATTTGTGTATTCTAGATGTGCTTCACAAACACATTCTAGTATTAGTGTTGAGCATGATGCTCTGGAATTGCACTAGCATAACGCCCATGTGAGACTGTTGAACCAAAGCTTTGAAGAGCACTCGGGGTTACTTGATCTTTAAAAGTGTTGAGTCGAGAAGACTCTGAATAGCACTACTATTCATCATATTTATTTAATTGGTTAAACGAATAATTTTCTATCTCTCATCAAGGACTGCGAGAACTACCATGTTAAACGAGGGAATCCAACATGCAAGAGGGACCTAGAGGCACCTAACCTAGCCAACTATCCAAGCTTACCAAAAGACCTTGCACAAAGAGTTGGACCTTGTAATATTTATCAAAGAGTTATTATGATACGTAATTAATTAAATCAAAGAGTTATTATAATATGTAATTGATTAAATAAAAGAGTTATTATGATATTTAATTGTTAAATAATCAGATTGCTATCTAGAAAAGAAAAGCTCACTTATGTAAATAGTATGCATAAAATGTTATGCATAGGATATTTCTTATATTATTATACTTGAAAAAAAGTTTGTGATCTAACTTAAAGACACATCTAGTTGTAACAAAATAAAAGTCCTAGTTTACTAGGAATGAGTAATCAATAAAATATATTTTATAAATATTATAATTAAATTTAAATTAAATATTATTATTTAAACTCAACAGTTATATTCCAAACAAACTCATCTATATAAAGAAGGACAAATCCCAAGAGAGGGATCATCCTTTTCTACTATCATTCTCTTATGGTAAGAGAAGAGAATTCCTTTCTGCAGAACTGAAGGAGATTGTTATTATGAGTTCTTCCCAAGATATGAACATTATCAACAGTCTATCCTAGGTCCTCTAATTTTCCTATTGCATGTTGGAACCAGCTCGGGGGGGTCCAGTTAGAACCAGGAACGGTCTAAGGGTCATGGTTGGGAGGAACATGGTAGTCCCAAGGTCATTCAGTTAAAATCACTCTACAGGTCAGCCAGAACTATTCATCATTATTTCCATTAACTAGTGTTGGAGTGTGCAGGTTCTCCAAAGGAAAGGCAAGCTACATAAATCAGGTACGAGGCTACATTTTATTACAGCTGAGTAAATTAGGATTTAAATTTAAAAGTATTATACATCACTTTTGTTTTTGAAAATGCACATTTTGTTATTTTCTTTTATGGATCAAGGGCCATATGGCATGGGCTCTCCAGGGTGAAGAAACTTCTAGTTTAGTTCATTTTTTTAATTCTGATTGGAAACTCCTATCACAGTTAAAGAAACCTATCCATTTCTTCTCAAGCGTAAATGATCTAGTAGGGCTAGTTGTGCTAGCCTTTACTAGATACCTACCTAGGCAAGATTTCTACTAATTAAAATACCTTAAGAATAATTACAGTATGTATGCTTTGCTATATTCTGGTAAAGTTTTGAATTAAAAAAAAACTTTCATACTATACCTTTTAGGTCCTCGTGCTTAAACAATTAGGGATTACGTTTATCAAGATTACAAGCCATCAAATAAATATTTTTATTATTTAAGTACTGTAACAGAGATCTCCCAAGGGTCCATGAAATCATATCCTTATGCATTTACAACCAAACAAAGAAATTAAAAACACAGACCCACATTAAAATTCATAGGATCTCAAGCCAATTTAAAAACCAAACGCGTACACAAAAGCATTCCTTATCCATACTTTTAAAAATGGAAAATCGATTTAGAAACCAACATGGGAACCAAACGGAGGACCCAACCTTCTCTCCTTTGAAATATTTAAAAACATTCACCATTTAAAATCCATCCATGAAATCTACAGAGGGGTAACTTGTAAAACTGGGTAGAGGTCAACCAAATACCCAACGAATGCAATGATAGAGATAAACACTCTTAGCATCGTTCCATGCATTTATTAACAAGAACTTTCACCATACTAGAGTTAAAACGCAGGGCTATGAAATTTTTAAAAGAAATGCTAAAGAAAGTTACAGAGCCTTCAGCGTCCTTATTTTAAAAGAACAAGAAATACAATAGATATTCCTTTTAAACCAGCTTAAGAAATCTTTTGTAGAGTCACGATTTCATCCATATAAGCTAAATTAAAACCCTACGCATAAAAACAGTAAGAAAAAAGACTCACAGAGGCACCCAAGATCAACGAAGAACGTTTTTAAAGCACCAGTGACATTTCTTTAGTAGACATACTTAGACAAAGATGCAAATAAAAGTCTATTTTCTCTAACATCTCTTTCAAACCCCAAAACGTTATGTATAAACATCTATCAAGGCTTGAAAGATTGTACAGTCCCATTCATTCAAAACCTTTCTATAATATCGAAATATAACCATTAAGGGTTTATCCCTTCATTCAAACCCATCACTGGGTCAAACTTAAAATACTTAAATTTAAATTACAAACATTGGCTCGGCATACCCATGAGCCGAAAGGACCCAAGTCAATGCCCACAGTCGCCTTCACCTATGCTTACCAAACTAGGCATGACCAAGAACTTGACCCCAAAACTAAAAGCCCAAAGGGAAATATTGTTACAAGTTAAAACCAAATTGTAAACAATCCAACATTGTTCCCTTTTGCTGCGAATATGGAGGAATGAGCCATCAGAAATCCTGGACTTACCAGGGTTATGCTAAAGACCAAAATTCTTTGGTTAAGACTCCATCTCAAACAACGCAGGTGACCTTTTCTTTTATAAACCCCTCCAGTAAAATCCAGAGAACAAACGAGCTCAGTATGATGAAACGAATACAAAATATAGTGAACAACAGTACTGAAAATCATGTGTTGGAAAGGGCAGTTTACCTCATCCATTGAACGGAGTATTCTCCACGTCTGTGCAGCACTCTAGTGAACACGCTGACCATGAGCGTAGCTCAGGTCAAGTGTGGAACGCCTGGAACCTTTAGAGAAACATAAGGATACCTCCCTAACTCGTAAATGCATAAACTGATAGTGCTAGTCGTTAAGGCCAAGGTATAAACCCCCATCTAGATGGAAAAAAACCATGCGAAAGCCACATGGGGAGCATTCAATGCTACAACTACCCACTAACAATGAAATACTTTTCTTCCTCTATAGTTTAGGGTCACGATTTTTGTTCCACACTCCATCATTTTAACACTTAAGCTTTTATCCCAAAGTTTCCTTTGTTTTCCTTTTTGATTTCATATAGTTTAAGTTATTGCTAGGTAGTAACACTTAGGAGGATAGTGTGGAAACCATGTTTAATACACCTACAAAACAAATTTCCCAGTAAAGATTTAGCAAAACTTGCTAAGTAAGTCTAGGGTAGCTCTTTACCCATCCCTTACCTCTTGGCATCCATGCCAAGTAACACAACCGCCAACTCAAACCTCGAAAGTATTCTTACTCTCTTCAGGAAGTCCATCAATCCTGAATTATTAACATAATGATTTCAAATCCTTTGGAATTTCAAAGCATACATATATTTAAGACTTTAATCAAGTTGCAGACATGAAAACCATGGACTTAAAAGACAAGTACTAAAACTGATTGATCTAATTCGAATATTTATGTAAGCATCATTTTTATACCAATACATCGCTTCCGCAGAAACATAAATAGATGACAATCAAATCCACTTGAATCAAACAATGAATCATAAAAAAATCGTCAAACCTTGTTCTTCTCATTATATTTACGATACTTATATTATTTCCCAGTGCTGAAGTTAATTTGTTAAATATGTACTTGAACCAATGATGTTAGCAGTAAGTGATTTTTTTTTAAATTTTTACTATTTTAGGGACATTACAAGTGGTATCAGAGCCCAGCTACAAATACTAAGTGACCTATTGGGCTCATTACAGAAAAATATCCGTTGCATATACATACACGTATAAGTTTCTTTATATAAACTAATAGATTTTATGTTCGTACAATTGATCAAACATTGCAGGTACAAATACAGCCTGAATAATGAAAACAAAAAAAGGCAGCAGCATACATGGCGATTTAAATTCTCCACCATGAGAGCAAGAGATCATGGTGGAATTAAATTCAGATCTAATGAAATCAATGCAGAATCTACGGGTAGAATTCCAGATTTTTAGAGATGACAATATGCAAGAAAGACTAGAACAACAAACTATAAATGAAGCTCTGCTTCAGAGCTTAACATGGGAAAAACCCCACAAACAGTCCACATACTCAGCAAATACATTCAAAGAGAATAATTGTCGCCCAAAGGGATGTACTAGTCCTAAAGAAGAGGAACATGAAGAACACATACCTGAGTCAATGGAAGAGGACTGTAAGAGCTCTTCCAATGATGACGGTTCACCATCCCCTTGCAAGAAAAGGAGGAAAAGTGATGGCAGTTTACAAGGAGAGTTCCGAAAAATAAAATCCCTAACTTATGATGGGGAGATAAATACTGGAGAGAAAGATGAGAAGTGGCTGCTAGGAATGAACAAATATTTTAAAGTCCACAACTATTCCAGCGAAATGAAAGCCAGATTAGCTATTTACAACTTAAATGGAAAAGCAACTAGATGGTGGAGAGGCCTAAAGCATACCAAAGGGCATAAAGTAAAAGACATTAGATGGAGTGCTTTCAGCAGAATGTTCCAATACAAGTACATGTCGGAATGATTCTTTGACAAAAAGATCCAAGAATTTCATGAGCTAAAAATGGGCTCCCTAACTATGGAAGCCTTTATAAACCGGTTTCTGGATCTACTACATTATGTCCCATACATAAAAGATGAAAAATTCAAGATAGATTCAGAACTTTTTCAGACAACTGAAGACTTGGTTTTAGGCCACCACCTTACCGGAAAAAAAAAAAATAGTTTCCCACCCAACAGGGGTTTGAACTGGCCTCATGAACAACCAAATGCACCCCCACCTCATGCCAACAGAACAACTTTCAACAAAGGAGCAAAAGCCCCCCCACCAACCATTACTTGCTGGAAATGCCAAGTGCCCCATTACTTCTAAGACTGTCCCAACAAGACGGACGGAGTTCTACATAATGTACAAGCAAATCCAATAGTAGGGGACATGGCAAGAACACCCAGAATTTATGCCGCACTTGATGGCTGACAAGCAGATCACTAGGCCACTATGGTCAAGATTGAGGGTAAGCTCTCAAACATAGTTGTCTGAGTTTTGATAGATCTCGATGCATGCCAAAGCTATATCTCCCCTAATATTGTCGATACTTGTAAGTTAAACCAAGAGACTCACGAGAAACCATGACTGGTGCAACTAGCCACTCATAGAAAACGGAAAGTCTTCGAACTGATTAAAGTTCGCGAGATAGATTTGAAAGGTTTCCTAACTAGGGTAGATTTAAATATCCTACCGCTAAGATCATATGACGTACTAATAGGCATGGATTGGTTAGAAGGACATCATGCCCTACTTGACTGCTTGAACAAATCAATATGATGCAAGGATAGCCAAGGGAATCAGAAGATGATCCAAGGCATACCTGGGAAGGTTTCCGTAAGACTGATATCTGCCTTACAAGCAAAAAGTGTGTAAGGAAGGGTTGTAAACTCTTTGCAGTTAACATTCAAACGGTAGAGGCTGATAGAGAACAAAAGATCAAGGACTTCCCCGTTCTTGTAGAGTTCAAGGATGTATTTACCGAGGAAATATCAGGGTTACCACCCAAATCAGACTTAGACTTTTCCATAGAATTGACACCCGGGTCAATACCAACTTCCAACGCTCCTTACCGCATGAGCGCACCAAAATTGGTGGAGCTCAAGCTGCAGTTACAAGATTTGATCGACAAGGGATACATCTGACTGAGTGTGTCTCCTTGGGGAGCACCGATACTCTTTGTCAAGAAGAAGGATGGAACGATGCGTATGTGCATCGATTACCGCTAACTCAACAAGTTGGCCATCAAGAACCGTTACCCACTCCCTAGAATAGATGACTTATTTGATCAAGTCGGAGGAGTGAAGATCTTCTCAAATATCGATCTACGATCTGGATATCACCAGGTGAGAATCCATGACGAAGACATCAGTAATACCACTTTTCGAACCCGATACGACCATTATGAGTTTGTGGTAATTCCTTTCGGTTTAATGAATGCACCTGCCAACTTTATGTGTATGATGAATAGCATCTTTAGCAAGTATCTAGACAAGTTCGTACTCATTTTCATTAACGACATTTTGATCTACTCCAAGAGTGAAGAAGAACACGAAGAACATCTCCAGATAGTGTTATGAGTACTACGAGAACACCAACTATACGCTAAGTTTAGTAAGTGTGATTTCTACAAACCCCAGATACAGTACCTAGGTCACATCATTTATGAGAAGGGGATAGCAGTTGACCCTGAAAAGATTAAATCCATAGAAGAATGGCCTACACCCACTTGCATGACCGACATAATATCATTCTTAGGTTTAGCTGGTTATTATCGGAAGTTCATTGAGAACTTCTCGCGGATTGCGTGTCCTATGATAGCCTTGCAAAAGAAGACAAACAAGTTTCTTTGGATGACCAAGTGTGAGGAAATTTTCCAAAAGCTAAAGCAACTTTTGACTAGCGCACCCATCTTATGGATTCCTGACCCCGATGGGGACTTCGTGGTTTGCACAGATGCAAGCAAGGAAGGGCTCGGTGGAGTCCTTATGCAAAATTAATTCGCTATCTGTTATGAGTCAAGGATGTTGAAGGAACATGAATAGAACTACCCCACCCACGACCTTGAGCTAGCCGCCATCATCCATGCCTTGAAGATGTGGAGGCATTACCTTATGGGAAAGAAGTTCCTATTGAAGACGGATAGCATGAGTTTGAAGTACTTATTTGACCACCCTGACCTAAATGCTAGGCAAGCCAAGTGGTTAGCCTTCCTTAGTGAGTACCACTTTGAACTGAAACACATAAAAGGAAGGGAAAACAAGATCATCGATGCTTTAAGTCGATGGGCCCATATGTTATATGAGGTGATCGTAAGTAGGAACGAGCGATTATATGTTGAGATCCTTAAAAAGATCCAAGAGGATAGGTTATTTCAACAACAAAAGGAATATAAGATAGACGAGTCAGGATTTCTATGGTCGAAAGAGAGACTCTATGTTCCTGAGAGCGGAGACATTAGACCTAACATCCTCACAGAGTTCCATCAAAAACCCTACTCAAGGCATCCGGGATATCAAAAGATGATATCGGCAGTAAAGAAACATTTCTTTTGGCCTAAATTGAAAGCTGACATAGCCTTATTCATCGCTAAGTTCTAGGAGTGCCAACTGGTTAAAGCATAACACCAGCACCCTTCAGGATTACTGCAACCATTACCCATTCTAGAGTGGAAGTGGGAGGTCATCAGTATGGATTTCATCACGGGTTTACCCAAGAGTAAGAAACATAACGATTCCATCTTTGTAGTGGTAGACAAGTTATCCAAAGCAACACATTTTATGCTGGTGAAGTCTACTTACAAAGTTGTTCACATCACGGACATCTTCCTAAAAGAGATCTTCTGATTGCATGGGATATCCAAGGCAGTCATTTCCGATCGAGACACGAAGTTCACTAGTAACTTCTGGAGGGCATTGTTCTCTGGTTTGGAGACACAACTACAGTTCAGTACTACGTACCATCCCCAATCCGATGGACAAACAGAACGGGTAAACCAAATCCTTGAGGATATGATGAGGATGTATGTTATGAACAACCCCACAAAGTGGGATGATTATTTGCACCTCACAGAGTTTGCTTACAACAATGGATACCAGACCTCTGCCAAGATGAGTCCCTTTGAGGTACTCTATGGTAGAAAGTGTAGGACACCGATCACTTGGGATATCCCGGTTTGGGATATCCCGGTAGACAGACTTATGCTAGGTCCCAATTTACTAAAAGACTTGGAACAACTAGTTACTAAAGTACAACAAAACATGAAAGAGGCACAAGACCTCCAAAAGAGTTATGCGGATAAGAAAAGAAAAGACAAATATTACCAAGTCGGCGAGCATGTATTCTTAAAAGTTAAAGCAAAGAGAATCTCTTTGAGTTTGGGGCGATGCGGGAAGCTAGCCCCCAAATTTTGTGGACCCTTTGAGATACTGGCCAAGAAAGGGCCAGTAGCATATGAGTTAGCTTTACCAACTCATGTAAAAGTTCATAATGTTTTTCATGCATCTTTATTAAAGAAATATGTCTACGACACTAAACATGTGATTGATTGTTCCTTATTACAGGTGAAACCCAAAGGGGAATTCATGTCGGAACCCCTCCACATTCTGGACTAAAGAGAGGTGCAACTTAGACGACGGAACATGACCCAGTTGAAAGTGTATTGGAGGCACTTCGGACCAGAAGAGGCTACTTGAGAAAATGAAGCAACCATGAAAGAGGCATACCCCTCCTTATTTCATGACTTCATTTCTAGTCCCTAGAACATCGAGACAGTGTTGTTCTAAGAGGGGAGGGATGTAATATCCCGAATTTTGATAGACTATTTTTGATGTTATATATTGGGCTCAAGCCCCAACACATATCATTTATTTGTTATACTGGACGTAAGCCCCAATGCACATGATTCGCTTCTTTTATAGACATACAAATTTGGGTATGGGCCCTGACTGATGCAGGCTATTGTTATATACTGGGAAGAAAGCACCAATGTATTTGACTTATGTTTTATTATGAGATTTAGGTATAAACACTAATATACTGAGATGATTTGTGTTACATACTCTGCAGAGTTATGATATACATGATTGAATTTTTATGATGTGTGAGCGTGGACTCTGGAACACATGGATGACCTATGTGCTGGGCATACGCCCCAATGTACATAGAGGAATTTATTATGTACTAGGTGTAAGCCTCGATGTACATAGAGTGTTGGGCATAATCCCTGGAGCACTCCAAGCTTGATAATGAATATTGGATCCGAGGCCATTTGTATATTCTAGATGTGCTTCACAAACACATTCTAATACTAGTGTTGAGTGAGATGCTCCATAATTGCACTAGCGTAACACCCATGTGAGAGTGTTGAGCCAAAGCTCTGAAGAGCACTTGGGGTTACTTGATCTTTAAAAGTGTTGAGTCGAGAAGACTCTAAATAGCACTACTATTCATCATATTTATTTAATTGGTTAAACGAATAATTTTCTATCTCTCATCAAGGACTACAGGAACTACCATGTTAAATGAGGGAATCCAACATGCAAGAGGGACCTAGAGGCACCTAACCTAGCCAACTATCTAATCTTACCAAAAGACCATGTCCAAAGAGTTGGACCTTGTAATATTTATCAAAGAGTTATTATGATATGTAATTGATTAAATCAAAGAGTTATTATGATACTTAATTATTAAATAATTAGATTGGTTATCTAGAAAAGAAAAGCTCACTTATGTAAATAGTATGCATAAAAAGTTATGCATGTGATATTTATTATATTATTATACTTAAAAAAAAGATTATGATCCAACTTAAAGACACATCTACTTGTAAAAAAATAAAAGTTATAGTTTACTAGGAATGAGTAATCAGTAAAATATCTTTTATAAATATTATAATTAAATTTAAATTAAATATTATAATTAAATTTAAATTAAATATTATTATTTAAACTCAACAGCTATATTCCAAACAGACTCATCTATATAAAGAAAGACGAATCCCAAGAGAGGGATCATCCTTTTCTACTATCATTCTCTTATGGTAATAGAAGAGAATTCATTTCTGCAGAACTGAAGGAGATTATTATTATGAGTTCTTCCCGAGATCTAAACATTGTCAAATGTCTATCCTCGGTCCTCTACTTTTCGTATTGCATGTTGGAACCAGCTTGGGTGGATCCAGTTAGAACCAGGAACGGTCTAAGGGTCATGGTTTGTAGGAACATGGTAGTCCCAAGTTTATTCAGTTAAAATCACTCTACAAGTCAGCCATAACTATTCATCATTATTTCCATTAACTAGTGTTGGAGTGTGCAGGTTCTCCAAAAGAAAGGAAAGCTACAGAAATCAGGTACGAGGCTACATTTCTCATGCATGTTCTCTAATTACAGCCATGCAAACAGCATAAATTATGAGACAGAGCCATTGTAGTAGTTGTTTTTCTGAGTACTCATGTCCATTCATTAACACCATGTATATTGGGCCAGCCTTTGACATGAGCAACCTGAATATTTAGTTTGGCAAGCATGCTAATGGGTGTATAACTTTTAAGTTGTATAATCTAAAGTCAGATATATGTATAGCCGTTTGACAAACTGGAAAGCAAGTTGACTGTCTTATTATAATTAGCATTTATGCTAATCCTACCAAAGCTACAAACAGGCCTTGAATAAAAGTTGCAGTTTATCTTGCTTGGTTGGTTAACTGTGGTTGGAAAGCATGTTGATTTGACCAAGCTAAAGTCATAAAAAAACTTGTTATTCTGAAACCTTAAGTGAAATTGGCCATTCCAACCTAGAACTCGATCTCCTTTCCATGTGGGGTAGGATTCCTGAAATTGTCAATGTTACTCCATGAGTGGATTTCATAACTGACAAGCTGTGTTGACCTTGGAACTTTATTCTCGGGGGAAATTGTGAAAGTGATTAGATTACAGCATGACTGAATATATGACTGTGAGATGGAAGTTTGTCAAATATTGCTATCCTGGAAACAATACTAAGCCTGGTGTGCTGATTAGACATAGCATAACCTTGGAAAAAGTGTGATGTGATGATACTTGTAAACATATTAGTTATTATACTGAAAGACAACTAAATGAATGAGGTAAAAGCACTCTAATAGGCAGTTCTCATGCATGTTCTCTAATTACAGCCATGCAAACAGCAGAAATTATGAGACAGAGCCGTTGTAGTAGTTGTTTTTCTGAGTCATGTCCATTCATTAACACCATGTATATTGGGCCAGCCTTTGACATGAGCAACCTGAATCTTTAGTTTGGCAAGCATGCTAATGGGTGTATAACTTTTAAGTTGTATAATATAAGGTTTTAAATTTACAGTATTACATTACTGTATAGTGTTTGAAGTTCATTCATTAAAGACAAGCACTACTAGCATACAAACCATAAAGCAGCAATGAATTTATCAATTATGTAACTAAACAAGTTAAAAATGAAGCCAAAACATAGACTGAAGGGTAAAAAGGATCATATATATTTCATAATTCTGTTCAGCAAATACACATGAGAGTTACAGTACTTAGGCGCTCATAAACAAGTCACAGACATCCTTAAGCCAGCCAAAAATTGAACTCTGTTTCTATCTTTCTTCTCACTCTAAATACTATTTTTTACAAAATTCGTTAGGGTCTAAACCCTAACTTCTTTCAACCAAATCCTCGATGGGTTAAAGTGAAATAAAGTCTTTCCTCTAGAACATAACTAAAACACTAACTAATTAAAGCATCTATTAAAAGCTCCATAAGTAACTGACTAACTGCCAACTCAAAGGTCTTTGGCAGCTTCGACTAGTAAGGTCATTCCATCCGAGATTTGGGCCTTTTTTCTAGCTCTCTTCTGCTCATCTTCTGTCTCTGCTAACTTCCTTGTAAGCTTTTCATTCTTCTGCTGCAAGTCTTTGACATTCTGCTTCAATTCTGCATAATGCAAATCTGTGCTTCTCTTTCTCTTCAAGGCTTCTTTAGACACTGTTATTAGCTCTTGATAATTTTCATTCACTTCCAGTAAGTCTTCTCTTAGCCTTCTATTTGCTAAGACTAGGGCATCATTAGTCTCTTGCATGCATGCCATTTGATGCCTATATTGTTTGATGGTTCTTTGCAGGTTCTCCATGTCTGAGTCAAAAACCTTCCCTGTTATGGTATTTTGCATCTCACTGGGCAGCCAAGGGACATTCAGTCTTCTGAAAATATCCTCATCTTCCTGTAACAGCTCTGAAGATACACCATGAAAAATAGGGTTCTCCTGACTTGTTGTTTCAATGGGTTTAGTTTCATCTATCAAGTTCTGATTTTCAGAATAAGAAACCTCAATTTCCTTCTTTTGTTGTTCCTTTATTATTTCATCTTTTAATTCCAGAAACACAGCAGATAATTTTGTTTGAGTGAGACTGGAATCTTCTGCTGACTTCAATGACCTTTTTTCTTTTGTATGCTCAGAAACTGGACTGTTTATAACTGCTTCCTTCTTGAGCTTGAGTTCTTCATCTGAAGATTCATCATCAATTACATTTATCTCTTCTATCTTCATTCTAGGGTTTAGCAACTTTTTCATATTCAGCCTTGACTTGTTTTTAGATCTGGTTTTTGGTCTCCATTCTGAAACAAGTTCTTTTACCATCTTCAAATTTTTTCCTTGATGCTTAATTGTGGCTAGCTCTATACCTTCGATTTTGGTTTTCTCTTTCTTTAGCTTCTTTGTTTTATCTTCTTGACTGTACTTTTCTGTGTATTCCATCCCAGCTTCAGTTTTGAGAGTGAATTCATCCTCTTCTAGTAAATATCCCTCATCCTCAGATAGGACAGTGATGGGGCTTCTTCGTTGAACCTTAATGTCCTCTTTTTCTAGAGCACCCTTTTTTGTGACAACAATTTTCTCTTCACTGAGAGTTTCTGCTGGCGCCATGTGTTTCTCAGGCTGATCTTCTTGTTGTGGAAACAATGAATATTTACCTTTACTGTCAGCTACAACCCTTTGAGGTTCATTGTTACCCTTCAAAGGTTCTGGTTCTTCTTCAAATTTAATTTCTTTTTTGTCTTCAGACTTGCTCTCCTGACCTAGTTTTCTGACTAGAGATTGACCTTTGTCTACACGCTTTTTAGCTTGCTACTCTTTTTGCTTGGTCTGAAAACCAGACCAAAACAAGAAATGCTCCCATGTCTTCCCTTCTTGTTGTAGAACTGTGCTGATAATAAGCTTAATCAGACCATGATGGAAGATGGATTGTGTAGTATGATCATGATGCCCCTTAATCCTGCTTGACATCTTTTGCAGACTTCTGAATAAGAAGAAAGGAAGGTTCATTTTGGATTCACCAATCAAATGTTGTAGAAATCTAAATTGGTATTTGAAAACATAAGCATATCTGCCTTCACAAGTGATATAGTTTTGTAGAATTTTAATGGGCTGCACCCATTCATCCATGAACTCCTGGATTAACACCCCTTTGCGCCGGTCTAGAGTAATACCAGGTAAAAGGTACCTTTGATCATCAAAAGTGAAAGGCATTTTTTTGAACCGCATTTCACCTTCATTCTTGACTCCTGTAGCTTTAGCAACTAAATCCACAGTCAGTTTAACATTTAAAGTATCAAATACTATCATGTCCTCCTTATAGCTTTGGCCAAATTTATAAGAAACCTCAGTGTTATAGCCATTGGTTTTCCTGAAGAATTCCAACCAACCAGCACTTTGAAAAAGCTTTGCACAATCTGGAAATTTGTCAATCCAATTTAGCTCAGTGGGTTCGATTCTATTTGTTTTGCCACTTTTACCCATCTGCTTTCAACTACTGAAACCTATGTACTTTTGGAGTTCTATTGATGAGCTAACATGCTGCTTTCAGATTTTGAAGAAGTAGTGGCTTAATGTATCGCTAAATTTCAAATTTCCACTTGTCACAGCGTCTCAAAGAACTCTTAAACTGATCTATTTTTGACAGGAGCTTTGTTTAGAACCTATATTCATGTTTTCCCTAATGAATTTTAAGAAAACAAGCTTTTCTAAGAAAAAACCCCAATTTAGCAGCCGCTATCGGTTTAATGCGGAATACCCTATTCTCGCTTTGCTGTGGATGTTTAAATCAATTTTTTAGGTACCTGGTTGTTCAATTCCTCTGTGCAAGTGTCTTCAGGTCTTTAATTCACTACCAGCTAGCAGAACGAGCAAGCCATAATTTCTCTGTAACTGCAACTTCTGGCTTTCAGGCACCTGTCCTCTCTCCACCTATTTTCCAGCTTCGTGATGTATTTGTGAAATAACTCCTTTCACGTCAAATTCGTCTAACACCTCCTCCTGTCATGATATGCATTGTTCCAGCTATTAATCTCCACGATCCAGCAGCACCTGTTTTCATAATTACTACTAGAGCAACACGTATCAACAACCTTCATTCATGTGATTAGTCACTTAGCAATGAAACCATGCGAAAATTTAGCTTAAAAAATAATGATTTCGGCTGGCGCGATATTCTTGTAGCGCCACTGTATTAACTTTTCATGATTGCGCTACAAGAATAATCTGCATTCAAATTTTGGCCCAATTTCAACTATTTTTCCAGTTTAAATGATAAACCACACTCTTTGAGTATGTTTGTGACATCCTTACTTAATATAAATCCTATTTATCCCTTGAAATCCTAAAAGAAAATAATAAGAAATCTAAAAGCAAGCAAAAAATTTAAAATTTCATTTGAAAATCAAAAAATTCCTAAAGGAAGCAAAATGAGAAAAATTTAGCAAACGAGCAAAATTAAAATCAAAATCACGGTCGAAATATAAAATCGAAGGAAACAAGTTCATGACTTAACACGGTCTTTATATTGAGAGTTTTTGTAATTGTATATTGTATCATTTTTATTTTTGTTACTTATTAATCGATCACATGACTAACGTTCTTTGTTTGATGTTTTAATTGTAATTATAAAGCAAGGGCCTCCTAGGGCTATTCCGAAGATGGAGAATGTGGTAATTGCGGAACAACTAGCGCAGGAAGAACAATATGCAGGTCCTTCGAATACTGATCGTGATCAAGTTAATGATGATCATATGGAATTAAACGATGATCATGATGATGATAACATAATTGAGAATGATGGTGCAAATACATTAATCAATGATGCATTTAATGTTAGAATGGACGATGATCAACATCATGCACCGTCAATTGATGACTTCGAAGATATTAATGATTTACCTACACTTGAGAAGGCGACGTAATCGCTTTTTGAAGGCTCCCCAATAAGTGTTCTCTCTACTGTGTTGCTGATAATGAACTTGAAGGTTATGAATGGTTTTTCAAACACATCCATCACGCTGGTGTTAAGGTATGCATGTGATTATATGTGATCCGTCGAATCTCAACTTTAGTGCATATACTCCAAAACTATGTCACACCTTTCAATCAAAACCACTTTGATCTTATAATATACTCCAAAAAATAAGGATGTATTTGTTGTCGTTAATATCATGCTCTTCAAATATTTATATTAACCATTTTTTTTAAATTTGTTGTAACAGCTTGATAGGTGAATATTTTTTACCGGCATCAAATAAATTACCTCGCACATATCGAGATTTAACTTCCATCATGAAATATGTTGGAATGGAGTATCAAGCAATTGATGCATGTCCTAATGATCATATTTTATATTATAATCAGTATAAGCTTGCAACAGAATGCCCTATATGTCATAGTAGTAGATACCGAACAGATCAAGTAACCAAAAAGGTGTCTCGTAAGGTTCTTTGTTATATTCCCATTATTCCACGCTTGCAACGACTGTTTAGGTGAAAAAACATAGCTCAATTTATGGATTACCATGCACGGAATAGAAGTGGAGATGATATTCTGCGAATGCCTGCAGATGGTTCTACATTTACAGACATGGAGGAAAAATGGCCACACTTTAAAGAAGAACCTCGTAATGCTAGACTTTCTTTGGCAGCGGATGGTGTCAATCCACATGCAGAGATGAGATCTACTAACTCGGTCTGGCCTGTTTTTGTTATCAACAATAACATTCCTCCATGGATGTCAATAAAGAGGGAGCATATAATGTTGGCAATGATTGTTGCAGGTATAATTTGTACTTTAGAACAGTGTTTTTTTAATGCATATTTAGTATTTAATTTGTCATGAAGATCAATATTGTTGCATATTCATGTCATATATATTTTTCATTTACTTATATGTTTTGTATTTGTTGTTTTCTTTTAGGTAAGTTCCAAGTTAAAGATATGAATGTATATATCGAGCCTCTTGTTGATGAACTACTTAAGCTATGGAATGGTGTCACTATGTATGATGTCTCTAGACCAGTAGGGAAAAGGGAATTTCAATTCCATGCAATGCTTGCCTGGACAATTCACGATGCTCCAGGGCTAACACATTTTTGTGGTCTTCAAACAAAGGGAAAATTTGCATGTCCAGTTTGTGGTCCCAAGATGAAATCTTGTCATTCAAAGAGTTTGTGTAAGGTAGTGTTTGATGAGTATAGGCACTTCCTCTCTAAGAATCATAGGTATTGAACTACCGAAAAACATCTTTTTAATGGGAAAGAGGAGACCGCATTAAAACCACAGAGAATGACACCTCACATATGGAAGTTGCAATATAATAGAAATCGTCAAGGTATGATCATTCAATTTGTCTTTCTTATATATTCGTATTGATCATCTCTTATATGTTTTTAATGTTTTATTTTGGATTGTATTAATTTTTTTTACTGTAATATACTACATTTTAATCTCTTTAACTTATATATTGATTACTAATGGTCTGCATGAACATCATGAAGGTGTAAATGGGCTTCCACGAGGAATGAAAAGTTATCCGAAACAATTTAGTAGGCTGCCTTACTATGAGCACTTACTAGTTGTTCATTTCTTTGATACAATGCATATCGGAAAGAATGTAACTGAAACACTATGACGAATATTAGACGGAAGGAGTGACAAAGAAAAAATTGTCAAAATTTGCAGTGACATTCATGAATCCAATCATGCAATGAAAGATATCATTGAACATTTAAACAACGATGGAGACCAAATTAATATAAGGTCACTTCCATTGTTATTGACTGAGCAACAAAGCAATGCAATAAAAGAAGTGAAACAAAAAATGAAATTTCCCACAGGATTTTGTTCGAACATAAAGAATATCTTAACAAGGAAAGGTGATTTTGGCGGGGTAAAAATGCATGATTGGCATATCTTCATTAAGGTAATTATATTTTTGGTATATATATTGGTATATTACAATACTGCATGTTTTTTGTTTACTTTTTTTCTTAATTTTGAAAAATATATTGATGAGACGTGTTCATTGTTACAGTATGTTCTACCTGTATCTCTCCCAGACAACTTTGACAATAATGTCAAACAGGTCATATATGATCTTGGAAAATACATGAGGTAATTAGAAACAATAATTTTCACGCATCATCATGTAATTTGTTTAATTCGTTGCATAACTTATATGAATTGACATTTGTTTTAGTCAATCATGTAGATTTGACGTACTACAATCTTAAATTTTCGTCGTTAAATGATATCATTATTTTTTTGCTTTACATGTAGATGGTTGTCATCGAAAGAAATCCACAAAGAAGATATAAAGTATTGGAAGAGAGACATTCCTCATTTAATGTGTCAAATGTAGATATTTCTACCTTCGGCATTTTTCAATGCACAAGAACACTACCTCATACACCAAGTTGAGGAGATTGAATTGTGTGGACCTGTACATGCAAGGTCCATGTGGATGGTTGAGAGGCACTTGAAATTTATGAAGGCTTTAGTTAGACAAAGAGCACTTCTAGAGGGTTCTATGATGGAGGGATATATGGTATTTCAGGCCATGGTGTATATTGTTGAATATCTTCCAGGGTTGGGGTCTATTAAGACCGAATTAGATCGATGCATTGGTGATCCAAATTCCACTAAGAAATTAGAAGGAGAGTACCTGATGGGGAAAGGTAAATCGAGGAAGGTCAAAGGTAATTATTAAATGGTGTTATAGAATAATAATGTTAATACATTTTAATAGTATCGTACATAAATATTATTTCAATTTTAATATTCATTAATGATATGCATCATTAATATTTATAATGTTACACTGCGTTAAGTAATTATAAATTTTTGAGTTGATTTATGTAATTTTATTTTCATGCAGTTGGTCGCGAGTGGGATGCACTACATTTGTACGTCGCAAACAATCTTGATTGGATGAAGGTATGGATTGAACGATGTAATCAATCTGGTCGAGGACTATCATGGGAAGGTGTGGCTTCATTGGTTAAAGAAGCACATCGCAATGGAGATGTCAATCTAACAGAAAGGGAAATCGATTTAGCATATGGTTTAAAATATAAACAGGTAAGCATGATATTATAAATATATAAGCCATAATATTTTCAATTACGTCGATATTCATGTTCATCTTGATTAATTTCATTTTATTTGCATACTTTAAGAACATAAAATACTTACTAGTTCATTATCAATTGCAGCTAAAACACCACAAGGCTATGTGGTGCAACGGTCGTAAATATCGCATTAAAAAGTTGGATGACACAAGGAAAACATGTGATTATGGGATAAGTGCAGTCTTTGAGGTCACTAATGTTTCATCTAGAAGCGGCAGACGTACAGAATTGTCAGAAAATCGATATTATGGATATTTGGAAGATATCATTGACTGTGACTTTAAATCATTCAAAATAATTCTTTTTGTTGTGAAATGGTACAGGCAACGATTGAATCGATTTGATCCCGATAGAACTGTTATTGAACATGCTAATGGATTTACCATGGTCAATACAAGGTCGCTTGAGTCATGAACGTCAGAGCCCTATGTTCTTCCAAGTCAATGTGAACAGGTATTTTACTCAGAAGTTCCTGGTAGACAGGGTTGGTCGTTTGTTATTAGACATGATCCAAGAGGAAGGCCGGTAAAGTATAATATTGTAGAGGAAGCTGAAGAGGGTGTTGAAGAAGAAGGTGATCATGTAGAGGATCAACATGAGCTGGATGTTCATGATCATAATGTTACGCAAGAAGATGTTGAAGAGTTAGTTGAAGAAGATGATGTTAGAGACAATGTTAATGATGAAGATGATATTGACGATCATGATCAATTTATTGAAACTAATTACAGCGACGACGATGATGATATAGCTGCCTCTAATCCTTATAATGTTGAATCTGGATCAGATGATATAGATGCAGACTTGGATGGAGAAGATGATCATGAAGTGCATTGAACATCATTCCAAGTGATGTGAGGGGGGGGGGGGCAGATGAGCTTCCACCTTCACGTGGTTGTCCCTGTTGAGTAGAGAATATTAAGATATTCTTGAAACAAAGAGAAGCTCATTAAGGTATTTTACTCAAAAGTTCCTGGTAGACAGGGTTGGTCGTTTGTTATTAGACATGATCTAAGAGCTGGAAGGCAGGTAAAGTATAATATCGTAGAGTAATGCTTTTACTAGTTTGGCTAGATACTCAAACAACATTGCTACCTAGGCCAAGCATAGATAAAATATGAGGTGGTCTATTTAAGATGGCTATAGGGTTGTCCTAGCCCTGGATTTTACTTATAAGATAATTAATGACTCAACTTTCAAACAGCTAAGGAGCTAGCTATATCTCCTAATTTTTAATATAAAGTGTTATTCTATATCCTTTTCATACTCTATTTAGTTTTAGTTATTCTATATCCTTTAGTTATCTAGTTATAAAGTACTAGTTAATGAGTAAAGGAAAGGGCGTTAATGAGTAGTTGTTGTAATGTTGTATGGGTTCCTCTTTTGGTGTTTATCTCGGGATGTTAGGAGCTAGGGTGGGTAAATATAGAATATGTATCATGCGGATAAGACTTAGTGGGAGGATAGGTCACGAGTTCGACTCGTCCGCCTTATTCATTTTGGCATAACAAATGTTGTTTTTAAATTATGGTTACAACCATATGCTACCTGCCAAAATTCTACTCTTTTACATATTTTAAAACATAAAAGTTTTTAAACCCACGCCAACAGTAGCAGAGCTATAGGGTTTAAACAGTCCCGTGCGAACAGTAGCAGAGCTATAGGTTTTAAACCCACGCAGGATTCGTTCCTTTTCCTCCCTTGTTTACGCATAAGCAGTACCAGATGTGATGCAATATGTTGAGCTTTAATAGGTAGAATAGAGGTGGCTAGAGCTTGGGTAGGGGTTTAAGAAGAAAAGTAGGTAGCAAGAGCAGTCCGCCATTTCGATTTGGAGCAATCCGCCATTTCGTCGATTTGGAGCAATCCGCCATTTTGATTTGGAGAAGATTCAGTCCACCATTTCGATTTGAAGCTCAGTCCATTCAGCCCCGCCATTTCGATTTGAAGCTCAGTCCGCCATTTCGATTTGAAGCTCAGTCGATTCAGCCATTTCGATTTGAAGCTCAGTCCATTCAGCCATCTTGATTTGGAGCTACCATTCCATTCCAAATGTCTTCAGTAAGTGACATTCTCATCCATAGCTTCATTTGCCAGATATGCACACTGTGTGGGACATTACATCTATAAATGTTCATTCTATAGTCGGTCCAAGTCCTCCAACAAGAAACTTGGCTTATTGATGCAGGCACCACCTGCAATACCTAAGCAGACCCTTGATTCCCAAAATTTCTGTAGTGGAATCTTCACTTAATACAGTCCTTTACCATTCTTCTCTTAGTTTTTCTTAGTTTCCAATTAACTCTGTGACAGAACTAAAAATAGATAATTGTCACTATACTTGGAAATTCTATCAAAATTCAGCAAGACTTCTCTATTAGCGAATTAAACACTTTACCTTTTGCTTAGCCCTCAACGGAATTTCCAGTAGTGGTTAGTTCCACTGCAATATTGTGTTAGTGTGAGAATGAAGAAATTTAGGATTCGAGGCAGCCATATGATAATGTTCAGAATGTTATTTCTTCTGGCAGCGCCTGTAATCGTTCAGTCAACTTGGAATGAGAGCGAGACGGGCTGTTGCCCGCCGTGCTGCTCAATGTATTGTCCTTCTTTATGCCCTACGGTAGAGGAAGAGGAGGAGAGCTTATATCGAATTAATGATGATGAGGAAGAAGGACTGGTTCCGCCCAAAGGCCCTGAGAAAAATAACTTATCTGGATTACTTGTCTTTTCTCACATGGTATCAGAGCACATGAGAAAAATAACTTATTTTTTATATGGCTCTTATTGGCATTGGTGTTGCGAGCTGATTCACCTGAGTTGATAGTGGTGAGAGCTGTCGAGTGGAGGAATTATGGAATAATTCTTGAATGTTCCCTTCCAGTTGTTTTTCATCTTTGGGTATCATTTCGCAGCTATACTGTTCTAAGTTATTGCACTAATGAGGTGCATTTTATAGTTCGCAGCTATACTGTTCTAAGTTAAACGCCACATGACCATTCGTCATGACCTAAGCCCCAACGGAAAATCAATTATCGTACCAATTGTACCTTCTTTTCATTTTCCGCTTCCACCCAATGCACGACACGTATCTCTCAGCGGAAAACTCCACTTTGCCTCGAGCTTTGAACCGTCACTTTCCGTTGTGATCGTGATCGTTGATTTCTGACTTCACAACTCCGCTCTCATCCTGATCATTAATCTCCTATGTGATCAGAACCATCCATTACTTAGCTCATCAATCTCCGCTCTGTTCTCGATCGTTGATCCCCAAAATACATATCAGCGCCACTTATAGACTGTACATGTGAGCTAGGGCTTCTGCACTGTGACAATTATGATGACTCACAAACCATTACAATATTCCATGGAATCGCTGTTTCCCTTAACGAATCAGATGTATACTCAAAATAGAAGGCTAATCAAATCCCACACGGCTGAACAGAATGTTAACATATATATAGACTGTATTTTACCCTAGGATATACACTGTAACGTTTCCAATAATTCACACTTCATTTCACTATTCCTTAAACTCGATGCTTTCAGATGAAATTTGTTGAATCATATGTATCCAACCAATGATAACAGAAATATCACAACATATACAGATGAGATGAATCATATATACTGAGATTTTACACAGTAGAGAGGAAATTTAATGATTCTCCATCATTTTATTACATTTCACTGTATGTAATCAATCACACTCTACACCCTGCTCTCTCTTCTCGAGCTCTGTGAGCTAACCTTCATCTAGGCTAAGCTACCTATTCAAAATACTAAAGACTGCATTTATTTACAATGGATTTCTGTTTCCAGATCCTGTTTCTGTTTTTGATGAAGGGTTTAAAAGGTCACTATATTGAATAGAGAGCTCATAAGCCTTATCCTAAGTAGAGTCATGTATCATCTTTACCTTGACAGCTTTTAAAACCACATGAAAAATGACCCAAAGCTGCTTAAAAGCACCAAAACAGTGTTAATGATATTCTTGTAGCGCTGGGGCTGAAAATCACCAAAGGCGCGCTACAAGAATATCGTGATTCCAAATTCTTCCGAATTTTCAATAAATTTTGGCACGCTTGGGCTAATGAATGACTGATTATATGTTTTAGAGGATTCATGACGTGTTGATGCAGAAAACATCATGATTTCAAATGCTTGCACGTCGTGCGGAAATCATGCTCATCATCAGCACAGGTGTAATTCATTTTGACAGATATCCACATGGTTTGAGTTAATGTGGCATGAATTTGTTATCATCAAGCATATTCAAACACGGAGGACTTAATAAGGTAACCATAACCACTAGAAAAAACTGAGCATCGTCGCCAGCTGAACAAGCAAGAGGTGTTGAGGGCTTCACGGGAAATTAAGGCTTCCTAATTCCGTTGCTAACAGCTAAATTGAAGGTTGGAGGACATCTGTACAACCAAGGTGACTCAGCTGTCAGTTTGGGTCGTGATTTCAAACAACAATAGTGAAGCAATTTACAGGTATTCTTAAATAACCAATATAATAGTAAATTTGGGGCTTTTTCGCCGGAGCTTACTCTGTTCAAATTGATCAAAGGATAGGTTAAATTGTGCTTTTAAACGCAATTTTAACCAGAGAAATAGCTATTTGTTGATAATCTGCGATGCCAGGCTGAATGAGGGTTGAAGAGAACAGTTTCATTTTTTATGAAATTTAAACCTGTCAGTGCTGTGAACAACCTGTACATTCAATAGTGTTTTTAACTTCCAAAATTAATCTCCTATTCACAAACAATACAAGAGGATACATTCAATTTGTAGTGATTGTAGAATAATGGGCAGGAGTGGTAAAATAAACAAAGTTGAACCAACAGATGTAGAATGGGTTGAAAAACTGCCTGAGTGTGTGGAGTTGTTCAAACAAGCTGGTTGGATGGATTTTTTCAGAAAGATTGATGGATATAATGCAAAGGTGTCCTGCAAGTTTGCCCAGGGTTTCAAGAATGACATGGTGATTTTTTATACTTTGAAATTCAAGCTGACAGTTAAATTAATTTCAGAAGCCACAGGGATTAAGGATGAGGGCGAACAATGGTTTAAGAAATTGCCCTTTGACTTTGATCCACAGAAATTTCTTTTACCAAATGTCACACCTGATTGGAATAAAGGTGTCCTTATCCAAAATCTCGGAAAGGAGTGGGTTGAACCAATCAGGATATTACAAAGCTATATTACTTGTGAGGGCAGGTATGCTTTTGTATACAAATATCATTTTAGATTCCTTCAGCACATGGTGTGGGTGTCCAAGATGAACCTACCATTCTTCTTTTTGAAGAGTTTACAGAAAATGTCCAACAAGGTGAAAGGGCCTAAAGATCATTCCTCTCAGTCCATCTTTCACCATGGATTAATCAAGTTGATTATTCGTACTGTCTTGCAGCATGAAGGAAAGACCTGGGAGTTCTTCATCTTTTGGTCTGGTTTTGAAGATCAAAAGTCTAAGAGACAAACAGATAAGGGTAAGGTCTTGTTGAGAAAGTTAGGCCATAAGTCAAAGCTGGAAGATAAGGAAAAGATCAAAATTGAGGAAGCAGCAGAGCCTGTGGAGGAAGATAATGAACAAAAGACATTCTCAGCTAGCTCTAGAGGCAAATATACACTGTTTGAAGATAAGAAGGAACGGCCTGAACAGAATTTGGCGCCTGTAGCAGATCCTCAGGAAGAGAAAAAGGTTGATATAAAAGTGGTTGTTGTACCTAAAGAGGAAATTCACACTCAACCGAGAAGCCCTATCACCATTCTCTCAGATGATGAGGGATATCTATTGGAAGAAGAATAGCCTATCTCCAAAATAGAAGTCAAAGCTGAAATAGAAGAAATTCATACTTCAGATAGCAAAAGAACAAGACCTAACAGGAAAAGGAACAAGCTGGAAGTAGTAGAATTGGCTGCTATTCAGCACCAAGGGAAAGAATTGAAGATGATGGGAGAAGCAACATCCTTTTGGAGACCTAAAACTAGGTCAAAGAACAAGTTGAGATTTAACATGAAGGAATTGTTGAATCCCAAATTGAATACAAACGAAGTGACTGTCTTAGATGAAGTGTCCATGGATGATGATAAACCAGAACTAGATAAATTGCAACCATGTTTAAAAGGAGAAACTCATTCAGTCAAAGCAGCAAGTACAGAAAATCAGAATCCTAGTATTGAAGACAAAGAATTGTTGATTGAAGAGACAGAAATCTTCAAGAAGCTTGACATTCCTTGGAGACCTGATGAAGAACAAGATTCTACAATGGATAAATTAGCTAACTCTGACAGGGAAAATTTGCAGAAAATTGTCAAGCAATACAAACACCAGATGAATTATATGCAAGAGGTCAATGATGGACTAATGATGGCCAACAGAAGGTTAAGAGAAGATCTCTAAGATGTAAATGACAATTTTTAGGAACTAGTAGCTGATGCAAAAGAAGCACTTAAAAGAAAAAGAGCTGCTGACATTCATTGCACACAGTTGGAGAAGACAGTCCAGGACCTGCAGCAGAAAAATAAAGAGCTAATCAAAAGGATAAGTGACATGGAGCAAGAGCAGAAGAAGGCTAAGAAGAAAGACCAAGCATCAGTTGGTATCGCTCTACTGGTTGAGGTGGCAAAAGACCTATAAGATAGTTGTACATGTTGTTAGTTGTCATTAGTTAGCAAACAGATTTGTTAATGATATGCTATTTTTAGCATCCTTTGTAACTTTTTAAAGATTCTGCAATTACTTGACCTCATCGAATAGGTGGAAGGCAGTTAGGGTTAGAGGCCTAACTGATTTTGTAAAAGGATAGTATTTAGAGATGTTAGGAAGTCATTGAGAGGGTTCGATTTTTGGGAGCTTCAGGAGGTATCCAGATTATTTTGGTCTGCAGACTTGTTCAGAGCTAAGTACTATGACTCTTGTATGCATTTGATGACAGACTATGAAATATATGATACTTATTACCCTTCAGCATATGTTTTAGCTTTATTTTGAGTTTGTTTAACTACTTGACTGATATATTCGTTGCTGGTTCATGATTTCTTTACTTGTGATGCTTGTCAGCCCTGAATGAACTTTAAGATTATATGCTGATTGTTATTTGTGGATTATATGATGTATCTTTAGCCTTAGAAACAATTTCTGGCACAAACACAAGGTATATCAAGTTTTTTGAAGATTTCAACCTCTTCAATTAACAGGTTTGCAGGGGTGTCTAAAACATGTAATTAGTCATTCATCATTCCAAACGTGCCAAAATTTGCTAAAAAATAGGAGGAATTTTGGAGTCGCGATATTCTTGTAGCGCACCTTTGGGGATTTTGAGCTCCAACGCTACAAGAATAATTTTAACACTGTTTTGGTGCTTTTTCACAGCCTTTTGTCATTTTGCATAGAGTTCTAAAGCTGTCAGAGTGATGGTTATACATGACTATACTTAGAGTATGGTTTATGAACCCATTATTTGATATGGTGACTTTTAAACCCTTTAACAAAAACAAACCTAAAGTTTAAAACTTGAAAATTTCACAAGCAAGCCCAAAATTTCATATAAAAACTAAAGAAAATTTCCTAAAAGAGGGAGAAATCAAAACAGTGCAAATAAATAACTTAAAATAAAATGCAAATCAAACAAAATTTGAAGGAACAAATTACTGACTTAACACCATAAACACATATAAAGACTTCAAGAGAGTGTGCAATAGATAGGATGCCCTTGGGCTGATGAATAATTCAATTGAATGAGATGATTACAATCCACAACCACCCACAGGTCCACCCATTAAGGGCCTCAATTACCCACCTAGTGGTTTGGCACATGGCCACAAGTGAATATTAGCCAAGATATCTCAACACCCCCCGCCCCTGATTTTCCTCGTGTATTGGTTTCAGTGCGAAATTAATGTTTTTAATTACTTTGTTGCAGTCAGCTGATCGAGGCAAGTCCCCAATGGAGCCTGGGAGGCCGACACCCCCCTATCGGCAACAGGTATATATACCACATTTTTACTTACATGCTTCTTTAGAAAGTACATTTGTTTAATTATGATATCAACGTGGCCAATATTTTGTTTGTAGGCTGAGGGTCGAGGTAAGAGCCCCATGACAAATGATATGTCGATAGATGTTAGCACGCCACGCTCATCGGGTCATGAGCAGGTATATAGCACATTGTGAATTTCAGAAACTGTATTTATACATATTTATGTTATCTAATTATATGAATGATTTCAAATTGATATTAATGTTTTCTATTTTTATGTCGGATGATACATATCTATAGATGGATCCAAAGGATATGGATTTGGGGCACATTCTTGATGATGTTGACCTCAAGAATTCAAAGAATATCCGGGATGCAGTTCAAAAAGCAAAAACAAAATTAAATCAGGAGGTCGTAAATCTGCTTATATCGAATACGCAAATGACGCGGGATGAGACTCAAGCAAAGATAGATCGTGTGTTGCTTAAAGTAAAGCGCTTGGATGTAAGCTGCAAACTCTTTCATTATAAGTCTATTCCAAATGCAATTTTTTTTCCTAATCGTATATGAGTAACTAAAATATTATTTGTTTCTACAGGAATATTTTTTCCCCGGTGAGAGGCATGCTGGTACCATTGAGCCTGACACCCCCTTCGCCACTGATCATGTATCGTTGCCGTCTGGCCAGTCGGAAACACAAAATGAGATACCCCAGACGGAACACGCGAGTGCTGATGAGGATCAGGGGCCAGTACATGGAGAAGAGCATGACTTTGATGCTGCCGTCCCAGCATTTCCTGGATATTTCCGTGTCACTAGCATGGGAACATTTGAGACTACTTTTTTGGTGGACGAAGATCTCATTCCCTATAAGATGGAGAAGATTCCAGGTACTATTTACAAAATGTTTTAACTATATATTATAATTTTATTGGAATGTAATTATGCATCATTCTTTTTACACTAATTAACACATACTCGTTTTTGTAGGAAATGATGTCTTTTATAAACATCTTAATGATTGGTCTTTAGAGCTTTTTGGGCCCACTATCCGCACATGGTGGAACCGACAGAGTAAAGTTTTGAAAGATGAGCTTATTGCTCGCTTGGTTGGGTTTTTTGGTGCCGAAACCTTCAACCAAAAAAAGGTTCTCGAAAAAGCTGGCCAACATTTACATTATGTACGGGAGCAATATCGGAACAACTTAGCAAATAATCCAAAGTATGAGCGCCCTCCGATGATTCCAACAACGGAGTGGAAAGGCTTGCTGGATGATGCAAGGGAGAAAGCTGCGAAAATAGCGGGCAAGCCAGTAGCCGAGTTAGCTAGAAGGTATGCAATACTTTCAGCAATGCAATTATATGTTTATTACACTTTATTTTCCATTTTTTTGCAATGTCTAATGTATTTAAAAATACTTTTATAGGCTACCAGATACGTCGAAGGCCACCCAGGCAAGAATAGAAAAACATGGGCAACACAAGCTTGGCCCTGGTGGATATTCCAACCTGCAAGCACGAATCGTAAGTATGATCAATAATTATTTTATTGTATAGAAATTATAGATTGCATTTAAAATTGTTTTCATGATGATATAACAACAACAATGATGATTTAATTGAAAATTACAGGCTCAAAGATTCCACGATTTGCCAACGGAGGAAGACATGAGGATCGGCTACCAACGCGGGTTTTCAGGTGTTGTTGAACATCGAACAAGCAGTCGTGGTAGCCAAGCAAATTCTTCCAGTGATCCATCCTGTGAATAGGTAACTACAATAAACAAATTCTATTTAAGCTTGATTCATTGTGTTCTATATTCATTAATAAACTAGTACATAAAATATTGAGTCTCTTTGTGTTAAGCCGCACAACGAAAGTAGAGAAAATGCAGAGGATGGAGGAGAAAGAGATATTGAAGTTCATGTTGATCGAAATCCAGGTAATAAATATGCTAGTGTTAAAAAAAAACTAGCATGGATTAAAGTCTCAAATATTAAATTGCAAATACTATATTGTTGTAAGTGTTGATGTTTTAATGCAGAGGGTCTTCATGTGCAACTTGAGGCAGCAGCAGAAGATCAAACGCAGGAAATTCATGTCACCCATGAGTTGCCAGGTACAAAGCACCGCTCTAATCTTTTTTTCTTAATGAAGGACTTACAATGATTATAATAGTAAAAACACGTCAAGCAATTAATATTTCTTCATTTTTCCAGTACATCCTGGCACCTTACAACAGCCGCATACACGTCGTGAGCACACGACCCGTCGACAAACACGATCACAGGCAGCTACAGAGGGTATAGGAAACAAAAAACAATTGGTAGAAGAGGATGTCACACTTAGAGAATTTGTGGAGAGAAAAAAGCATAAAAAAAAGTAGTGATTGTAATAAGTACACTATTACATTATTTTTGTATGCATTGTCCTCGGATATTATTTTTGATATTATGGAGTAATGTCTTCAACTATGTATTTTTTTCTATGTACGAATGAATGAATGAATGAGTTAATTAATGAATGCTATAAACTAATTAATGATCGAATGCACGTAATTCCTTTAAGACAAGAAACTCACGATGTTCGCACAAAAGATCATTTATTTCCAAGCACGTGCATTGGGTATGGGGAATTGAGAGTGATGTGAGGGGGGGGAGGGGCCATATGAGCTTCCACCTTCATGTGGTTGGCCCTGTTTAGTAGAGAATATTAAACTATTCTCGAAACAGAGAGGAGCTCAATAAGGTAAAATGCATGCATTATTACAATGTTTCTTTCTGATACTTCACATTATTACAATGTTTCTTTCTTCTAAATAACTATAGACATGCATTTTCTTTAAACTGCAGAGTGAGAATCTTGATCGGCTGGAGCTTTCTGGTTTGGAAGATCTTCAAAGTCTCAGGATGAGGATCGTTGCAATCCATTTTGTGCATCAATACCTCAACATCTTTTGCAAACTCTACATCCGGCTCCAAATCCACAAATATGAAGAGGTACCCATCCTTCAATTTAATTTAGGTTTTCTATTGATTTTTCAATGTGAAGTAGAAAAGAAGGGTTCAGTAAATCATTCCCAAGAAATAGATGAAAGCCAGTGGATGAACAGCAGGCCTGTAGCATAGGTATTGAGGTTTTATATAGTCTTAGTGTGTTGCAACTAACGAAGTTCCTAAGGTAAATTTCATGGTAGTTCTCACCATTGATAATCTGGAATTGGTTTGCTAATATGATTAGTGGGTTGTCATTAGACGTTCATAAGGTGGAGCTTGCAAATCTAAATAATGGTGATTTGTCATTCTTTAAACCATTTCATCTGTCCCAGGGTATAGAAGACCCTAGATTCTCCTGTTAACCAGCACAAGGTCATGTTGTCAACAAACCCAGTGAGGACTTGTGATGATCGAGAAATACAATACGGTAAGTCTTGTATTTTTGTCCTATTTTTAAATTAATAATTTAATATATGTGGTGGCTTTGATTGAAATTGCCCATAACACTGACTTATGCATAGCTGAGACCTGCTTTTGAATATTCTGTCATATGTAGTTATGTATGTAAGGGCTTGGTATGAATGGATGACATGTGTACTATATGTGTAGTATGCTTCCTCTTGCAATTGCTATGCGTGTAGAACTCTGTTGTTCCTGACCTCTGTTGTTGATATTCTCCTAGTTATAGTTGTAACAAAAGTGTATTTTCAAGGTATTTGAGGGAAGTTCCAATAGCTTCTCATGTTTGCAATTGGGATTATACCATCTGGACATCCAATTGGAATGGGATCAAAGTAAGAATTTCGTATTCTTCATGTTTGTTTGAACATCATTCTTCATTTGTCCCACAAAGTTTAAAGGGATTGAAATGAGATGCCCCCCCTTCCTCTTCTCAAATTCATGGGTGTTGTTATCACTCCGTAATTTCTTGAGGCTGTGTTCAAGAAACCCAAAGGTAACCTACAACCAATCTTTAGGATGACTGTCTGACTCAGCCAACCAGAGAGGGCTCTCTCTTTGTCACTGTATGATAAATGTATCAAGGAATAGGAGAAACAAGGCCAGATTCTCAAGGTAACAATTGTTTTCAATGGTGATCAGGGTGTTGGGAAAGGTCAAGAGTAAAGAACATTGGGCAATGGAGTCAAGGATTGAGGCTTAAATCAAATGAAAGAGTAAATCAGGTCACAGAGGTTTAAGGCCTTTTGCATGCATTTTGCACAGATCATTAAACTTTAAAGGTGATAGCAGAAGGTAGAGAATTGATTTTTTATTTTCAAGAGCATGTGACTATGAATTCCTTAAATAAACAGGAAAGACTTATGAAAGACAGGGAAAAGTAAATTATAATAGAGCACCAGAACACCAACGATGAATTCTATTACAGTTTATCTTTCAATGGTATTTACTGTAAATACTGTGGAGCATGGACCCATGAATTCCAAATATTTAAATTAACAGTAAAGAAGAGGAAATAACACAGATGAATGAATTTCACATAGAAGACATTCTGCAACAAAACTTGGAAGAAATCTTAAACATGAGAAAACCTGTACGTCTGTTCTTTCATTGAAGTTCACAAAATCCCAGATACATGAGTCTTTTCTTCTTTACAATATGAATTTCTTCGACCAAAGAACAACCCTCTCCCTATCGAAGTAGGGTCTATTTGTAGTTAATCTATTCAAAGGAGAGATGCAAAAAACTAGGAAACAGTTGCATACGTGGGATCATGTCCCAGCAAAATAGCTTAAATCCTATCTTCTAAAACAGATGGCAGAGTGACCATTTATTACATAACCAACTCTAAAAAAAGAAATGACAGTTGTATGAATATTTATGAGGTCGATAATCCTTTTAGGATCAACAATATCCTATTCATTTCCAGGATGGAAAGAGATATCATTGATGTTTTCTGATAATTTTAGCCTTCAAAGGCGCATACTGTCTGAATAGGCTCGCTTGATTTCAGGATCGCTTTATTAACTTGTCATCTTCCTCTGAATATTTCCAAAACAACTGTAAATAAAGTATCTGTGTGACTGTTGCTTATTGTAGTAACTGCAGACAGCAAGCTAGCATCATGGACTCCCTAAAACTTCTTCTGCAGGATCTAAACTTTATAGTTCTTAGCAACAGTATCAAATATATGACAACCTTGACTTACTTATGCTTCACGGACATCTAACTGGCACTTCCTGGACCTGAACTTGGTATAAGAACTCGTGCTCCCACCCTGAATACTTCATTCCAAGCATCATCCTTTGGAACAGAAGCATCAGATAATTCTTCCATCAGCACATCAAGCTCTATTAAAAGACCTTCTGTAAAGACAGGCAATTTAGATTTAACCTCCCTGAAAAGTAATGGAAGTTCGAAGTCCTGCCTCATTTTGCTTACTACCACCATGCCTTTAAGTCCTTTTACTATATCATTAAATTTGCTATGGTCTGATCTGGCTTTAATAAACATTTCTTTATATTCAGGCCATGCTATTGCCATATTCTCATCATCCCAAAAGGATGGTAAACCCTAACCAATCAATGGTAAAAAGGCTTGCTTTAACTCCTGCACTTGCTTTTTAATGTGGGACATCTTTCCTCTGACTGAATTCAACAGAGTATATTTCTGCAACACCCTCATGGCATCTACTAACAGAACAATTCTATTACTCACCTTTAAAACCTGTAACTCAGAAGCAGGAGCTTTACTGAGGAAAATAATTGCGTTTTGAGCTACCTCTTGAGTTCTGTTAATTAACTTTTCCTCAGCTAATTTACATTTGTTGGATGCCACTACCAATGCCTTCTCATGCTCCTCCACAATGATCAATTGAGGCCAGAAAGCATTGATATCTGCTATCAATTCATCCCAAAGAAAATGCTTTGCACCTTCCAGTGGCAGAACTCCCTTGGTTTTCTCTTTCAACTTATAAATCTTATCTTTCAGTTTATCATTTTCTTCTTTGAGCTTGATGATTTCCTGCTCTCTAGGATCCTGAGCTTTAATCTCTTCAATCTGCAGTTTAAGTTCAGAAATTGTGTCCTGTAAGTCTGAAACCTTCTCCTTGAAATTCTCAATTTCAACTTCATGTACAGACATATCTGCAATGTCATGTATGATCTGGTCCATTGGTGACAAAGGACTAGTTCCCCTGTTTGATTTCAATTGTTCAATTTCTTGAAGCAATTCGGATTTCTCTTTCTCCAATGCCTGTTTCTGCTCCTGAAGGACTAAAATTTTGGAATTATCTTCCACAGCCTTTGCATTCAAACCAGCTATCTCTTCATGCAACTTAACCAAATTAGGTGAAGGTGTAGTATCAACATTAACATTTACCCCTTTAGCCCTCCTTCTAACTGTCTTAACAGTTTTGACTTTGACTGTTGGCTGGGTTTTTGCCCCTTGTGCAGGTGGCAACTCTTTATATGAAGCCAGCTCAGTTTGTAAATAAGCCACCTGTGTAGACCATGCTTTGTTTGCAGCTTTCTACTGCTTCAGGTGAGCTTCCAATTTTTTTATTTTCTGCACTGCATTCTTATGTGCCAAGATCTCCCTAGTCAAGTCAGCATAAAGGACTTCACTGGCTTGTTTGTGGAACCAAATCTTGTCAGGAGTTGGTAATTGATCCATTTCTAAACGAATCTCAGAAGCATTTTCATCATCAGTGATGGCCAAACTTAAAGATCCAGTTGCTGAATCCCTCACTGTCATCAATGTTGTCTTCATATCAGATTTTTCTTTGAGTTGATTCAATTTTTTTTACTCTTGCATCACAGACTCATTTCTCTGATCAATGTAATGTTTGAGGAGACTTTGCTTGTTTTGAAATTGACCTTCAGCAGCTGCAGCATAGCTATATTTCTTGTATTGCACGACCAGTACAGGGGGTGGTTTACTGCTTTCTTTAGGTTTTGCAGTAGTATTTTCAACTCTGGTCTGTGATACTTCTTCTTCAATAATAGTAGGGGTGATAACTAGATCCCTTATCAACTCAACATCAATGATCTCTGTACCCATGGCAGTTTTCAGATTTTTAGATGTCTCAAGTTCCTTTGTATCCATCTCTGTGGCCTCTGGTTCTGACCTTTTCTTGGTAGATATCTGCTCCACTTTTCCCTGTGCAGTATTTGACTGTGAAAAATCTATATGATCTCTAGCCTCTACAATCTCATTTAAAGGCTCACTGATCCAGATCTGATCATATATAAGAGAATTGGCCTCTCCCATCCAAGTTTCAGCCTGACTGTGCTGAAATATACCTCTGCCATACTCCTGTCTCCTTTGTGAAATAACATGTTTAGGGTCATATTTTACAGGTGGTACTTGAGGGAAATCAAGCTGCTTCAGAACTTCTTCAATAATGGGCAATGCTGCTTCCTTCTTTAAAATGAAATTTCCCACAGTCATAGGATATTTTATCCATGAACTCCTTTTCAATGATGGGGCAGTGAAATGTTCTTTATCTGCAGAGATCCTTTGCCTCATTACCTCTAAAGCAAATACAATGGTAGTTAAAAATATAGGCAACACATATGGTGATCCAATGAATCCAAAGACTCTGACAAGGGAGAAGTTTTTTGCCAGGAACCAATCTCCAATCAAATCAGGGTTTAGGATTTCTTTCAAATCATTTGAAATTCTGCTGATCTCTGGATTAAACACTCTGAACATATTAAGTACGATCAAATCCATGAATTTGGCATAAGACCAGGCATGGTAAAATGGTGAAGAAGGAGGCCATTCCTTGAAGGTTTCTGAGTCTGTAACGGCTAGTGCTCCTAACTTAGCATGAATTATCAAAGCATACAAGTATGCCTGATACCTGAAATGATAGATTTTGGAGAAAGTGGACAACTGAAAACACATTTCTTTGGCAAAATATTCATCAAACCTAAGGGGTGCTATTCCAGGTCTATCTAGGTATAGGAAAATTCCTAACATTGCTTCAGTTACCTCCGAACTAGTGTCTGACCCTAAAATTTGACTTAATAGGGTTACAGCGACAGCAATAACTGGTAAACAAAGTTTAGATGAAAAAGGAACAGACAGGTTCTCCACTGGTTTCAACAAAACCTTTTGATACATTCGTTCTTTATCCTCACTAGAAACTTTCTTGTAAATCTGGGATATTTCAGCTTCATTAAAAAAGATAGAAGTTGAAATGAAATCAGCAAAATATTTCAGGGTTTCCCTAAGGGTTTGAGGGTCTACTTTGCAGATAATTTGGTCACCCTGGTAATTCATAATTACTCCCTCTGACGTTGAAAAATTTTCAGCACATAAGGATACAAATTCTGGGCAACTAGGTAAAGGATACAATGACGTAGAAGGGATCAAAGTACTTTACAATTTGGTATGGAACTCGGAATTGACAAGGGAATCAGTACTGAGGTCCTTGTGACTGGTAATGATATCAATGGGTTTTGAAATTGGGTCATATACATCCCAGAAACGGTCAGAAATCAGGTCTTCGGAGGAATCTAAGGTTTTTACAGTGGTAAACATGGTGAAAGCAGGTAATTCAACAGAGGAATACTCAGAAATTGTGTACCTGAGGGTAAGGGCTGACTGTAGTTACTCACAGTTCAAATGTTGATAGAATATCTGGTATTTGTAACAGCCGAACCAATCGAACCTTGACATCCGAGCAGAAATGGCAGAAACAGTCTTTCAGCGGTCTTTGACAGTAACATGTACGGTGGAGCCACCTTAGTTAGTGCCTAGACCTGCGAGTTAGTGCCTAGACCTGCGAGTTAGCAGAAATGACGGAAACAGTCTTTCAACGGTCTTAATAAATTAATACCCTAGACCGCTAATACCTGCGAGTTATCATGTTAATCTAGACCGCAGCGGAAAATAGTATATCGTACATTTCTGTACGGGTATCCATTTTCCGCTTCCACTCACCGACAGCCACGTAGCACCTGTCACATCTCAGCGGAAAATGGATACCCGTACAAAAATGTACGATATCCTATTTTCCGCTCCGCTATTTTTTTTAAAAAACGTTTACAACCTGTCGCTTAACCGACACCTAGCATATTGTCGGTTAACCGACACCTAGAACATCTACAGCATGTCGGTTAACCGACTTCTAGAACATCTAGCGACTGTCGGTTAACCGACACCTATAACATCCAAAAACTGACGGTTAACCGACACCTACAACATCTACGGACTATCGGTTAACCGACACCTATAACATCTACATGCCATTGGTTAACCGACGCCGTGGAGCATTTGATCGACAGTAAGAAGCCGTCGGTTTGTTTTTTTAAATTGTTCTAGGCATCGCTTGATTTGCGTCGGTTAACCGACACCTCGCCTAGGCGTCGGTTAACCGACGGGATTATTAACCATCGCTGAAACGACGGCTTGGAGGGCTGTCAGATAACCGACGACAATCCAGCGACGCCTAAAAAAATCATAGTGTTGTACATGCGACAGGGAAATGTCGAAAATCCGACAATACAGCCGTCGGATTTTGGGTCAAAATGTTGTAGTGACAACTGAGTAAATTAGGATTTAAATTTAAAAGTATTATACATCACTTTTGTTTCTACAAATGCACATTTTGTTATTTTCTTTTATGGAGCAAGGGCCATATGGCATGGGCTCTCCAGGTTGAAGAAAATTCTAGTTTAGTTCATTTTTTTAATTATGATTGGAAACTCCTATCACAGTTAAAGAAACCTATCCATTTCTTCTCAAGCGTAAATGAGCTAGTAGGGCTACCTGCACTAGACTTTGCTAGATACCTACCTAGGAAATATTTCCACTAATTAAAATACCTTAAGAATAATTATAGTATGTATGCTTTGCTACATTATGGTAAAGCTTTGCATTTAAAAAAAACTTCCATACTATACTTTTTAGGTCCTCATGCTTAAACAGTTAGGGCTTATGTTTATCAAGATTACAAGCCATCAAATAAATATTTTTATTATTTAAGTACTGTAACAGAGATCTCCCAAGGGTCCACGAAATCTTATCCTTACGCATTTACAACCAAACAAAGAAATTAAAAACGTAGACCCGCATTAAACTTTATAGGATCTCAGGCCAATTTAAAACCAAGCGCATCATCAAAAACATTCCTTATCCATACTTTTAAAAATGGAAAATTGATTTAGAAACCAACATGGAAACCAAATGGAGGACCCAACCTTCTCTCTTTTGAAATCTTTAAAAACATTCACCATTTAAAATCCATCCACGAAATCTACAGAGGGGTAACTCGTAAAACTGGGCAAAGGTCAACCAAATACCCAACGCATTCAATGACAGAGCTAAAGGCTCTCAACATCGTTCCATAAATTCATTAACAAGATATTTCACCATACTAGAGTTAAATGCAGGGATATGACACTTTTAATCAAAGAAATGCTAAAGAAAGTTACAGAGCCTTCAACGTCCCTATTTTAAAAGAACAAGAAATACAATAGATATTCCTTTTCAACCAGCTTAAGAAATCTTCTGCAAAGTCACGATTTCATCCATATAAGCTAAATTAAAACCCTACGCATAAAAATAGTAAGCAAAAAGACTCAAAGAGGTACCCAAGATCAACGAAGAACATTTTTAAAGCACCAATGACATTTCTTTAGAAGACATACTCAGACAAAGATGCAAATAAAAGTCTATTTTCTGCAACATCTCTTTCAAACCCCAAAACACTGTGTATAAACATTTATCAAGGCTTTAAAGATTGTACAGTCCCATTCATTCAAAACCTTTCTATAATATCGAAATATAACCATTAAGGGTTTATCCCTTCATTCAAACCCATCATTGGGTCAAACTTAAAATACTTAAATTTAAATTACAAACATTGGCTCAGCATACCCATGAGCCGACAGTCGCCTTCACCTATGCTCACCTAACTGGGCATGACCAAGAACTTGACCTCGAAACTAAAATCCCGAAGGGAATGTATTCTTACAAGTTAAAACCAAAATGTAAACAATCCAACATTGTTCCCTTTTGTTGTGAATATGGAGGAACGAGCCATGAGAAATCCTGGACTTACCAGGGTTACGCTAAAGACCAAAATTCTATGGTTAAGACTCCATCTCAAACAATGCAGGTGACCTTTTCTTTTATAAACCCTACCAATAAAATCCAAAGAACAAACTAGCTTAGTATGATGAAACAAATACAATATAGAGTGAACAACAGTATTGAAAATCACGTTTTGGAAAGAGCAGTTTACCTCATCCATTGAACTGAGTATTCTCCACGTCTACGCAACACTCTAGTTAACATGCTGACCATGAGCGTAGCTCATGTCAAGTGTGGAACGCCTGGAACCCTGAGAGCAGCATAAGGCTATCTCCCTAAATTGTAAATGTATAAACTAATAGTGTTGGTCGTTAAGGCTAGGGTATAAACCCCCATCTAGCTGAAAAGCAGCCATGTGAAAGCCACATGGGGAGCATTCAATGCTACAAATACCCACTAACAATGAAATAATTTGCTCCCCCTATAGTTTAGGGTTGCGATTTTTGTTCCACGCTCCATCATTTTAACACTTAAGCTTTTATCCCAAAGTTTCCATTGTCCCTTTTTTATTTCATATAGTTTAAGTTATTGCTAGGTAGTAACACTTAGGAGGATAGTGTGCAACCCATGTTTAATACACCTACAAAACAAAGTTCCCAGTAAAGCTTTAGCAAAACTTGCTAAGTAAGTCAAAGGTAGCTCTTTACCCATCACTTACCTATCGACAGCCCTGCCAGGTAACAAAACCACCAACTCAAGCCTCGAAAGTATTCTTACTCTCTTCAGGAAGTCCATCAATCCTGAATTCTTAACATAAGGATTTCAAACCCTTTAGAATTTCAAAGCATACATATATTTAAGACTTTAATCAAGTTGTAGACATGAAAACCATGGAGTTAAAAGACAAGTACTAAAACTGATTGATCCAATTCAAATATTTATGTAAGCATCATTTTTATACCAATACATCGCGTCCACAGAAACATAAATAGATGACAATCAAATCCACTCGAATCAAACAATGAATCGTAAAACAAATCGTCAAACCTTGTTCTTCTCATTATATCGATGATACTTATATTATTTCCCAGTACTGAAGTTAATTTGTTAAATATGTACTTGAACCAACGATGTTAAGCAGTAAGTGATTTTTTTAATTTTTTTTACTATTTTAGGGACATTGCAGCATCCTCTTTGTTGCTAATTGTCTCCATCAATCTCTCATGCTCTGAATGAGGCAGGTAGTAGCGTACCTTGGTTGAGCTCTTACTTGTCATTGTATGTAGATGGATGTTTGTGCCAACGATCAAGTTTGTGAAGTGATACACCATTGAACTTGGTTTATAATCCATGAATACATACCCACTAGTCTTTCTTGACTTCCCATCTAGTGTAATATATTCCCCCTTAACCACCATCGAACCAATAGGAAATTCAATGCCTTTATCATCGATCAATGATCTGTAGAGGGTTTTCTTACCTTGGATGCACCGTTCCAACCAATAATTTGTTCCCCATTCATTGTCTTTTGGGGGTAACAACTGCGTATATGTGTCCTGGTTGTTCAAGATCTGAGATATGGTCGTAGTCTGTAGAAATCGCTGAATGAACCTCCTATAACTAGGTTGTTTCAACAACTTCACATTGGTCTACTGCAAGTGACACACGATCCCATTCATCAACCCAGTCCATGCATTCGCATTCATCCCATTCGCCACTGCTGCAAGGGATGCAAAAGCAAGCAAGTTTTCGCGTCCATATTTCAAATAAGGGGTTGTTTGAGCTTCGAACTAAATGAAATCCATGTGTTCCTTGTACTATGCCGCAACTATAGGAATGCGATCGATCTATGTCAACCACTTGCCAAAAATTTCTTACCACACGTCCTGTCACTGATGATGTTTGTTGATCTCTTGCTTGGTCTGACATTGTTGCAGAGCAACATTGAACTATGGATTCTGCATCTGGGATATGAGGGTTTGTGCTAAACCTCATATCTTCCCTTCGTAGTGCAGTCTTGATGCATGCACCGACCCCATCATGCTCTCCTTTTCCGTGCCCGGTCTCAAAATAGTTCCAAATATGCGGCACATTATAAGCCTTATGAAAAATACTCATCCATTGGAATACTCAGGCATTTTTGAACTGGCCCGCACAACCATCCAACCATATCCAATGTTGATCCATCTGTGTATCTCTCTCCTTCAACTGATTATAGAAAATTCGAAAACAATGTTGCACATAATGCAGATCATGGGTTCTATCATCACTTATGTAAAATTTTGTCTCCTTCAGTATTATCCTCATGTCATTGCTTCTCTCTGGCCCATGCCTATACGTAATATGTACCATGATTTTGACTTGGTCTGAATGGTAGTATTGACTCTGGATTTCATTTTGTGGCTGAAGGGTGTAGTGTTCTGCAAAATCCACAATTGACACTATGGTTCCAACAGGAAATGTGTCCCTGCATTTTATGTACTTCCCATCTTGCCATCATGCTACATGCACATGTTGAACATTCTACTTTGTTTTCTTGTAGAACTTCATCAAGAAGTCACATACCCGTTCCTGTTGCGATGAAAACAAGGGCAATATTACAATGTGGCCTTTGGAAAAATGTATATGTCATAAATTGAATGTGTGATATGAAAAATATGCAATATTCATTTGTACCTGTGACTTCACTAATGCAATCTTTTTAGTTTCCCTTGCATTGTCTAATTGATAGGTTATGTACTTGAATCTCTGCATCTCCGCGCCCATCCTTCCAAATTCGTGCTCCTCGCTTTCATGAATGAAATGGTTCAAAAGAGAAAACCCACTGCACCTAGAACATGTCACATATAGCCATGATTTTTCATAATATTTTTGTCCTTCGGGCCTTGGAGACATGATGTTGTGGATAAAGTATCTTGATGCATTCAGTGGTAGTATGGATTCATTGCATCCCTGCACAATGTTAGTATGCAAATCACAAAATATATGTTTATATGTGTCATAATAATATTCATATTCTAAGTGGTAGCTACAACAATAGGTGTTCCAATCAATGCATATACGAACGTACCATGGTTTGCATTTCTCAAAGGACCTTTGGCCTAGGTTCAATTATGTGTGCTCATTCCTGAATCTCTCATAGAGTTTAGTCTGTGTGGTGTCAAGGAAGTGTTTAACATGGGGTTCACGTTCAACAGAACCTTTTCTCAGCTTTAGCACATCTCTTTGGTTTGATGAAGGTCTGGTATCATCATGCCAAAAATTTTGTACTAACTCCTTAATAGCATCAATAAGCTTCCTATATCCACGAGGAAACCCACCAAAAAAATACCAACAATCGTTTCCACCCAGAGTGTCAATATTTTCTCTTATAACAGAGTATTTTTTAATAGTTTTTCTATTTAATCTAAGTATGTGAGAAGTGTGTGATAGCAGGCGACGTTGCCTTCTGGATTTGCTTATAACTTATTCCACTAACACACAACGAGCTGCACAGAGATATTTTGTACGAGATGTCTTCCCAATCGCATTAAATGCAGATTGGATATTTCTAACAATATGACTGCTAGCCTCTGAAACATTAAATATATTTATGCCCAAAATTCTCCTAACAACAGCTAAACAATGTGACTTTAACAAACATAGAAATAATTGACATTTACCTACATCACCTTTGGATTCAAAATATTCCTTGACAATTTTGTTGCATTGCCATTCAATAGTTCGTTTTAGAAACTTACCTTCAAGGCCTGACATAGCACTTTCATCCACATGAATATGTCTAGGAGTTCTTCGTCTTGCACTAGACAGGCGAGGTAGGGAAGGTGGACATGAGACATGAATACCAGAGCTTGTTTGTTGTGGTGCTTCATTCACACATTGGGCCATAATGTGAGTGTGCTCGACATGGCTTTGGTCGTCTTGGGAAGATTGAAAATTAAGCACTGCTTGTATGTCCATCTCTACACATGCATCATCTCCCAATATTCCTGTGTTGTGAGGAACTTCAGCATGACTCGTTGATGGATTGTTGGTTGGAGATTGTGTTGATGTTGGAATTTGATTTAGGTCTGTTGGACGCAACCACTTTACCTACGGTTCTAAACAAGAGGTTGTCATGTCAACAGCTATGTTAGGATCAGTGGTAGGATCATGTCTCACTCTTTCCATTTCCAACCCGACCTTTTCACTTATGTCATTGACATTTTCAATGGGTATATTCCTTATAGATTTTTTTTTCTATGTTACGTGAGTTTCCCATTTCCAAAAGTCTCTTTAACAAAACTATAAGGCCTACCCCTACAAAAGAAACAACAAATAAGATATTAGTTCCATTATACAATGATCTTGACACATTCCAACATAACTTACCACTTTACAAATTAACACATACAACTACAGACTATGTTGGTTTATTTGTGTTCGAATAAGCATCATTATCCCTTACAATTCCAATCAATATAGATGATGGTTGGTCAAGTGTAGAATGGAGAAACTAGTGTCTTGCCTAGCCGTGAATTCATAAAAATTTGGTAGTAACACCCTACAACATAGATGGCTAGAGAGGACTTGGGAATAGTTTGATAGTTTTTCTACATCAAATAAGGTAAAGAGAATAAGTTTACTAATTACACAATGAGGATGTTGCAAATTTCCCCAAGGAAGAAGAATTCAATGAGGTAGAGGCAAGTAGTCAAGATCAAAGGCACGATATTAAAGAAACATTATGATAAACATAGCATGAAGATGAGAGCATGGACAAAATTTCATGAACTAATCAATATGGACCCTCTCCCATGATTGCTTCTTATATTCAAATTGAAGAGTTTCAAGAGAGAAACTCATCCATACCATCCTTGTGTGAAATCAAAATATAGGCATGGTAATAATTATTGGTTTACATTGCATACTTCATCTTGTTTAGTGAATATGAGTTTTTTTAGATGTGAACTTGGGAATTCTTCTTGTCAAATTCATTGTTGTCTATGCATGGATATTGTTGTAGGCATATGATAAAAACAAAAAGGAATGGGAGAATCTCAAATCTTGTGAATGAAAAGAATTATTTACAATTCACCATACCTATAGAAATGATCTCCACTTGCAGTGGAAACTGGTAGCTTGAATGTATCCACTAGATTCCAAGACCACTAAAGATGTTTGTTAGATTCCAAGAGTGATTTTGTGTCCAATATATCAATGAGTGTCCAAAATATCAATGAATGTGAGCCAATAAGAAACCTAGAAGAGCTTGAACC